>OY783201.1:8860945-9460945 GCA_963678675.1 Xiphydria camelus
CCAATCTCCCGTTAATATGTGTCGGGATTTTATGTGTTTATACTGCAACGAACTATAAAAAGTACGCTGTGTCTATTTAAAAATTCATGGGTCTCATGGGAGCTGTTACTGGGTTTCACTATAAAAATTACTAATCCTTTTTCTCCGTGTATATATTTTTCGATCTTAAGAATTATATTCTTAAAAGTTCGTAGGATCATATATAATATGTTCTTCATTTAAAAAAAAACATTTCCTTAAAAATAGCAATTATTCCTCTCAATGTATATGAATATGTTACTAAGAAACAATCCCGCTAATCATAAAACTGTACAGGTACCGCAGAGTGATTCTCCTCTCACTGCACCTAATTCATGTTACTCGACCCTCCCCACACACACACAACCTGCTTTTACATACTTCCCCCAAAACGGTCCATCATTCGAGGCGCGCCCTCCACCAGCCTCGAATAAGTAAAACCCTACCCGTCGTAAAACGACCGGTTATCGGCACCGTCGTCGCGACAGTAAAGTCGGATAAGTAGTACATAAGACGCCCGAGAAGCGATGCGAAGTCAAACTCGTTAAAAAAAACTCATTAGCCCGAGATACGATAAAACACCCGAGGGTCAGGACGCCAATGTATATTTTTTTAAATTAAAAAATCAACTGCACTTCGTTCGGCGAGAAGTAAAATCGCGACCGGGGAGAGGGTTGCGAGTAGGTAGAAAAGGGGTGCGGGGGAGACTCCAGGTATATATACCAACGTATATATAGCTACGTATTCGCAGTGGGATTTGTATACCTACCCTCTCTTTCCATCTCCCTCCTCCTCCCGCCTCCCTCGAGGCTCGTTGCGTAGTTCGATACGACCGCGAGGTTCAGTTTTTCCCCCTTTTTTCAACGAATCGAGGCAACGGCCCCCGCCCTCCTTGACCGCATCAACGGCGAAAGCCCTCGTTGGATCGAGGCGTGTCTATTGGCTAAATATTATCATTCGGACGGCGACGGGACGAAGAGTGAGAGCGAGAGGGGGGGGGGGAGAATATACGTCGCACTTTGGGAAATGGAAGAAAAGACTGAAAGAAAAGATAGGGGATACGACGTCGTTATCCTTTCCCGAGAATTCGCCGCGCGGTTTATCATGGCGAGCGAAAGACGGATAGATATGGGGTCGCGGAGTGTCGAACGGTGAGACGCGATCGGATCGAACCCTTTTCTCTTTCGAGGGCACGATAAAAGAGGAACAGGCGGATTGTGAGGGGCGTACACATGGTAGCGCGGTTCGCAAGAATCGGTCGGGGTTGTTTTCCCCCGAGTGTGTGTAGCGGCGGAAGGCTCGGCCCGTCTCTCTCTCTCTCTCTCTCTCTCTCGAGGGCTCCTCGATCGAGAGAGGGAACGTATTTTGATACAGGGTGAGGTAAGTAGAGCGGTCGGTAAGCCGAGCCGGTTGTCGATATATAGATATACCTAATAGGGGGTATCCGAGAAATGGGGTGGACCCGAACTAACGACGGGGTTTAGGTATAGACAACGGGGAAAAACGTCGCGGGAGAATGTAAATATGAAATTATTCTCGAATAATGTAGATGTGGGTATGTGTAAATATAGATCGAATGTGTGTTCGATGCACGAAACCCATTAATCGTTCTAAATGTGTGCTCTCTATTCACTATAATCATGCGGCACGTAAAGTGCCTAGAATAAGAATAGCAATCAATGGCAAAACACATATGTTTAGCTTCCACAAAATGTATAGATAACTCCGCGCGACTCGCGTTCGAAAACCCGAAAGAGACACTATCGAATACCAACGAAGATACTAATTTGCAGTCCAAGAGTGATAGGCGCCTTCGCCTATATACATAACATTGTCGGGTAGCACGCAGAGTTCTCCGGCCTCGCGGCAGTCCGCACGTAGCCGCCGATGCACCGTCGCCGTCGTCGTCGTTGCATCAAAGATATGCAACGCCGACGGCGGAGAACGGCAGGCTACATGGAGAGACTGATACCAGTACATTTTACTGTATTTACAATATAAAAGAGATAACATAAGGGTTTTCGGATTTCCTACTGCACCGAAGAACGATTTTTTCTTAGAAACTAGTAAATTGCAACACTGTAAAAATATTGAATTTTTAATATACTTTTACATAAAGCTTTTTTCCATTAAGTGATTATGAAAATTAATATATTTCCTTATGAAATTGACCTTATAAATTTCATAACGGAGTATATTAATTTTCATAATCACGCATTGAATAAAAGCTGTATACACAACTGTATTAAATTTAATACAAATTTTTTTTCCAGTGAATGTAAACTATCACGATTTCATTTTTTCTAAAGAAAAATTACGGTACCGCACTCTAAAAGCATCGTAAAACCTTCATGGCGTATACCTCTTTTATTATAAATACAGTAAATTTATTGGTATCAGTTTTTCCGTGTATATTTTAATCGCACAAATCGCGATACTGCGGCTAGGTATAACGAAACGAAATTATTCCGCGATCGCGGACGCAATATCCGATCGGCGGAATATCGGTGCGCGAATCGAATGTTAATCAATACGTAATTATATCGACGCCCGTGTTGGAAGTGGAGAATATTACTTTCTTTCTTCCCTTTCGTTGGAATACTCCACACGGCGACAATCGAAGTTTGTCGCGAAAGCGTCGAATGCGAATCTCGTCCGATCGGGGGAGCAATAATGGCCTTCTTGATTTCGACGAATCAATTTACACTCGATTAATCGCGTCTCTCTTTTCTCTCTCCCTTCCCAGCTGTACGAGCATCTCACGGGGTATCCCTGGCCGTGAACGTGGAAAGAGCGACGGGGTGAGGGGCGCGAGAATCTTCGCTTTGAAACATTGAATGGAGTGGAGGAGGAGGGGGAGGAGGAGGGAGAGGAGAGAGTTCCTATAAATTAGTACGGCAATAAACGACAGTTTACGACTGTTAAGAAGCGGAAGTAAGGAGAGAGGAGATGAAAGAGGAGACGGGGAGTGGAGGGTGGCGAACGTACACCGTGAACATGATAAATATACATACGTACCTATGTACGGGGCGTCTCGTTTTAAGCGACGCGCGAGATTATTTTTCGAAACTTCAAGTAAATTCGAAACGATATCACGTGAGGCTAAACTTACTCGCCAGGAAAGAAATTTCAATCTATTATATCATTATCTATGTGTGAACTGTTGGCTCATATTTATATAATACTTTCTTGAAGATTACACTTTTATCTAGAATAAAGTCTCATACGGTGTAGGATAAAAATTCATAAATAATTAGATAACGGTTATTGAAGTTTCTTTCCCTGGCGAGTAAGTTTAACCTCATATCGCTGCTCCGGAAAAACAACGATGCAAGTGCAAATGAAATTTTTTAATTAAACCCCTCAATAGTCTTAAAAAATTATTTTTAAGACTATTGAGGGGTTTAATTAAAAAATTTCCAAATTTACACTTGTGTCATTGTTCTTCCGGAGCAGCGATATAGTGTTTCAGATAAAGATCATCTGACGCAATAATACGGATGACACGCGTCAATATTTCCCCAGAAAAAAAATATCCCGTATTTTCCCATAGAATAACAAAAAAACGGAAGACGACTAATTCGCCTAAACGTCGCTCTTTATCGCGAAATTAATTCGTTCGGAAATCTGTCGTCCGAGCTGCACGCTTCGCGAGGCGTGCGATGATCCCACAGCGTGTCCCTCGTCCTGGAACTAAATGCCAGCGGGGCTCGCAGTGATTCCAGTGCTCGTCGAAGCGCGGGACTAGGACTGGCGTCATTAGGAGGGCTTTCAGACGGCAGAGTAGTCACACTCGACCGAGACTTCCTCCGACTGAGATAATTTCCTGCGCGTTAGGCAGCGGATGAAGGGCGTCTAATCTAAATGCGGACGCGGGGATGGTGGAAGGATTCTCTTCCCCGTTTTGCGCGCTCGATACGATGGAATCGGACAAAGTCCATTGAGAAAATTTGAAACGCGTCGTTATACCGTCGAATATGCAGCGACGAAGACTGTACACTGAGAAAAACAGTTAGGTTAGAATGACAAAACGCATCTAGTCAAATGTGTTTAGTTATTCTAACCAAAAGACTGGTCAGTTGAAACAAATATATAATCAATAATATTCTAACCTAATGTTTAGTCATTTCAACCGAGCATTTAGTTATTCTAACCAAAAATTAGTCAGTTTAACTAGACTGTTAAAAAATTTTAATAAAAATGTGTATGAAGCAACAATTAAACATATGCACGAGTGTATTAATATATTCACACGCAGAAGTATATGAAATTTTAAAGAAATAGTTTTTGAAATGCAAATAGATTATTAAATTTAAAAATCAAATGTTCTGAAATTTCAAATATGATACGAAATTTCATAACCAAATTTTTTGAAAATTGAAATACATTATGAATTTTCGTAAACAATTTGTTATGCTTACAATATATATACGCAACGAATTTAGCGACTCGCATATGAATTTTCAAAAACTGTTATTAAATTTCATAATCATACATGGTAAATCTTTAATACGGTGTTTGAAACTTCAAAAGCAAATTCCTAAATTTAATACGTTTATTTGAAAATTCAATTTCACAATACAAATTTCACATATGCGTTTGAAAATTAATGTATATTATACTTCAATTCAAAATTCAAATATTTGTTTGAGCTATACAATACAGATATTAATTTTCAAACAATTTCATATGATTTTCAGTTTCAATACTGTAATTCTTCAAATTTACATAACTGTGTATTTCAAATTTCAAAACATTTTTAACAGTGCAAACAAATGGAGAATCCACATTCCACCAAACGGTTTGGTCATCAATTCCAAGATTTTGGTTCAATTGACCAAGAGATTTTTCTCAGTATACCGCTGTTAAAGGACATGAATCAAAGTCAATCTCTTCCGCATAAAGAGGATTGCGAGAATGTCGTATCTCGAAACGCCTATACGCGTCATCGCGCAGCGCGATAACGATCGCATACCGGCGAATAAAGAGAAACGTCAAAGTGGTCCTCCCCGCGAGCCGCGACGCGCGAGGGCAGTCGTAAAACTGCGCGTGAGAAGCGCAGGCGTATCGTAAAATTTCAATCTCTGCGCCGCACGGCACCTACTTTCAGCTTTAATAGATATATCCGATATATATGTATAGATATATGTAGCGCGAGAACGTTCTTCGTACTTCTCCGCGGAATGCGTCGTATACGATTCGCCGCTATTGCACTCACGAATTCCGTGTATAGCTTTAAGCGCTCGCGTATATAGTCTTCTCGTTCCCAGAGCGAAACGCAACGACGGACCAATTTTCAACGGCATGTTCCCCCGCGAATCACGTCGTTTCCCGATGCTTGGCGTCCCGCCGCCGTTCCGTCCTCACTGCTGGCCGCGCGCGTGCAAGGGAGAGGGAGTGGGGTATCCCTACTTGGATATCCCTATTGGGTACGCTGTAATGGTCCGTCGCGTCGAAGAGAAATATTCGGTACACATCGCGTGGAGCGCGAGGTCTGGGAGGGATGAAAAAATACCACCCAATGACGTTATCGCGAAAGCGGATTATGCACTGTACAGTTATTAAATTATTTTCGAAAAGCGAGCGCGGTTGACGTCGACTATTAGAAGCGCGTCGATCGGGGAAGCTATAGACCGACATGGAAAAAAAGCTCAATCTGTATTAATTATTGTAAGACTGCATTTGCTCCTCGAAAAGGGATGATGAACAAATTTTGAATTCGAATTCGTAACTTTCTTCTCTTTATGATTATTCGATATTCATTATTTCTTCATTCTGTTGACGTAACGAGCACTGAAATGTTAGTTACATTCACGCAAAAAAGAAAATTTTTACTGCTTCATCCAGTGGCACTGAAATTCGAGCTCATTTTCAAGAATTGGTACAGGGGACATATTTCTATTTACTGTTTACAATTTTAACAGGTATAAGTTTAACCCTCCGTAGTTACGCGTCCGTAAAGTTCCACGATGGTCAGCCATGGGTCAAATGAAATCAACCGATTTTTAAATAATAGCCATATGAACAACATCCGTCCAATTTAGATCGATAAATTATGGAACATTCGTCGAAGATTGTAGAATATATGATCACCTTGTTTATACGCGAGAGATGAAATGAATATGTAAATGCGTGAAAAACGAGTTGCTTCACTAAGGCCCAGTTGTACAACTCCGGTTTAACTATAATCCTTGGTTGGTTGTTATGATTCCAGCTTTACTATTGGCTACTCCGTAGCAACTAACCAGAGATTATAGTTAAACCTGAGTTGTGTACAACTGGGCCTAAAAGGATCATATCTTCTTTATTTTTAGGGTTTTCTTAATAAAAGGATGATTTTCATGAGAATATGGTACTTTGAAGCAATAAATAATTGTATAGCACACATTTCAAAAACGATTTTTTCCAAAGTCCGAAGAAGATTCGTAGTATGAGTTTCCAAAAAAAGCTGTTTATTTCGAAATCTGACGAAGGTCTAGTTATGACTGTAAACAAGAGTACAGTCAGCTTCAAAATTGAAGACTGTCAAGTGGACCCGTGGTGACCACAGAAGGTTAACAAAATATAATATAACATCTGTTTGCACAGGAATTTCTATCGGTTTCACAGGAAACACACCTAATTATTCTGTAAAGCTTCCTGGACGGAATCGTAGTTTAATGCTGGTCAAACTGTAATACGTGCAGTTCCTTTCTTCCGCGCGTGTTCGCATTACAAATCACTTTCCTAGCGTGCGTGCATTTTGGCCCAAGAAAGGTTGAGCTGAAGTGCACGCACACGAGGGGTCTGTTCCCACGCCTTCATCCCCCGCCCTCTAATCGAAATTATAGATACTGCCTGACTCGCTTCCCGGAATTTGCGATAGAATAGCGCGTTACGATGACCAATTTCGTCAGTCCACGCACGAGTTCCCAATCATTTCCAAATTCCGTGGGTCTGCACAGAATCGAATCGGTACGCGCGAGCGATGATTGAAACTTTCGACGATCTCGGTGGCTTGCTATAATACTTTACGAGCGACCGAAATATCGATCACACTCGCGCAGCGAAATTAAACGAGGCGCGCCGAACGGTAACGTATACACCTGTAAACGAATTCGACACGGTCGTCGGGTGTAACTGGTCGCGCAATTATGGATTCGGTAGCGTGACCTGCAATTTCCGGCACGGGGTCAATTTCATTTTCGAATATGCCTGAATGGAAACAAATTAATGACGATGTTTAAGAAAAATCTGTTATTTTGATAACGAATGTAACTATTTTCGCACAAATATTACTTACTGTAAAAAGATTTGTACTTTTAATGTGTACTTTTACGCAAAACTTTTTTCCAATACGTGACTGCGAAAATTAATATACTCTATAATTATAAAAATTAATAGTGTGTTAATTTTCATAATCACATATTGGATAAAAACTCAACGTACAATTATTATTTTAAAATAGAAATTTTTTACAGCGCTACAAAATTAGAAGAGAAAAGAGAATTAGAAAAAATAACACCACCAATGTTTTACAATACGGACGGATAAATCGCCGAGCCAAACAGGGTCATTTCCGAAATGGCACGAGAGGTGCGGAGAGGATTCGACCGCCAATTAGCATGGGAATTGAAAAAGTATAATTATCCCATTTTGCTAAGTAGTGATCTCCGCGTCGACGAAGAAAAAAAATGAACGTAGGTATAAAACCCCGAAAGAAAAACCTGAAGAATCAGACTCCCTTCCCGAATAATTCGCCCACGCTTCTCCGTATATTTCCGCTTTCCCCGCGCCACTTCGTGCACATATTTCTCTCGCTGTAACGCCTTTCGCAAGAAGAGAAAACGCCCTATTTATTTTCAGCATTTACAGTCATAGCAACAGCGGATATCAAGGGATTAGTTTGATAAAACTGCGGCGTTATAGAAAAGCGCGCAACGTGACCAAAGTCCCGAGCTTCGAACAATGGTTTTCGGCTTGGTCAACCGTTTTCTCCGTCTGGTCAGTATACCTACACGCTTCCTCGCCCCCTTTCACCATTAAGCTTCACTATACACCCGTGTGGCACTCGCTCGTCCGCTGTGCACACATCGTCGAATGTATTGCAGTCGTTTGCGTTAATCTATTCCACCCCCGCTCACCTCTCGACTTTCTCGAAAACGAACGAAATAATTTCGGGCGTGTAGCCGACGACGGACTTTCATATGTATAGATACGCCTCTTGGAGTACCTCGAGTGGAACCGCGTTTAAACTTATACAATTTAATTCTACACGTCGCGCTGCAGTGTATTTACGTAGGCAGCTTGGTACAGACGTGAAAATGTTAATCCCGCTTGAAGATGACTCACCGAACGAAGCCGCTCTGCCCGTGGTCCATCGTGAGGAGCAGTTTTGGACAAAGAGCCACCGTCAGGGGTAGATTTAGCGGAGGAAGTGGTACACGGTACGTGTCTGTAAGCAGAAGAGATATTTCCTCTGTTAAATGCGAACAAAAGATTATTATAAACATTAATTCTGATGAAAAAAATTCCCTGATATTTTCCTAAAAATTCCTACAATTTTCCTGAATAAAACCTTCAAAGTTACCGGGAAGCAAAAATATTTCTCGATTGGAACAAATCGGGAAGATTTACCTATAGCTAAAAGCATAAATTCTTCTCGATCAAATTTCGAAATTCTAATTTACGAATTTTCCACGACAAAAATTTAATTCCCTGGCATTTCTTTGATTGTCTTGAAACTTTTAAAGTTCCCTCATATTTCCAGACTTTCCAGATTCTCTCTGAGAGTAGTGCCACCCTGTATAAAGGATAACGAAGTGAAGTTGACAGGGAACGACAAAAATTGATATTTTCCAATAAAATTCAATTCTTCTGTCGCAAAAATGAATATTTTTCTCAGAATTTTTTTTAACAAAAGTAATACGTACTACGCCCTAAACACTCGAGCATTTTTATCAAAAATCATGTCTTTCTTCCGGTTTTCCCCTATTTCCAGCTGCACCATAACTACGAGCTTTCCGCGTGTCAAAAGTTCATTCCCCCGCGCTATCGATCCCTTCCGAAGCCAGGATCTCCGAGATAACGCAACGCCGAGGAAGGAGCTTTCTCGCAACGAAAGCACCAGGTAGGTATAACGCATTCGCGCCACTTCGACGATCTATCCATCAACCCGCAGTAGCAGTATCAGTAGCACTGAGGCATCGTGCCATCGTAAGCACCTGATATGATGAACGATGCTCGCGTAACGGTACGACGGCCATGATGAACGCAAAACGTACGTATATGACAACTCCCTAGCGAACGGGAAAATGACGCACGGTCCGACATACTTAACGGCGAAGTTTGCTTATTGCTCGCGACTTTGATTTAAAATTCCAGGAGGCACGTTAATTCGGAATACGTCGAATAGGGTAAAAGTAGGGTGCTCCAGTTCCAGTTTAACTTTGAACACGATTATCTCGGAACGTAGTGGAGATACATGTGAAGAATGTAGAATAGCTTTTTTATAATAAAGATGTAGATGAATATTTTTTATTAAAACTTTTCTTTGATATCTGCAATTGATTTCGAGATAATCGATTTTAAACTTGCTCTTCAACCGGGGTGTTTTCCTACTTTTCTTATATATACATACATATATATAATATAAAATTACATTCGCATCAATGAAGATTAGCTATTAGGAAAATTCGTAAATTTTCTCGAACTCTTCTCTGACCTTCCCACGACCTATAAAATATCTCTCGATAATTCCAAGTTCTCGAAAATTCCCCGATCAGGAACAAAAGAGCTGGTTCGATCCATCGATTGGAAATAGACGAAGGGATCCCGCCGATAAGAGTAGACCTGTCGAATTTCCTTCCAGAAAGTTACCCAGGATGTCAAGCGTGTACGTAGGTATATCAACTTTGCAAAGAATATCCATGGATGCACGAACGTCCCGATGGAAAGTAACGGAAAAGGAGAGACGGACTAGGAGGAAGTTTGCTCGGACCAGCGTTTTCTCCAGACGCTAGGACGTTTTATTGAATCTTTTATCCACGGTGGCTACACGGCAGTGTGTCACCGACGAAAGAAGTCTTTCCTATCCGCGTCGAATGCTTTCCTCGACGCGAGGCGAACTTCCCCGCGTATCTCGGTCCTCTGTTTTCTCCCGGAGGAAGAATGCAAACAGCGGCACCGCGAATAGCCGTCGCGGCCGAATAAACAGGATTAATTTAGTTTCATGAGAGACAAAGAAATTCGAGAAAAGACTTTTAAAAAGCGAAGCTGAGTTCACATCGACGCAAATTTTGCGTTTAGTCAAAATGACTTTAAAGGGAAGATAGCAAATTCGGTTCTGACCATTTTTTTTATCGCAGATTCGAAAAATTTAGATAAAATTATTTACTTTGTATTTCATCATCTTTCATTTTCAGTCTTATTTGAACTGGGAAGTGACATTTTGAAATGTTGGTACTTCGACGTGTTGTAAGCCTATTTATCTCGGTCTCAACTCGTCGAATTAACGGTCTTCTTATTTGGTTTTATAGAATATGTATCTACTGAGAAAAAAATGTAGTAAATTTGACAAAATTTGCGGTCATGGTCGGGGGAACGCAGATCTAGTTATTCGAACTAATAATTTGGTAGAATTGACTATCGCTTATTCCTGTCAAATAGTTGTCAATCGTTATAACCAAATTATTTAATTCATGTAACTAAATCGACGTTCCCCCGTCCGTGACCCTCAATTTGGTCAAATCTACTCATTTTTTTCTCTGTGTAGCAGCCTGCAGAGCTTACATTACAGTTTCCTACAGAACAGCGCCATAAATCTCGAAAATGTACTTCGGGAATCGACATAAAACTACGAGTCCTCGCGTGCACTCAGTTCTCGGACGTGCTGTACAGCAAGCGCCATTCCATTTTCTTTGCAGAAGCTCCACCAAAACGAGCCCGAGCCGGGAAGCTAAAGAAGCGCGTCGATGGTACCTATTCCGAGTCAATGAATCACAGCTAGCGTCGGAAACGTCGCGAGAGGACTTCGCCTGTCGTACACAATGACGAAAGAGGTTAGTAAACGAGCGCGAAGCTGATGAAACTGAAAAGACGAGAGCTTCCTCTCGCCACCTGCCACCTCGCCGTTCGCCACCATTAACTCTACTTTTGCCCCAATTTTATATTACATTACTCCCGTGCGCGAGCGTCGTCGCAACTGCCACACCTTCCGACACACTCCCCCCTCTCCTTCTCGCCGACCCACTGCTTCCATCCTTCTATACAAGCAGCGTCTCTCGAAGCGCGCGCTATATTTCACGCCGTGAATTCGTCTGTTTATTTAACCCGGCTCGACGAAAGCCTGAATCATGTTTCAGGTCGCGCGCGTACACCTACGCGCGATACCCCGTACATCTACCGTCGTCTCGCACCCGCGTCTACCTGCCACGAATCGCTTTGACAGGTGTTCGGCACTGAAACGCGCTCGGGCTACCGGGAACGACGCGGTTGATTTATATGAATTTTACCCTCGCGCGCGGTGAAAGGACGCGCGAGGGTCGCCGCGCTATCGGCGAGACAGATTTTGCAACGTGAATGGGAGGCGACGAGTTGCGAGATAAAAAAAAACCGCGGGGAAAATGCTAATAAGGCCGGGCTTGTCCGTTTGTCTGAGCTCGCTCTAATTCGAACGGGTGGCCCCACGGGTTAAATCGACGTAACGCGCGGGATGCGAGCTTTTATGGGGACCGAGAGGCGCACCGCGATTTCGGGGGATCGTAAATTTTCCACGAGCGAGATATCCATTTGCGAACTGTTTGCGAGCGTGTATCCCGCGATAGGTGGAATTGGAAGAGGTTTCGGTTGCAGTTTTTTGCTCCGTAACAACATTCGGTGATGTACGGTGCGATCTATGATATAGCTTCGTGGATTTTTTGAAATTAAATGAAATTCTTGTTTATTTCTGAAAACATCTGCATTCGCTGGTATTAAAAATCAAAGATTCGTCCACTCGTTTAGTTCCGATTTGAAAGAGAAAGTAGAAACGGTAAATAAAATATTATAAAAGCCTTTCGATGAGTCCTAGAAATGTCTTCAAGGTTTATAGGATACTTTCGAAGAACACCTCAGCGACCCTCGGGACAAATGAAAGCACTCTTGGAACCAACGATTCGCCGTACAAGGATTCGCTCTCAGGTTATCCTACTCTGACGGCCGTTGTGCGGTGGTACCGTAAAGAAGCGAAGACCACGTGTAACAATTTGATGATTTCCTTTACCAAAAATAGCACACGAACAAAAAGTATTAGTATCACAATATTTAAGTTATTGTAACAAATATTTAAGTTAAAATATTGATAATAGATAGATTTGTGGTGGCAATGAAGGAAAGAAAGAAAAGCTATGATTTTCATCGAAACCAAGGAAACCCGTCAAACATTTTCATCGCAAAAGCAAACTATTTTTGTTACCGTAACAAAAAATACTACTACAATAACTAATTTTCGACGTTGTTACTAAAAGACTCTAAGAGAAAAAATAGTATATTCAATTAAATCTGCGTTTACGGCTGGGGAATGTAGAATTAGTTGTTCCGACTAATAAATTTGGTTATAACAATTAACAGATATTTTAAGGAAACAGATTGTAGTTCATCCGAGTCAATTATTAGATCAAGTATAATAATTAGATGTGCATTCCCCCACCCATAACCGCCGATTTAGTCAAATCTACTACATTTTTCTCTCAGTGCAAAATTAGGTTTTTCCGTGCATGGTTCGTCAATGAAGTCATTTTTATTTAGAAGTGAGAATTGATCCAAATTCTCACTAACACCACAATCAGGGAAAAGGTCTAGTTGAATACGAGTCTAATGGAAAAATTGATTTCAGGTATAGAGGAATTTATTCACATCGAACAAAAGTCTATTTAAATTAGATAAATGTTTTACTTAATTCGCACTCGATTAAAAAGACATGAAAAACATTTATTTCATTCAAATAGACTTTAGTTCAACGTGAATAGATTCCTATTGATCTCAAATACATTTTTCTATCAAATTCGTACTCGCGCGTGACCAGGCCTTTTCCCTGGGTGCATCCGATGTTCACTATCATGATAGACTCTGTATGTAAGAGTATGTACGTAAAGCATGGCGACTTAACCGACTATGACAGAATCCTTAAAGACGTTCTACCGCGCTGAGAGAAATAAGAGCATCGACCGCGTCGATATCGAACAGGACGAGCTCCTCTCGCCGACCAAAATTCCCTCGGGAAATTTCTTCCCCGGCCATAATAGACTATAATAGACCATCGAGCCGTAGGCGTCACAACGCCTGCCTTGAGACGTCGAAGCGACGACGGAAGACTTATGCGAGTCGACGGAAAAGTCGATTGATAATTTCGCTGCAGGTTGCGGGACCTCCTCGCTCCCAACGCGTGAGGATGAGCATCCGCGGAATCGAAGCGACGACCGGCGCGGCGGCGTGTGCATTCTCACGGACGAACAAATAGATTCCGACGTCGAACAACGCCATTATCATGGATATAACGTTGCACGTATAACGGTTAGCGTATAATAACTCGTCGCCACATGGAATCACGGCGATGATGCATCGTTACTCGATCACGTGTATAAAGCTAATCCAATTAGCCGTTCGTAAAAATGAATTTCGCCCGTTGGACGGCGCATATAGCTTTCCCTATCTCTGTCGCTCTTCGCGCCGTTTCTGTATATAACCCGAGAGCGGGGAGTCCGAAATTCGCTCTACACCTAGCCGTCCGTCACGTTTCGATGTTATCGTGTTGATAGCACGGTGAAAAAAAGCCTGACTTCATATACGCCATGGACGGCTATATTTTTCACGGATACATGTAAACTGAGTGAAAATTGGTACATTTTGAGAAGAAAAATCAGTCGAATTCATTAAACGTATTTTTGAGTAGTCCTTGGAGCACATTTATTCGATTAGAATGAATATCGATTGGACGTAGGTATACATGTAATTATTATTCATTTAATTGAATATTATTTGCATTAAATCGGTATTCATTTCAATTAAATAAATATTCTTTTAACTATCCTAAAATATGTTTATTTTGATGAAGCAAATTTTTCCTCGGTGTAGAATTAAAAAAATATATATAACGCGAGTCAATCACTTTCTCAATTCGAATGGATTAAAATGACTTCGAATCAATGAAGTTGTCAGAGAGAACTTTAAAAAGCTTCTCTTCCGAAATCTACACTGATTTAAACTAATACAATAAAGAGGAATTCAAAATTTGCGAATTTGCTTGATTGTCGGGGGTAATCACTGGAACCATTGATCCGATTGAAAAAAATCTTTCACTGGTAAGTAGCCTGGACTTCTCGAATGAACATACAATCCGTAGCAACAGCAGGAAAGGAGACATCAGTATCTCAGAAGAAGTGCCATCAGATAAATTACTTCCTAACTGACCGTTTTAACCTCATTTTGATCACGTATGAAGGAAAAATATTATCTTTATGGTCATTCTATTTTTTGAGGTTTCTGAAAATTGCTATTATATTGATGAAATCTCAAAAGAAGGCCGAGATATCGATGATTTTTCGTGAAAAAACAATTTTTGTTACACAAAATCGCTCTGATAACTTATATTTCCTTTACGATATCGACCTAATGACCATGACTTTCGTAATGAGCGTGAAAAAATATATGGAATAGGATGGATCAGTGATCGATTCCAGAGATGTGCATTTTAAGCAAAATATCAAGTTTTTCGAAAAAATTTTAATCTTCGGAATTGAAGTCTTGACCACCCTATCCGATGTATTTTTTGACGCTGATTCCGAAAATCGCTATTATATTGATGGAATCTCAAAGGGAAACCGAGATATCGATGATTTCTCGTGAAAAAATAATTTTTTTCTGCACAAAATCGTTTATAACTTATATTTCCTTTGCGATATCGACCTAATGACCATGATTTTCGTAATCAGCGTGAAAAAATACATGGAATAGGGCGGATCAGTGATCGATTCCAGAGATTTGCATTTTTAGCAAAATTTTAAGGTATATGGCTTAACTTTTTTTCAATTTTTCGCGAAAATCGAAATCTCTTGAATCGAGCTCTCCACCATCCTATCTTATGTATTTTTTCGCGCTGATTTCGAAAATCGCCGATATATTTAGCCAATCTCAAAGGAACACCGAGATATCGACGATTTTCTGGGAGAAAAAATTTTTTTTACATAAAATCACTGATGTCTTATATTTTCTTCGCGATATCGACCTGATAACCGTGGTTTTAGTGATGTGGGTCATCGTCAAAACAGCCAAATGGACGAGTTTCTGGTAAACGCTGCTTTCCCGATAAAAGATACATGAAAATGATGTACAGGCGAATTGTGTAGAACATAAAACAGATCTACAATAAGTCCGCGATAACGTGTGAACCCATGTGAACGCATTCGTGGGCGGTTGCTGGTAATGCGTAATAATGTAAAAAAAATAACAATCCGCGCGAGCGAAAATTTCGTTGCCAGGTAACCTCTGAAAATCCAACGTACACGCGTTCATCTACACGCGCAGAGCCGCTTAAGCACCGTGGAAACGGAGGGAGAATGCCTACGCCGAATACCTACTGCGAACTCTCCGAACGATTACACAATTCGACTAATGGCGCGGCGGGACATTCGCGGGGACGTTAATTGCACCCCCCACGAGTGATATCAGACTCCGCGTTAAATTGGACGAGGCACGGAAAGCATTTTTCTCCTTCAACCCGTTGGGACGTTGTTATTTTTTACGATTCCTCTTGCGCTTGGACGTCTCGCTGTCCCTACGGGTTAATTATACGCGCGCGTTGTCCTTTATCGAAAGAAATAGCTGTACGAGGGGTGGAAAAGGATTCCGCACGAATCTACATGGCGTTTCGTATATAATTCGCGTAAAATAAACAAGCGACGATATTCCCCATCGACGTCGAAAATTCTTACTTCACCCTACTTCAAGCTCAGTGGGGAAACACCGGTGCGTGCTTACTTTACGCGAATTATCAGACGATATATCGTACATCTTAGCATGTGGCCCATTGGTGGAACTCTCCAACTTTCGCGCGAACAGAAAGCTCAAACTTTATAACACTTCCATCGCGTCATTCCCGATGAATAACGTTATCACGATGTTTACATTATGCAAATTACAGGACGTCCCGTATATATGTACATATAATAAAGAGCTCCCCTTAAATTCCCCGCTAAATTTCCAAAATAATCCATCTTTCCTAGGTTAAACGCGAAACGAGGGTGACGCCCCGCGAGGGCCTCCCAAGGGCACCGTTACGCCCTCATCACCGAGCGCCGCAAAGGGGTGGAGTGTAGATATACCTCTCTCTTTCCCTCTCTGCCCCTTCGTCTACCTACATGCGCATACGTGTATCTCCAAGGAATGAATATAACTCGAAACGTCGTTTGGTCCACGTTCTACGAGGCATCTTCGTTACACTAACCTCGCCTCGTAAATCAAATCTCGTACCAATGTCTCTCCCCCGCCGCCTCCACCCCACTCGTCTCACTCCCCCGTCCGGTTCGTCGATGTTTCACATTTTCTCCGCGGCACGAGTTACACGTAGGTAACTTACAGCCGCGGATGTTTATAAAACCCGGGCAAAATAATCACAGCCTCCACCCGGTGGCGATATGGCTACGGCACGGCCGCGCAGCTCGCTTCTGGAATTCTTTGAAGCCTCCTCTCTCCCAGGCGAACGCCGCAGGGTAAACGGACGAGCCTCTCGTGGCCACCTATACATATAGTCCAAGAGAGCTAGCGACAAAATCGAGTGAGGTATTTTAAGATTGCTAGAAATTTGTAAATAGATGTTTAAATAGTAGTAAATGGGAACGGTAATGACCTGTCAAGACATACCGGGTTGCGTCATTGAAAAGTTAATATTTCAAAGTTCAAAAAAAAAAACAAAAAATTATGTTGCTTCTACAAAGCTATAATTTAGGTACAGGGGATGTTCATTCATCTATTTTAAGGAGCTATGTAAAAGGACAGGTGATTCTGCTGGTTGCAAGTGACTGCCAGGCGAGCATATTAGTGCGACTCTGATAACATTATTACCTACCTACCGCATGTCCGCGCAGGACCTGACCAGTTGCAGGGACCTTGAAATTTACCTTCGGCCAGGCTTGGTCGGTATTCGAGCCACTTTTACCGATAGAAGTCGAGTCGGTAATTAGAGTTGGTGTCAATTCGGGAGATCGAAGCGTCTAACCTCGCATTAATACGCTCGCCTGGCAGTCACTTGCAACCAGCAGAATCACCTGTCCTTTTACATAGTCCCTTAAAATAGATGAATAAACATCCCCTATAAATTATAGCTTTTTGTAGAAGCAACATAATTTTTTGTTCTTTTTTAAACTTTGAAATATTAATTTTTCAATGACGCAACCCGGTATGTCTTGACAGGTCATTACCGTTCCCATTTACTACTATTTAAACATCTATTTACAAATTTCTAGCGATCTTAAAATACCTCACTCGATTTTGTCGCTAGCTCTCCGACTAATATGTGCGGCACGCGCGTCCGCTGCGAGAAGCAAAACGTGACCCTCTCTCTCTCTCTCTCTCTCCGCGGACGTGGGCATCACCCAGCGACCTCTTTCCGCAAAAGGAACGTTATAGGGTGGCGAATAAAGGCCGATTCACATTAGACGTGCCAGTTACGGTCCAGTCACGGTCAGGTCACGAGCAAGAGTTTTCCAAGTCATTCACACTTGCCGGTCAAGTGACGATCTTAGTACGATCGCAGAGCCCACAGGGATCATGTATTCTCGAAATACGTTAATGAAAATGGCGATTATTTTGGACAAGGAAGAACAAATATTACTATCCAAATATCATCGGCGATATTGGGTTCATCCTGTATTGATAAAACGTAAAAAAAAAGGCGAATGTGCAATACTGTTTTCTGTATGTAAATAAACAAAGCATATTTACCTGTACTTAAGGTTTTTCCAATTTCCTCCCACACTTTCATTTTATGCGAAGTATCCATATATTTTTTATGGGACATATCGTATATTTCATCATGTCCCCGCACCAATTCTATGAGTCGCTCGTCCATTCTTGCCTGCGATGACATGACCGTTGGTTAATTCATACTGAACAGGCAGGGGCAAGCAGACCGCGAGCTCGACGGTTTTGATCGTGCCAGAAATGATCGCCACGGTCCTGACCGCGTCTTGACTTGACCGTGCCCGTCTAATGTGAATGAAAAAGCATTGTTTTAGATTTAGGCGATCCCCGCGGTCTTGACTAGACCGTGACTGGACCGTGACCGGCACGTCTAATGTGAATTGGCCTTAAGAGAGAGAGGCGGACGGCAATACGAACCGCCCCCGCATCTCGTCCTCGACGAGGCTTCCGCGCGCGCGGCGGGATTTCTTTTTCACCGGGCGAAAATAACACCACGCGCCCTTCGCTCGAGCGAGATGGGCACTCGCGGGGCGAGTTTCCGCTGTGCGAAAAAACGCCCGGGAGTATCGCCGCGGAGAGTACTTCGGTTGCGGGAGAGAGGGCCGCTATTAAACTTGGCCTATTTAATGGAATTAACGGCAGTTTTTTCACGCGAGCCACCGACGCGCGTGGCTTTAAGAGCCTTCGGAGAGTCGCGCCATATCCCCGTCGCGCTCGCCTCCTTCGCTCCCTCGCCCTCGCATCTCGCCTTTCATCGCGTCGAGAGTGTTTCTCGCCGAAATTTTTTTGCCGCCGCCAATACCCGCCTATATACTTGGAGCGCGGAGTTGATCAAGGGTGCTCTCTCGTCGTCGTCCTCGTCGATTTCTTGCCGCGGGGATTTGGATCCGCGAATCCAGGAGCGGAAGGGGCAGGAGGAGGAGGAGGAGGAGGTATAAATGACAGCCGAGGAAATTATCGATGTCCCCGCGCGTCGGAGGCATCCGACTCTAACGACCAATGCGAGAAGAAAAGGGGGAGGGGGCGGGTGAGAGCGAAGTTCTGGACAGCCTTTGAGTCGACCGACTTATAGGAGAACACGGGCAGACTGTGCTTTGACCACGGGGAGAGGGGGAAGGGGAAAGGAGGATGAACTGGAAAGAACGATCGGTCACCCGAGGGAATTCGCTGCAGTGGGATTGGCTAATTGGCCGATTGGAAAACCGTTGCGAGAAGTGAGGGGGTATGGCTTTTTATTTATATGGGTTATTATGTGGCGCGATCTGATATCGTTTCCTTATACAATCGCGGCGATAGCTTCAATTGGCATTCCGCTCTATCTGGTTAGTTAATTAGGACGCCCTTGAAATAGTAGACGTAAAGACAAAAAATATACAGTGGGAAAAAAATTGTACACTCAATTAAGTCGGAATTTGTGGGTGGGGGACCGCAAAATTAGTTGCATCGACTAATAAATCTGGTTATAACGAAAATTGCTAATTGAAGGAAGCAGACTAATCCGTTCAAATTAATTACCACGGAAAGACTGATGCAACCCAATTTTATTGTTGTATTTACAATAAAAGTAGTAAATACGAGGGTTTTCGGATGTTTTAACAGTGCGATACAATAATTTTTCTTTTGAAAACATTAGATCGTGATTAGTTTACGTTACAATTTACTAGAAAAATTGTTCTTCGGCACAGTAAGAACATCCGAAAACTCTTTTATTGTAAATACAGGAAAATTTACTGCTATCGGTCTTCCCCTAATTAGTCCAAGTAATTAAATCTGCATTCCCCACGCGTGATGACCGATTTAGTCAAATCTACTGCATTTTTTTGTCTGTTTAGAATAAGATTTCGGAGATTTTGATTTGAATGAAATTCAAACCTCCGAAAAAAACTATCGAGGAAAGTCTAGAAGCTCGTACAACATCGACGTCTCCATGGCAGTCCCAATACAGCGTTCGAGTGAGACTAATCCGCAGCTACCGCAGAGTGGAGCGTGAAATGCAGCTGGCAATGGAGGGGAGAGAGAGGGGTATCGCCGCGGAAAGGACGGCGGAATAAAGTCAATTACCATGAAATAAATTGCTAACGGAAGTTTGCCGATGGGATTGGATTTATTACAGCGGCATTTCCTTCTCGTTTTCTCGGATGAGGTAAACGAATTAGCAGCGGCGGGGAGCAGCCCCGGTGTGTTGAGATATCCGCGCGCAGAAGGGAAGTTGGTAGAGGATGTGGAAGGTTCGCTGCGTATAAATAAAACGACAGGAAAGAAAAGTTGGCGCGCTCACGTAAGACAAACTGCTTAAGTCATCCTTGGGAACTAGTGGCGAGCGGACCGACTACTGCTGCAGCGGCCGCCTATACGAGTACCGTTACTACTGGCGGAGTAGTAACGGTGGAGATGTAAGCAGCCGCTGCAGCAGTCAGTTCCCTCGCCGCTGCTGCTTCCCTCCTCATTAGTTCAAGAGTTCAGATTTCCGCGAGCAACCTGTCGGCTCTTCTTCTTCTTTCTCTTCTTTATCTTATGCTTCTTTTTCTTCTTCTTTAATCGTTAAATGAATCCTTCGCACAACGTTTTCAACTGAGTTGGATTTACCCGAGTAATCGAATTCGTCGGAATGCTGCACTGAATTAATCTTCTCTCGAAACGTCGTACTTAAGCTTCGGTTCGCTCGTTGGGTTTTACATCGTCCAATTGCGAAGGTCGATCTTGCCGTCTCACCCATAGTCGTAATGTTGCATTAACGTCGTTCTTATGGCTCCGATAGTCCGCGAACGCGTGAAACGTCGACGAATGGGCGAAGTGGTTTCCCGGTTATGACGTCAGTCGTTCGCGTTTGGCGTGGTGAAGCCATTGGGTCTCATGAAGAGCGTGAAACTTATACGCGACATATTCCGTAACGTTTTACGAAAAATCAAAATCTCTGGAGTCAATCGCTCGGCCATCCTATCTTATGTATTTCTTTTCGCGCTGATTGCAAAAATCATTGTAATGGATCGATATCTCAAAAGAAATATAAAATAGCTGTGCTTTTATGTTAAAAAAGTTATGTTTCCACGTAAAACCAAAGATATCTCAGTCTTCTAATAAGATTCCCTCAATAAATCCATTAGTTTTGAAATCAGCATGTAAAAATACATCGGATAGGGTGATAAGGCGATCGATTCCGAAGACTTCGAGTTTTGGTAAGTTGTCTAGTTGATATTTTTTAAATTTTTCACAAAAATCGAAATCTTTGAAACCGATCGCTCGATCACCCTATCTTATGTATTTTTGTTGCGCTGATTACAAAAGCGGTTATTAAGGCGATATCTCAATGGAATCAGTGATTCATCACAAGATATCAGTGATTTTATATACAAGAAACTGTAAATTATTCTTCCACATAAAATCCCTTGGTCTCAGTTTTGCATTGAGATTTCATAAATAAATTTGATGATTTTTGAAAACAGCGGAGAACATACATCGAACAGGACAATCGACAGTAAAATTCTAAAGGTTTCAATTTTTGTGAAAATGTACTACTCCTATAACTAATATTTCATTGATTGAATTACTTTTCTTTACCAATATGCCAGGTCACGATTTCCACGGACAAACCATTCTGCTGCAGAGAGACGACTCGTTCCTCTCGGGAGGTCGCAATTGTTTCGGTGCTTAATTAAACCGAGAGATCCGGCCTCTCGACAACGAATAAAAATATCAGAACGCTCTCTCATGGATCTCTAATTCTCGATAAAATCAGAGAGAATTTTAATCCATTGAAACGCGGATGCAACGATGCGACCGAGGGTAGGATTAATTATTATCTCGTGTCTGGTATTTTATCGAAGAATCTACGAGAGAATGAATATTCCTAGACATTCCTCACGATACCTGTCTATACATTGAACTTCGCCTCGATTTTAATCAACGTGGTGATCACAATCTTCGGCGAAATCTATAGTAAGGAAGAAGGCTGAAGAATATCGGAGAATGCAGTATATGCGATAAATACTTGATGATTGTAATATATAGAGAATCTTGATTCGGATGTTTAGAGACGACGCGGAGGCGGTTTATCGATTGCACTTCGCAAGTGCATAGGAAGTTATATAAAGTCAAACATTTTCAAGTCGATTGTGAAATTGTGATTGGCAAAAATAAATACTTAGACTTTGAAAAGTGGATTAGCGCTTAGAAATCAAAACAAATCACTACATACATCCAGATTTACATGATTTTTTCATCCAATTTCTGTAGATTCTTCAACACGATAACGTCGAACCTGTCCCCTACACCGAGAAAACTGTTTATTAACAGTTTAATAAATGTAATTCCAGATATGGCGAAATAAACATTCCCTTAGGACAAGAAAATATATATTAATTATTAAAACGTTTATTTCATTCAAATGGTTGCTTCAGAGAATTTAAGAGATATATCATAATGGTTAATGAGTATTTACTTGGTCCAAAAAAATGTTTATTTTGCCATATTCAAATAAACCTTTATTAACAACAAATAAACGGGTTTCTCGGTGTACTTACTACTCTGGCATAGTAGTCGTTACCATACAATTTCTTCCGCGTATTTGACTTGCGGATTAAATTAAGTGCTCTCGTAATATTCACCTGAAACACACCCCATCCTCTTATTCCTCCCTTACTAGAACTTTAGTTGTTTGCGCAGCAACGAGAAAAGTTACATGGCGCCCGCGGAGCCAACGAAGTAGAAAGTACATACGTCATGTAGGTATGTACGTAGGTACTCGTACGGATCCCCGTGTACTTCACGACAAAATCGCGTATTCCGGGTCGACGCGATTGTAAAATACATTATTCATCGCGTTTAGATTATGAACCAGGGTGGGAGCACGCCGGAGTACGTACGGGCATTATGTACGACAAGAGTGGTTGCTCCCCTCCACTCTCAAAAGTAACAAGCCAAAAGCTTTTACACTTGCGAAATATATACAGGATTATAGAGAGAGTTTCGCTTCGCGCAATGCAGAGGAGACTTTTGGGTACAAGTAGGAAATCCGGAAACTGCAGTTGATCCGCATAAACGGATCTGTGTTGCAATTAACGGTAGATAAACAATGATTCGTGAGAGACAGTGAACGAAACGCGCAGAGTGAATTATAGCTTCAATATTTGTATTAGCTGCAAGATGACGCTACCGGGGTATTAATTATGCCATCAATTAATTAATTTTGTAAATTATATATCTTTCTTTGCAGCATGGTAGGGTTGGAACACGAAATTTTTTTATGAAAAAATAGTTTATATCTAGATTGATACTTTTGTAAGTGGATTTTACTTAAAAACTATTATTTCTATAGTTATTAATGAATTCAAACGGAATACGAAAAGGAAATGACGAAGGATGTGCTCATCAGTGCCGTATAGAAATATTTTCTTACCTTTGGGTAATAGAAATTTTTGTTCCTTATATTCGAGACCAAATTTTTATATAGAACTTGGTATGTTACTAAATTGCTTTGCGTGTAAAGTGCATTTTAATCGATGAGAGATTGTACAGGTAGGAAGAAATGTGGTTTGGAAATGTGGCGAGAGTCCGTTTATCAATTTAAATGGCACGGACCTGAATTCAGCAAATGGGTTGAGAGTCTGCTGTCTACTTGCAATCACGGCACTACAGCAAGACTAAGAAAATAAATTAGATTACCGAGACTCTGTGATTAGACGATACAACCGTACGACACAAAGCTGTGACGTACCATGTGTTCGACAAAACGTAATGCGTCTATAGCCGCGTTTGGATTTAAACGCTTCAAATTGCATTTTGACGTTAAATAGCGCTATTGAAAATTGAAAAAGCAATTTTCTACTGAAAATTTATGAACATAGAACGTATTTATATGGTTCGTTGAAACTTTTTTTCCATTGTTCCAACCCCATTATATCCCATCATAAATATCTTTACGAATAATATATTTATGATACCACACACAAGAAACATTACAGTCGCATCCCGTCTATTTTTCTTGCTATATCTACAGATTCGTTTATGGCGTCGCATCAAGTTACTCGTACAACGACATTTCATTCCGGACCCTATATTTGCTCCTGCGATGCTTTTACGAGCAGCATAACCGTGCTACGAAGAACGATCCATTATTTTCGTCCTTTACGGTTCTCGAGGTGAAATCCACCCTGTATAGGTACGATCGACCTGACGACTACGTTAGCGGCGAACGAGGGTTGTAATATCTCGCACTAAACTACGCGCGCGCACACGCGGGTGAATGAGAAACCGACCCTTACGAGGCGGTAGAACCGAGCAGATGAGCCCTCAAAATTTCCACCGCGCATTGCTCTATTTGTAGGCTAAACGTAGCGGAAAATTTCCGAACGATCCTCCGGTCTTCCCTGGTTTACGACGTCAGTCAGGATCTATGAAGAACCCCCTCACACGAAGCAATAGAGGATACATACATCCACGCGCACTACTGCTTTTATATATTCACACAGACGAGAATGGTCCACTTCGACGAAGATCTCCCGGAGAAGAGAAATGGGACTCGAAAGGTTTTGCGGAAATAAACCGCATCGATATAAGTTCGGTTATGTTCCGCTGAATAAACGTAGGAGTACAATAATCATATTCTACTGCATGGTAAAACGTTACGATAAATGTGGATCGATCGCCTGCCTCCTCTATACAGGGTGTACCCAAATCTGCTTCGAGAATGGGAGGAGTCCTACACTGAGAGAAATGATTACTGGTGCCAACAAAATATTTTCTCCGATCAAAAACATGATACAATTTCAGGATCAAGCCATGATTTTATTCGTGCAAGAAAATATTTGATAAGCTTGAGTAACTATTTTTTTTTCGCGCAGGAAGAATTTCTTGTCCAAACGAAGGTATTCTTGAATCAAGAATATATATTCTTCGACCAAGAATTTGTATTTTCAAAAATGTTTAAGATCATGTATTCTTGGTAAAAGAAATATTTTTTGATACCAGCAAATGAGCCAATGAACTATGCGAAAGACGAATATTTAGAAATATAACGCGTAATATTTTAATGTGATGGTTTTAATTTAAGTTTCCCAGGTTTTTTTAGAATAAAACTAATTTCAGGAAAAGAGTCTGAAAGGTCGAAATTATGATATTACAAAATTGAATATTTTATAGTCGCAACGAAAGAGGTAAAGGAAAATATGAAAAACGAGATAAAAACTTTTTCATACCTCGACTCGCAAAGTTCGTTAACTTCACCCGTGTAAAATATTACGGGCGTTACCAGCACTGGATTAAAGTAGGAAATATACAAAGGAAACGGATATTTGTAGGTGCTTGTGTGGACACCTAACATATTTGTGGGTTACGGATACTCCGAGTAGCACATTTCGTGTAACACATCGTTCCGACAACAAGGGGCGAAGGCATAACAAGAAAAGCGGAGGAGAATGATTCTACTTTGTAATGCGAAGGTGGTTTTTCGCGTTCCACCGAAATAATTACAGATTTACGTGCAGTGGGAAAGGTACAAAAGTTGAAAGTATGAATATATATCAACACACTGCATTTCTACATACTCACGTGATTTGAAATTTAAGTAAAATATAATAATTGTCAGTAAAAAGTGAAGATCGTTATAAATCGAAAAGGAAGAATTAAAGAAACTATAATATTAAATTATAGAAGCGTTCTTTCTTATTATAGACTTTAACATAAGTGTATATCCTTGTCTATCTTTCTTTTTAATCAGAATCTTCTACTTCATCCGGTTTATACAAACTAATAAAAAAACATGTATCTACATACTCTATAGGCTCATTCGACTAATGACTCGATAAAGTACCCGTATGAAGCAGCCGCGTTGCTGTTTCTTGGATAGAAAAAGTAGTGCAACCTCATTGCGATAATTATAGCTCCGAACGGCTCGATATACTGCATAATTTATAAGAAAATTGCAGTCATAGCTATTTCCACAATATTAACATACTTTCCTCCCATATAAGACCGCGAAATAAATATTTCATTGTCACGCAGTTGTACTGCTCCTGCCGGAATATATTGGCCTAGTGATGAGGTAAACCCGCAGTGGTTCGATAAATAAATTGTGTCGGTAAATGACAGGAATCTGCAATGCCGATTACAGACTAAAAATGGGAATCTTAATTTTGTCGAAATTATTCGCGCATTTGAAGATTTTTTTTACAAATATATCATTTTTTCACGTATATTCTTCGAATATTACTATAGCTTTATCAAAATATAATCGATCTACTTAAAAAAGTATTGACTCAAAAATTAAATGACTTTTTGGACGTCTTACGTGGAAAAATCAACAAAATTGTTTACTCTTTTTTTTACCAAATGACATGGATTCCTTCAGACCGAATTTTGCTTGGTAAAAAATACCACACTTCTTGCACATTAGTTGTCACTATCGGAAGGTACGAATGTACCTACAAACGTTACCTACACCGAAGAGATGACACCGAGAAACTTTATCCGCCCCGCTCTACGATTTCCTACATTATCAACCGATGCCTCAGCATCACCTAACACGGTGGCGCCTTCAGGAACAGAATGTTAAAACTGTCCAACAAAGGATCGATCGAGTCCTTCCCCGGGAGCTTTCCGCGGGTCGAGAGAGTCTTATGTACGCAAATCACGTGGTGGATAAAAGATAGTAAGAAGGAGAAACGATGCCTCTCGAATGCTCAAAACGCGGGAAGTTCTTCGACGTTCTTTTTAATCCTTGGCGCGAGACTCTACCGAGTCTCTCGATATCTGCTCTTACAGACAAGATTGTGCGCCAATCACGATACATGAGGCGCCTAGATGCAAAACCAGATATTTCCTGTACAAGGATAAAGGAAATATCTGGTTTTGCATCTAGACGCCTCACATACGAGCATGTACCTTCGACTACTGGTATTAGGGGCATGATCGTCCCTGTGAACCCGTCTTACAACATAGCATATTTTGAAACGTCTGGTAGAATCGAATGGCGCCTTAATTAGCTTACGACTCATTCTGCGACACAATTTTGAGTTCTGGCAGGTAGCGCAAAAATTCCACAGAGCTCCCGACGGAATGAATCGTTAGCATCGCCGTCACGAGGTAAATACTGCAACCGTCCCCTATAGCCGAATTACGAATCTTTGGCAGTCGTTTCTGGCACGGAGACGTCGTTTTCGCGGAGGTCGACGGAACGTCGCAAACAAAAGGGGTTTACTCGGCTGATCTCGCCGCGAACCTACATCCCGTCCGGCACTCACGTTCGACGGATTTTGGCTCGACTTTTCGTCTCCCATTGGCGGAAGCGTGCTGATGCAGTTATTGCGCACTTTGCGTTCCTTCCTAAATCACGCATACGAGGATATGGGATTGTTTTCATCCGGTTGTACGTTCGATTCGTACAAGACCATGTGCGAGTCAGATCGCAAACGTGCACTGAGAAAAATAACCTGGTCGATTTAACCAAAATCATGGATGCCATGACCAAACCGTTTAGTGAATATGGATCCTCCATTTGTTTGGCTAAACTGATCACTTTCTGGTTATTCTAACTAGATATGTAGTTGGAATAACTAACTATTTCGTTAAACTTTCTAGTATTTTGGTTAGAATAACTAAATATACTTACCCAGATGCGTTTTATCATTTTAATCGAGTTATCTTTCTTGGCGGGATAGATGAAATAATATAACGCATTTTAAAAATGGCCACACGAAGTCAAACGCGGGCAATCCTTACGTTTTTATTTCAGCATCCTCTCAGAGTTATCACAAACTAACAAAATTCCGTCTCACGTCTACAAAATACGTGAAAGCATAAAATATTTGCCCGTTTGACGTTCAGCCTCGCCAGAAATACTTCTCACGTCGCACGTAAACACCACGAAATGAGGATCCTCGGGAAGCCACCCCCCGCGACGATCAGATAACCCGCGACTCGACTCATCGGACCGAAAGAAAATCCTGCAGACGAGCAAAATATTATATCCCCGCGCCAAATCCGCAACGATGAGATCACTCTGCGCATCCATAGTGATATCTACTCGAAGGCGGAAGACGAATATACCACCTTTCAAAACTGAGACGCACTGTTTGTCAGTAGTGGATCGCAGCAACAAGTTCCTCCGCGATGTCTACCGCGGACGAGTGCTCGTACCTGTACGAAAAGTATACATAAATCATCGTTCCCGTCACCGAGGGTGGTTTTCTACGCGAATATCTACACACGCACGCACATCTATCTACGATGATCGATCGAACGTGCGGAAACGGAATAATAACGCGAAGCGCGAAAAAGGACCGTAAGTCTGCCTTAAAAGCGATGGGAATCTCGAGCGTTCGATCGATGGATTCATGAATCTTGGTCGAGTCGTGGACGAAAACGCGGAGAGAAGATCCGCGGCGGCTTTACTCCGGCCTGGTGCCGAGGGTTCGGAACAATATAGGTATAATATAACGATTCGGTGGTGTCGCAGCGGCCCCGGTCGACATGTCAGTGTCGGGGGATGTTGGCAGCTTGCCATCACGGTTAGCCGACCCCCCGCACCGCGTCCAATGGATTTGTCGAAACGACTCGCAATAGCGACAGCAGCAGCAGCAGCAGCAAAACTCGACCCTAGAGTCTCATCCCTTTCGGAGTATTGGGAAATCTTATATCACGTTCGGTCAATCGATCGTTAAATTTTGCCTGCACTGAGAAAAATTACTTGGTAAAAGATTCAAATAATCCATATATAGTCCATGTCTGGATTGTACATAGGGATTGTATATTTGTATATAGTCCGTATATGAATTTGGTCCTATATGGATTATATATGATTTCTATATGAACCATATATGGACTCTATATGAATTATACGAAAATTTTAAAGATTCAAATAATTCATATATAGTCCATATAATATGGTTTATATAGAAATCATATATAATCCATACAGGACCAAATCCATATACAGACTATGTACGAACCATATAGAACTTTTCCGCCTGGGAGGAACTTATTTCATTTTCAATGCCAAAATACACTCCAAGATCTTCTTCAGATTCTTTCGTACCACCTTACACGTGGCGTGTAGGTGCGATTAGAGCGAGGGAAAAATTTGTCAGTGCATCGGGGACGAAGTCACACGGTAATGTGTCGACGTGTTGCCCCCAAAAGGTAGCAAAGTATCTACGGGATGCCTGTAGATACATATATGTACTTATAGATGTATACGGGATGCCTGTACATCTATACATATATGCATCGAATGCATCAGCGTGCAGTATCTAAGGTTGAAGCGACATCTCGCTGTACGTCGCGTATGATATAATAAAATTAGTGTGTCGTGGAACGTCACTTTCCTTCCTAATAAGTCTGATTACAGTGCTTTCCACGTCGTAATTGCTCTATGCCGATTACATATCACCCCGAACCAGGAATTTACGACTGGATTTAATCGTCCAATCGAACGTACCATATATTCGAGACCCCTTAACGTGCGTGTGCGCACGTTCGACCATCCCGGGACGCATTCACTGACATCCTGGGACACCCACCTGTAGTCAGGTGTCGTTAGCTAAGTGAGCTTTATCGATTCGATTAGACAAGGTCGCGAGCGGGGGAGCAGGGAACGGAAGAGGAGGGCCGTCACTCTCCAATCGTACACATGGCGTGGATACACGTGTACATCGACGGATAGGGTCATAATTACACGTCGTACGCCTCAAAACCTCGCAGAATTGATCGCTCAATTTGTTTGCACGATGAATTACGATAAATCAAGCGTCGGTATGCCCGAAAATATCAGAAAACAAGATAATATATAAAAAGGGAATAAAATCTTATTTTTTCAATTCCCTTGTAAACCCAGTTTTACTTATTCTGAATTATTCTGCTTCTAAGGTAGCAGTGGAATAAACGCCTCAGTCTCTGTTTAATTTCGGACGCGATTATCTCGAAGCGCAGTGGAGATACGTGAAAAATGTAAAGCCGCTTTTTTATAGGAAAAATATAAATAAACATTTTTTATTTAAACTTTTGTTCGATTTCCGCAATTGATTTCAAGATATTCGACTTTGAACCTGCTCTTCAACCGAGGCGTCTATCCCATTTTTACTCTAAATAGCGACGAACGATATACCTAAATTCTTCCAAAAAATAGCTCAAACGCAATCAGTCCACTTATATCTACCTATTAATACCTTAATGGCGACACTAACCCATCGCGTAACAATAACCCCCTTCCATCACAAATGACAGGGGACGTTACGGTTACGAGCATAAACCACACGCCGAATCGATACAACGACGATCGAGTCGAACGACGATCGTAAAACATCCCGACGCGACGTTTATCGCTGTAAAAGCCAACTTTTGCTTCGTCTACAACGGACCGTCTCCACCCCCCATCCCCCGCCGCCCACATCAGATAGGCACTTCCTCGCGCGCCAAACGAACTCTCGCAGTCGTTACGTGGAATACGCGCGCGGTTGTGCGGCAAAAAAGAAGGACTTGGCGAATACGAAACTTCCACTGTTTCCACCATCACGAAGCCGAACGTTCCCAGCGGTCCTTCCAATTCGCCGTATAACCCGGACGCGAGTGGAATCCGAATCGAAGACCCAATCAGGCTGGTGCTTAGAAGTGATATACCGAGAAAGCAATTTATTTGTAATTGAAATATGTTGGATCGTATATGGCAAAATAAATATTTTTTGTTGAACCAAGTAAATAATCTTTTGTAATTATTGCGATATTTATTTGGCATAATTAGATCCTTTGAGGCAACTGTTAAATGAAATAAACATTTTAATAATCAACATAGGTACATTTTCCTGCCTTAACGAAATATTTATTTCGCCGTATTTGAAATTACATTTATTGACTATTGATGATAAACTGACGATAAACTGTATTTTTGGTAGAGGGAAAAAAATTAATCGTAGTAGGTACCTATTTACAAAATTTCCGGTAAATTTCGGGACAAGGCCAATTTATTGTTACGATAACTACAATTTTAGTAAAAATTATAGTAAAACTTATAGAAGTTGCAAGCGTGCTGTATCTTTTACTGAAATTATTATCACAACAATAAATTGACCCTGTTCCGAAAGTTGCCACAAACTTTGTAAAAATGCTACAATTTACTCTATTCCGTGTACATAATTGCACGAATCAACGGGCGTTCTTCCGTGATGCATAGTATTTACAGAGAGAGAGAGAGAGAGAGAGAGAGAGAGTTCACTGTAAAAATAAATCCCTCGGATATCGCGTGTCCGCGCCGCAAACGCATGGATATAGGTACGTAAGAGCACGTGTCTTCACCGGAATTCACGCTCCCGCGCAACTCTCGGATCGAGGTTCGCGTGCCGCCCTTCGTATTTTCAACCTCCGACGCTCGGCGCACGTTTCAATTACGGTAATTGAAGTCCTTCGCCGCCCGAAGTGGGTGAGAAGGGGGAGCGCAACCCGAATTGAATCGAAAAAAAGCCGCGCGTAAAATCGCGCGCACGTCGTCACCCCGAATTTCGACGATTTTCACACCGGAGGCCGTGACATTTCCAAGGCCAATTCCGATTCGAGTTCGCAGGGGTGGGAATCGCGCCGCTGCCGCTGCTCTTCTCGGCATTTCAGCAGCGACCGATACGTAAAACCGCGCCGCACGCGCCAAAGGGTCGATAAAACGGGGCTCGATGAATATTGGATGCGAAAACTGAATGAAACTTTGAATGTTACAGGCGTGCGGTTGTAAAATCGAGAATACCGGGGGATGAAATAGCGAGCTTTTCCAAACGCTTACGAATGTTTCTGGTGAAATCAACCGAATGATTGAAGTAACGAAGTGTAATCTCGGAGGATTCTTCGTGCTCTCTATACCCAGGTGGAAAATATCTATATGGATTATATAAATACTTTGTACAAAAAACATACATAAATTCGGGCTTATTAAAAATAAACTATTTTTTATTTATGACGCATTTATGCCAGGCAACGAGTGCGAGAGAGATAGACTTACAATATGATACTGTATGCTGCATTTTTAAATATCATTTTCCAGCTTAAATAAGGTCGACAATGAAAAATGAAAAAGGAAAAAATGCGGGGAAAAAAATTCGGTCAAAATTGTTCAAACCTGGAATACAAAAATTAATGAACAATTAAAATATATATAGGCACTCGTCGCTCCAAAGCTCGAGAAACGCTGCCCTCTCATACCAACCATCGAAACTAAACGAAGATAGCGCCGCGCGGCATGCGATTTCTTAGAACGCGAAATAAAAGCCGCTGCACGATACGACTTCCTGCGCTTTCTACCAATCGGGACTAAGCAGGAGGTGATCGCGAATTCGCGAGAACGGAATCGGTCGCGCGAAACTAGCGCGATGCACGCGATCTAGGGGACTGCGCGTTTGGCCGCATCCCTTTCAAAACCGACGAGTCGAAAGTTCGCGCCGTCAGGGCGGGAGGGGGGCGGGCATCGGAGAGCCTTTTCATTCCTTCGCGAAGTAAAGTGCACGGGAGACGGCACGGGGAAAAACGACATCGAAACGTTGCAGGGCATTCTATTCCTCGAGCACCGCGATCCACTCTATCGCGCGAGAAGTAAAGTAGGATGTGTGTGCAGCACGCGATTCCTGCACATGTTTACGTTTCGTGAATAAAACGTGATAGACAGCTTGATAAGGCACGCAATTTTAATACAAAGAAAAACATATTACTTTACAGACACTCTTTGAATGTCTACAAATAAAAGGAATACTTGTATCTGTATTTTTGTGTTTCGCGAGAAGAGACAAATATAAATATGTAAATAAATAAATAATAATTTATATATTTCAATTCAAAAAATATATTGGCAATGCTAAACCGTTTACAAATATACGCAGTTATTATAATATTATATAAAAAAGTTCATTACCTTGCAAAAACTCATTAATTTCCACAAATAAAATAATACTTTTATCTGTATTTGTTTCACACGAGAAGAGAAAAATAAAAATATAATAAAATAACACTTTTCCTGTGGAGCAGCGTAGCGCGATTCAATAATTAACAAAACAACCACGACGCATAATTCGTTACTAAAATCCACTATACAAGGGATCAACGAGACCGTATCGATCCGACCGAATGAATAAAACATTATAAATCGTTTGACAAAGCACACAGTTCTAATATAAAAAGGCGTATTTCTTTAGACACTCCTTGAATATCTAAAAATAAAAAGAATGCTTTTACTCGTAGGTATTTGTATTTCGCGGGAAGAGAAAAATATAAATATAATGACAATATTAAACGGTTTGAAAATGTGCGCAGTTTTAATACAAAATAGTTCTTTTTGCTTTACAAGAGCTCTAACACACAACTAACGTTTACACAAATAAAAAAATAGTACTTTTATCTCTACTTGTTTCGCAAGAAGACAAAAATCAAATGTAACGGCAATAAAATAACTTTACCGTGAAACAACGTAGCGCGGTTCAATTAACAAAACAACCACGGACTCGTAACTGGTACGACTAGAATCCACTATACGAGGGATCAACGAGACCGTATCGATCGCGTAACCTTTGCCCGACGTAATTATCTTGTACCTGTTTACCCGGAAACAACGATGCACGCCCGAAAGTAACGAAACGAGAGAGGCCAGGGTGTGTGTACGTACGGCGCGAAGAGAAGAGGGGATACACCATCACGCGCACCCCCATTCCCCACACGCGAACAGGAAACGCCCCGTTTAAGCTCGAGTCGAAACTCACGCGGACAAACTGTGTATCGAGCTTATCAAGGGAATTTAATTGCGACCATTTATAGCTCGTTACTGCGCCGTATATAATCCGAGAGGCACGATCCGATCCTTGACGACTGACAGGCTCTCCCGCGGGAGCTCACGTGTGTCGATACTCCCCGCCGAAGTCGTCCTATACGAGCGAGTCTACGCGAGTGTATGATAGATACATAGTTACTCACGATTCGAGTGGCACACGTCGCGTTTACTGAGAAAACAGATTATTAATAGTTAATAAATATAATTTCAAATACGGCGAAATAAATATTTCGTTAAGACGAGAAAGTATATGGTTATTATTAAAATGCTTATTTCATTCGAATAATTGCCTCGAAGGATTTAACTGTGCCACGTAAATATCGTAATAGTTAATAAATATTTACTCGGTCCAGCAAGATGTTTATTTTGCCATATTCAAACAAACATTTATTAACTATGAATACATTGTTTTCTCGGTCTTCCCTTGATATATGGATGAAGAGAGATCTTCTGTACGTCTTTCTCCCTTGCAAAGAAAAGTCTAAAAGCCTCGTATTCCGACGAATGAGCGAAAAACACCATGATCGTGAAAGAATCAGTATACCGACTCCGAGAACTAATTTTCAAGCGAAATCAACTACCGACGTTGAGCGTATCGACATCGGAATCCTTCCGGGAATCCTTAGCGATAGAACGCCGCGGCGGGCTAGCTCAATAACGATCTCACGGTATTAGAGGAAATTCCCCAGCCTCCCTTTGATAAACCCCATATTTAACGTTCATCGCTTAAGCCGGCGAATCTAATAACGCGGGACGAGCTCCGCTGGATCCGAGGGAAAATTCTAATACCATTAGGTAGTGTCGTGTCCGCAGGATATCGCGGTGACGTTTATTGGTCTATGCGAGAGAGAAGACCCACCGTCGAGCAGTCGTTTAATACGTAACGCATAGGGAACGGATGAAAGGCGGAATACATAATAGTTTTCGTGAACTGACGTAGTACGATGAAATAGGGCGGTTGACTGATTTCTTTTATTGGCGATTCGAAAAATTTGGACAAAATTAATTACCCCACATTTTTTCGTTTCTTATTTTCGACCTCATTTGAGCCGGAAAACGATATTTTGAAATGCAGTATACGTCATCGCTCAGTAAGTCTATCTCTCTCGCACTCCTTACTTGGCATAAGTGCGTCTCTCATGGCTCTTCGATGACGTCATAACTCAGTAGAGGGAAACGCACTTATAACTGTGCGAGTAATTATTTTTACAGATATTGCAAATTGAATTTAAAAACATAAACATTCCTTAGAGTGAAATACCGTATTGCCGTCATACAGAAGAATCAGTGGAATATCTAATGCCCTTCGTGTAGAAGCATGATTCACATACACCTAAATGAGAACTCCTAATTTAACTTTCGAATTGTCTAAGTTTCAAATATGAAGCAAATATTTCCTGGTTATTCGCGCGGTATAATTTCTTCATAAATATTTCACGTAGGTATTTGTACAAAGTGATTTCCGGTATATACGAAGATCTAGATTAAATCAATGAAATTGCATATTCGCGTGTTCAGAGCCAGACATATAAGTAATCCCCTTATCAAACCACTCGTCCTGAGGCGGAAAATGAATGGTATTTTTCCCTCTCTCTCCAAGGACGAATCAAGTAACGAATATACGGGTAACAGAGACCAATGCAAGCGCGCCGATGACTGTATAATTTGGTCCGCTTAAACGCGACCAATGGCCGTATTCCGTCGCCAGCGAACCTTACTCAAAATCAACATCGACCAGGTGACACACCCGGGAGTCTCGCACACCGACAGCTGCCCGACTACGGGCGCGCGTTATGTACGTAAGTAGGCTATAACACAGAGGTGCCCCTTAGATCACGCGAGCATTCAACATTTAGCACTCGCTGCGCGTCTGGCTATGGTTTATGGAAATGGGCGCGTTCTACGACCTTCTTCTGCACCTTCGTCTCTACACCTCCGCGCGCTTATATTCTTCCTGGGCTCCGCTCGACCTCCGCCACCCTCCGCCGCACTATAGCGCGCACCACCCTCGCTCGCTGCGTCTCCACTCGCTTTCTTTTACTCCCTTTCCTGTAACTAGCGAATAAACTTCGCCCCGACCCTCTGGAGAACTACGTCCGCGCGCACGCGTGCGGAGTCGTCCGGAGGGTAAATACCGGTAAATTGCACCGTGCCCTTCGCAGGGCGTCGAAGAAGCGGATCATCCATCTGGATGAAGTACTGATTGATGGGGATAATTGTGTTTCCTGGAGAACCGAGGAAGAAAACGTTTCCTTGATTCGATGTCGGCTATACAGATCCACAAATCATCCTATAAATTACAGGTTCTCGCGAGGGGTTTGCCTCATTGGAATGGTGGAGATACGTCAATTCGATCTTTTCATAGAAAAAAATATTCATGTCTTTAAATTCAATTTGTAAACTGTACGCATATTTAATATCGCGCGAAAAAGAGAACGTCCGAAAAAATAATCATTCGCTGAGTTATATTTAAGCACATTTCTCTCTACAATGTCGTGACGTCACTGAACCGCGAGAGATACGCGTTTATGCCAAGCAACGAGAGCGATAGATAGGCTTATAACACGATAACGTAGCGTCATTTCAAAATGTCGTTTTCCAGCTCAAATAAGGCCCTAAATGAAAAGTGAAAGAATACGAGATAAATAATTTTGTCTAAATTTTTCGACTCTGCAATAAAAAAAAATTTGGTGGGAAACCGAATTCCGAGAAATTTGCAATCACCGCGAAAAAGTGAAGCAAAGATAAATAAACTCAAGGCCCCTGGCAAGCATTGCCTCGCGTGACGATCGAAGACCAACTCGAAATATCTATATTAGCTTCGACCAATCTCGATATGAAATACTCATCGCGTATCAATATAAGCCAAGGCTATTAATAAAAATGCATCTTCGCGAGTATAACGAATGGTTTTATGACGCTGCACTGGCTTAACGACGCTAACGACTATGTATAGCCGACAATCTGCAGCGATAATGTATTCGAGCATCCGACATGACAGGCTACACCCGAGTACGTATAGGTATGCAACGTGGGTATATAAGCCATGCATATTCAGCCGCTAAGCGTTATGCGTCTGACCACGCCATTCCCATAACCCCTTGGCGTAGCACCAGTGCACGTACACGTTGCACATCGCCGAATAGTCATGCAGTCATTTACGTAATCCCGTGTAGTCACGACCGCTCCTGGCATGATCAAAGAGCCGCGAAACGCCTTCGAAGGAGACTCGTACTTTTATTCGTTAGTACCCTTTCGGAGGAACTTGAAGCGTGCAAAGTATCTTGAAAAATCCGCATCAGAACTCAGGCAGAAAAGTTCTACATATTTTGTATATATGTAATTCATATGTGATTTGGTCACATATGGATTATGTATGATTTCTATATTAACCATATACAGACTATATATATATGGATTACACAAACCTTCAAAAATCTATATACAGTTCTTATAATATTTTTAATACAGAAATCATATATAATCCACACTGAGAAGACAGTTTATCAATAGTTAATAAATGTAATTTTAAATACGGCGAAATAAATATTTCGTTAGGACGAGAAAATATATGTTAATTATTCAAATATTTATTTCATTCAAATGATTACCACGAAGGATTTATTTGTGCCAAATAAATATCGTAATAGTTAACGAATATTTACTTGATTCGATAAAATGTTTATTTCGTCATATTCGAAGAAACATTTGTTAACTACGAATAAACTGTTTTCTCGGTGCATATATGACTAAATATGGACTATATACAAAGTACATCGAACTTTTCCGCCTGGGAAGATTCATGTAATATTATACTTCTCCATTTTTTCTCCGAACGTAACTTTTTGCGCGATAGCACTCCGCGAATGCCAACTGTATATGAGGTGTAAAATGAGTGCGAGTGCGCGGCGAGCGAAAAACGCGTCGCTCCACGTTACGGCGCGGCAGTGAGGAATAAAAATGACGTCACACACATGAGCTGATTTGACGGGAACGCGACATCTGAGGGCATTTCCGCGGGGTTGTTATACACGAAGAAGTACACGGAGAAAAAAGAAGTGACAAATTCCCCTTTTTTATGGGTAACGCTGCACCATTGTGATAATCAATCAGAAATTACCGTGAGATAGGTAAGAAATTATCAAAGGGCTGGAAAATTATTCTTCTGAAAAAAGGGTATTATCGGTGAATTTTCAAATTCCCAGCAAAATAAAATAAAAACTACGTAGCAGTATAATAGTAGCTCTACTGTTTATGGTGAACATACATTCTTCTGCACTAGATTTTTTCCCTTTTTACTGGAGAAAATCTTCACCGTCAAGTGCTAATGTTACATTGGGTCTTATAGACCAATCAGGATCAAGTATACCGTTGTCCGTAACCCCATCACAACGGAATCTTAAACAAGATTTGTCGCTAAGGGATTGAACAAGATACTAAAAAGAAGACGTTGCTAAGAGATGTAATCACGGGGAGAGAGGAGTATGGGACATTATTTTTCGTGTGAGAAAATTCATTTCGTCGACGAGATCTATCTTGGAAGGGATTTTCGAATCGTTAACGAAAGTGATAGACGAAACTACATCTGTTAACGAATTACTTTCCGTCCACGAAAAACATTTCTCACGCGTCGAGAATATAGCCTCCCTGACCAATTTGAATCCTTATTGATATTCTTTTTATTGAGAAATAAATAAATTTATGATTTGTCGTTTTTAGCAAGAAAAATGTACATTTACATGGGTTAAATTTTACTAGTTTATTCATCAAAAATTACTTTTCGATTTTGATGAAAAAATCTCATTCCAAAAGGAGAAAAATTCTACCGTTTGTCAATTCGGTGCACAGTTAGTCAGAAAAATGACACTTTTTCCTCATCTTCTAGGTTAGAGAAGGTCTCTTTTTTTTCTCTCCGTGTATAAAGGTCCGCATATGCGATCCTGCCATTCCGCGCGCACGTTATACGGTATCAACCAAATACGTGAGTTTACTTTTATTCGCCTTTGATGGACTGGTGTATACTTGGAGGGACGCGTTTGGAAGCTATTTCCGCGGGATTTATTTTACACGCAGGATTCTCAGTCGACTCTTCGGATACGCGGTCCTACCATTCTGGGATTCGCCGTATTAGGTATATCCCATGCGTGTGATAAGATATAGATACATATAATATCAACATCCTGCTATATACGGCGGCTTCTTAGTATAGAAATGAACCCGCGTTCCTTCTTAACGAGATAAGATAACGCGGAGTGAGAAAGCGAAACCGACGATCGAGCATCACCGAAAATGATCTGTCTGGGAATATTCTATCGTCGAACGTACCTATAGGTATATGATCGATTTAAAAAATATAGCTCAATCAACCACGAATGCTGTTGAATGGCTGTTAGCCGACTCAAATAACATGTTCATTGAACGATGAAACGATAATGAACTGAATCGAGTGATGCGGTTGCCAATACAAATTTAGTTTATCGAAATTTTAGTTCACTCTAACAAGATATTTCGTGACATATGCTTGAGTGGAACGAAACGTCAGTTGTCTTCGCTAAATATTTTTATCGAAATTTCTGGAATTGAAGTCTCGACCGCTCTAATTTATGTATTTTTTCACACTGATTCCGAAAATAATGAACTTATAATCGTGCTTTCCTCAATCAACGTAAAAACATACATTTTAAACTAGAGTGGTCGAGCGATCATATTAAGGAGATTTCAATTTTTGCCAAAATGTCAAGAAATATGCATTGATTTAAGTAATATGGTCACCCTTTAGCTACCGCCAATTACTTCGCAGTGGCAAATGTTTATTTGGTGGTAATCGACGACTCTAGAATGTCGTTAAGTCAAATAATTGTTCTCGAAAAAACTCAATTTATCAGAGTAGCTAGAAATGTTTCATACACTGAGAAAAAAAAAGATTAAAAATCATTCTGTTAGAAGGATAATCTGAGTACGAAAGGTAAAATAGATCAAAAATTAAACTTCCACGGTTTAAAATTTAACCTTCCTTGGGATAATTTTTGATCTATTTTACCTTTCGTACTCAGATTATCCTTCTAACAGAATAATTTTTAATCTTTTTTTTTCAGTGTAGTTATTCGCGGTATTCGAAATAATCTCTTTCTCGATAACACATGGAAAGAGCGACATAACTAAGTATACATTATTTTCGAGGTATTATAGCACGAAAATCTGTTTCAAAAGACATTCTTAATTAACACTTTAACCGACTATTTTTAGAATCACGCGCAAAACACTGCAGTACCTATAAATGCATCTCGCCACACTGCAACGGAGAAACCGTAAGGCGCCTGGCATCTCCTAATTGGCAAACGTCCCGTAAAAATATACGTGCCTACCTACCTACAGTCCTTGGCCAAATTAAGATGCATTGTTTGAATTCGCCACGAGCCCTGAGTACGAGGATTGAAAATGATGTCTCATGAATTATAGCAGCTTGACTAATTAAATGCGGAGAAAATTGCTCGTCGAATTCGCTCTTCTCGGTAATTTCTTTCACTGCAGATTCGAAAAATTGGGAAACAATTATTTACCCCGTATTTTTTCATTTTTCACTTTTGGCCTTTTTTAACCCGTCAGCTCTAGCGTTATGAGCATTTAGCTCGCGCTAATTTTGAAAGCGATATTATTCGTTCATTTCAAATGGCGTTAATAGTCAAAATTTTGTCTATCTTCGTGAAATTTATTCTGCTTTGGTATTCTGATAGGTATGTGCCAGTTAGATAATTTTATAAAAAAAAAGATTAATTATTACTCCTAACCTCGTGTTAACTCCTCATGTGTTTGATTGAAGAAAATATTTTTCTAGCACCAACAATTATATTTTTCTCGGTATAAAACCAATATTATCGACACCTGCTCTTCTGCCCCGCGACAGAAGTCAAACGAAATACGTCCAAAAATTTAGCCGGGGACTGTACATACCGCAACACGCATTTCATAGCATTTTGCCAGCGTGTCTCCATTATGTCCCGCTACGCGCCCTGCTCCGCACGGCAGGTGCACGGCACATCGACAACGAAAGCGGCTGCTATAACCTCGTTTCTGCGCGGCACCGATTGAACTGCTCACGTGACCGTGTCTATTTATACGTTTAATATCTGTAATTCGCTAGCAGTGTCCGCGCGTACCACTGCGCATACACTGTTAGTGAGCGTACGTTTAATGAGCACTATATATAAGCATGAACGAGCCATTAAATTAAAGAGCTCGTAACGCGTGCAGGTATGACGAACGTTCGGTGAGTCGAAGCCACGCCTCATCGGCTCGTGTTAACCACGCTTCGACGCGAAGGGTTGCAGCCCCAGAGCGAAAATAAGCCGCTTCCTGTGTGGCTAAAAAAATCCCCCCAATCCCACGAGACTGTAGACACGTTTTACGACCTAATCTTCCTTCGTTTCCTTGCGCGATATTTCGAAATTAGCCGTTCACAGGTATCCGCAAGAGGGTGGAAAGTTTCGCAGGAAGGGGCGCGCGAAATTGTTAGAGAAGTTTTCTCATCGGCGCGTCGAGCGTTCTCCGAAGATAGTGGAACCATATGCTGAGAAAAATCTACAGTACCCCGTAAAAAAAAGTCTATTGAATTTAATGCAATTGTATATCAAGCTTTTATCCAATACGTGATTATGAAAATTAATGTTCTCCGTTATGAAATTTATAAGGGTTATTTCATAAGGAAATATATTAATTTTCATAATCTCGTATTAGAAAAAAAAGCTTTACGCAAAAGCATATTAAAAAAATACAAATTAAATTTTTTTACAGTGCATATTTGATTACATCGACGATTAATCATTTGATCTAATAATTTAGTCGCAATGACGAACAGCTATTTCATGGAAACGAGTAAAATTAGAAAATAAAAGCGATAGAAACTTTTTACATAAACATTTTAAAGTTTCCAGCGAAAAGAAAATATACAAAATTTCCGACTACCGGCCAAATTCCGAATCGTCGGCCGATCAAGCGTGGCGAATCCTTCGACGTGGCCACATGGAAAAATAATAGAAAGAACCACGTGTCGTTCGACGATAAATTCCGAGTGTGACAGTCGAGAGTGAGCCGTAATATCGATCAACTTCCGAATCGAAATATAAACGACGCGACGGTCGCACGCAATGCCACTTGTTGTACGAAATACCAAGCTGACGCTTTGTTTTGTCGATTGTCCAGCCTGCCGAATGCATGCGCATATCGACTTTATGGTATACAAAGTAAATTTTCGTTATCGCTCCTATACGAACTAACAGGTCAAGCTACCTCCCAACAGGACTTCTTAAAAGTTAGAAATAATCACGCGGAAGAGTCGTTGAGTGGTTACAAATAATATTCGTGAAACTGAACCTCGACTATCGAAGGCTTAATAATACCCAAATGATAAAATCTGAATTAGCGAGAGATAGCGCGACGATTGATAAAAATTACAGCAAAAAATCGCGAGAAAAGTCCCGTCGAAAATCACGACGCTCGTTAAACAAACAAACCGTCCATCTCGCCCGACGTCTAAAGTACAGATGTTACCGGCGCTCGCGTAAAATGAAAAGAGAACGACGAGAAGAGATCTGTATAAGAGTGGGGAGGACCGAGAATTGTGCCAGGCCAATCGCTAATGGATCGTTAAGTCGTCATGTCGGCTTAAGAAACGGAGGAGCTTCTCGCGAAAAATGTAAAATAAGAAATACGTCGTTTCGACGCCGTTAAATCGCTACTCGCAGATCGCTGGTTCGATAAAATCTTGTTTCGAGGAAATCTCAATAAGCTATTCTAATAGGATATGTTATAGACGAGAAACAAAATTATAGAACTAGCCGAAGCCCAGACCTCTTTGAATTTTCTTCCGAATAAGAATTCTGATTAAGAAAATGTCTAACCCTGGTTTCAATAGTGCTTTCGTGAGATTTAAATCCCACCAGGGTCGACGAAGAGGGGGGATGAAAATATCGAATTTTCCAGTCACGCGATTACCGAAAGTTTCCGACTGAAGTAGTACGTTGCTGCGCCATTCCAGACAACGGCAAATAGACTAGGTAGGTCGAGTACTCTCTCACCCTTTCTCCACGCCTCTCGCCGGAAGAATCGTGCATCGCTTCGAAGGATCGGAAAGTCGATCCTCGGAATTAGCCCCTCGAAGTGCGCCGCGATACGATAAATACTCGGTATAATTTTGCTAATATTTTACATCCGCCTAACGTGATGTTTGTTTACTCGTAGAAATAATAATTCAGCTATACAGGATAGGCAAAAGATGATGAAATCGAGACCAGCTTCAAAGATTGATCGTAGCGCAAAGTCGCCGCACTCAGCAACGCGCGACCTAATCAAAATCGCGCCCGTGATTGCCGGTTATAATCCGCGTAACCGTTCGCTGCACCGACGCGAATTAGTCTCGAATCGGCCTCGCGATCGACCGGAAGCAGACCACGGCCACGATCCGGTAACGCGAATAACACGGTGCGGGAGTTGCTCGAGTCATTAGATAGTTGTGGCCAACCTGCAATTACGGACTATTTCCTGTGCTTGGCGATAATTAGAATTTGTCAAAATAACCGTGAAACTTTGTACAATTCGGTATTTGCATACAAAAATATTCGTATTTTAAATTCAATTTGTAGTCTGTACACGTATTCGATATCACTTGAAAAAGAATATTATTTGGATCAAATCGGTATTCATTCGAATCGAATAAATGATTTCCTCTTAAAACCATTCAAAAACACGTTTATTTTGATCAAGCCAATTTTTTTCTCAGTACACTTTTGATACGCACATTTAACATATATACGTATTGCTTACTAAATAAGAGAGCTTTTTATATAGGGGAAAACAGCGAACGGATCGTCCTCGTTGGGATCTGTGATTCCCCGCAAATTCTGCAGTGTCGAACCAATTACAATGGAAAAGGCGGTCGAAATAAGGGACCCGGAATACTGGAAATTAATTCACCCGTGAGGCCACGGCCTCTCGTTTGCATAATCAATGCGCGGTGTTCCGCCTTCTCGCGAGTCGAAATAAAATCGCGACCCGCGCGCGCGCGCCCCCTTTTCCACGTCCCAAGATTTCGCGTGTAATGGAAGCATTGCCGCCGTAAAAGAACCCCCTGGCCTTTTCGTTCGCCCTCCAACACGACGATGTCTTTCCCGGGGAGAAATGTGGTTCTTCGTATTTCCCCTACTTTATTACAGCAATGCGCGCGCTGCCTATAGGTATGAGATAATGTTATACTGCCGAAAGATATTCTCGCCTGGTAGTTTTTATAATTGTTACGTGGGCACTTATCGAACTATATGTGTTAACGCGGACGGAACAGCTGTACGGCCTTTTCCGGTAAGTGTATGTGTGAAAATTAATCCACCTACAACTGACTATTTTCCAAAAATGCACGTGTCCTCCTGTAAAGACCCAGAGAGGAGACGGAATAATTTTACGAGCTATAAAACGAAGTAACGTATTGTGCGATACACACCTATACGTGTATACTAAGCTACACGTGATAGATATGTATACAAGCGAAGCGAGCGAGCCACATTGTGGAGCACCCAAGGAGCTACATATTTGCAAGCGGAAACGTCTTTCCGTCTCCCGCGACATTGTATATTGTAGTTTGCGAAGATTAAATGGCTCTCCGAACAGATTTTATTTATAGACTTTCTTGATAGCATTTGTAGGAAAAAACCGAGAACATTTTCAGAGAAAATTAAAATATCATACTACGATGAAAATACGCGCGTATTTGTGTATTATCATATGATATTCATTATGCAATCATATGGTATTTTTACACGACGTAAAACGGAAAAAATAAATCGTAGCATTTTTACAGTTTGTGATGAATTTCGGGACAAGGCTAATTTATTATTACGATAACAACAATTTCATTAAAAATTACATAAACGCTTACAACTTCTACAAATTTTACTATAATTTTTATTAACCCTTCGTTACTCACGTAGGTTTTTGAAACATAAGAGCTCACCTGGGGTGTACCCTACACCCTAGTTAAAAATTAACGTTTTCTTAGTGAAAAATTGAAATTTTTTAATACTTTTTTTTTATTTTAAAGCTTGAGATATTGCTTGATTAACCAGAAAAGTAAATCGATAATATTACTGCATGTTAGTGTCACCTACATAAAAAATAGTTGGGGACATCAATCGACTATACTACAGGTTGATCTGGTTACAGCAATTGAATCGGTGAGTGGAAGAAGGATCCAAGTTACTTGGATTGTATATATTCTTGGACCCTTCTTCCACTCACCGATTCAATTGTAATCTCTCATTACTATAACTAGAACTTCACTATTCAGAAGAATTATGGATTCATGGTTGACGCCCAAATCAATCATGACTTCTAGTTAAATTATGATTCTTCAAACCAGATTTTTCTCTCAGTACATGTTCCCGAAAAGAGTCCATCGTTGAATTTGTACATTCGAAATAAACTTTCTCCTTTACATTTTACATTTAGGGTACACATATCGATTGAAACTTCCCATACATCTGCAGGGTGATCCGTAACACGCAGCAACCGCAATATCAAACAGTCCGGGAGTTTGCGGCGATCATATGTGTACGTAGCAGAAACATACCGCACGTGAACCTTGTGGCTGCTGTAAGGTGCCTCTGGATCATATGTATACGACATACAATATACATATACATAAAACATACATACATAGGGAACGCGATGAAACTCTAGCAAAGTGTACCACGGTATATTATAGCCGAATGGCAAGAAAATCCACCGTCACCGCAGTGTGCACATACTTCGAATGTATACATACTCGTACATTTGATTTGAATTAAACGGACCAAATCACACACATGGATCAAAAAACGATTTGAGAACGTATGGTTTCTAGACTAACGCGTCTAGACTATAAGCATAATAATTGATTTATCCAACCGGCAGCAAAATTGGCTTATATATACATAGGTAACTTTTATTTACCTCCGCGAAAGATACACCGTAAGCACTCGCTAGTCATTCGTATCTGATCGCAATCACTGTCAGAAAATAATAAACAAAGCACAAATCTTTCAGTGAATGTGATTTTACGCAATTTGTAGGATGTAGGAAAAAATGCTTGTTATACCCAACTCTAAAGTGAGCCAATTCCACTGAAAATCGTGCGAGTGTATTTCACTTTCACGAAGCAATTCTTAGCGACCTACGGAAAGACAAAATGCACGCTGCACAGGTATATACGTATAGGTAAGTTCTCGAGATTTCGGAAAGGACGACGGTAGTTGAATAGGTATGACTAACTAACCCGCTAATTAAGAGGGCTACCGCCAATTCCGAGCGCGAAAAGTGTCTAGGGCAAGGTTATTGCGTCACGTACATACAGGCGCAGGGCGCAGCCTTCCCACCCGCTCGTAAATTAGAACCGAGAGACGCGACGTACACGTACGGCGCAACGTCGTCGTGGTTGTGTCGCCTAGATGCCGCGAATAGCTGCGGCACACGGCCGTACCAGAGGGAATTCCTCGTTGCGGCTAGCCTGCATACGTAACGACCGGAGTTTCGAAATTGAAATAAATATCGCGCTGCGATTTTATCGCGTCCTGATGTCGAACTCGTCGACCGCCGCGAAAACCCCTCGAAAGCCTCGCAAATCATCGCCGTTCAGTTTTCCACGTTACGGAAACGCCGTAAACGTCACGCTCATTCGAAGAGGAATAAAAATAGACGGGTTTGTTTTCTCTCTACGCCCATATTAGACGCCACTTCCGCAAAGGCGCGGGTGTTTACAGCGTCGAGTCTCTCGATCTATGGAAAATTCGAGGAAAGCGGACGAGTACCTACTTCCGATCGATTCGCGATTGCGAGGCCGCAGCCGCCTCGCTGGTTTTCTCATCGCGCGCCGAAAGGAGCGTTTCGGAGCGCGCACGCCGAGCGAAAATTAAAAGGGGAGGGAGGGGAGGCCGTGAATTATGAAACGGCGCCGATGCACTCGCGAGCGACGAAAGGGTATGACGGGTAACGGATGCATCGGTGGGGGCGATTTCTTATCTGTGCAGCACTGGTGCGAGGGTGTAATCAAATCTGTCAAAGTGTTGCAATATACGCGAGGTAAAAGAAAATAGACGCCCTCTGGTTGAAGAGCAAGTTCAAAGTCGATTATCTTGAAACCAGTTACAGATAGCGAAGAAAAGTTTAAATAAAAAATGTTTAGATATCTATACTTTTATTATAAAAAAGCAACTCTACATTTTAATGAGAAAAATAACTTGGTCAATCTAAGCAAAATCCTGGAGACGCTAACCAAACCGTTTGGTGAAATATGGATCATCCATCTGTTTGGTTAGACTGACCACTTTTTGATTAGAATAACTAAACGTTTGGTTGGAATAACTAAACATTTGGTTAGAATAACTTGGTATTTATTTCAACTGACCAGTATTTTGGTTAGAATAAGTAAACGTTTTCAACTAAATGCGTATTGTCATTTTAACCTAATTATTTCTCCTAATTATTTTTCTCCGTGTAAAGAAAAACGAGCGTCTATCCCGCTTTTACCCTATACCTATTATCCCTTAATAATATCGCACCTGATATGTATAGTTTATCATACCAATTGCCATCGCCGAACACTCGAATCGATCAAACTGATTGTAAATAATATTTACGAAAGCAGTTAAAGTAACGTGTTTCTCCATAAATCAAACAGAATTTCTTATTCGTGTAATACCAAATGCCGAGCTTGTACATACGTACAATGGATCGATGTATCGTTATCACGAAACATTGTATCGTCTAGCATGGCACCGCGAGAACAAACGTACATAACACGTCCCCACGTTACGAAAATAAATATATACTCGTATTACCTCTCCCATATTTCTTACTTATTGTTTAGATACCATTATGAATGTCATTTGCATCGATCTGCGTTCTGTACTTATAAATTTTGTGAACGCCTGAAAGAATTAAATCCTTCTATCGCGGTACCACATTTATAGCTATATGTACTAATATTGATATATCCATTGACGCTCGTAAGAGTCGACCCGCGTCTAGTCGAATTTACATGCACGTAAAGAATTAACGACGTTCACAAATGTCCTTTGATAAAGTCATCCCACCGGTAGCGTTTACCCGTTACCGATATTATAATCATCGACACTTACGCATATCATTTGCATAGAATCGTCCCGCGTATAAAGTGGAATCTATCAGTACGTAATAAATAACGAAATAACGAAATGCTAATTCATTCGATTCGACGGTATAAAATTCAGGTACTTTTATAACGTACTCCATATCGAACTTGGGAATGATCGACGCGATTAATTATATTCATTTTTATCGTGACGCGCATACTGAGAAAAAAATTTGGTCAATTTAACTAAAATCTTGGAAACGATGACTGAACTGTTTGGTAAAATACGGATCCTCTCCATCTGTTTGGTTTGACTGATCATTTTTTATTTACAATAACTAAAGATTTGGTCAGAATAACTAAATACTTGGTTCAGCTGACCTGTATTTCGGTTAGAATGACTAAACGCATTTAACTAGATACGTTTTGTCATTCTAATCTAATTATTTTTCTCAATGCAGGCCTATACGTGGGTCTTCGAAAAATACGCGGCACGACTCGCGGTATAATATAAGGGAGAGGACGACTTGATAACAGAAGCCACGTTACATTTATCCAGCGCAGTGAATACGCGTCGATACACCGTTCTATCTATACGTTCCAATAGCAGTCGCGGGTTTAGCTGACGTCCTGCGTTACGGCTCGTTTAACAGTCCGTCGAGCGTGACAGCATGAGATTAGTAGACGCGCTATTAGGTATTTGGTCCGCGCGTCGAGCCGCGCCAGACTTTTCTACGCATGTATAAGCGTCTACCGGTAAGGTCAGCGATTTTCTAGGGAACAAATTATTTTCTCCTACACGAAATCGCTGATGTCTTTATACAATAGTTCCATCGGAGTCGTCGACCTGACGACTAATTTTCGGAATAGGCAGATTGAGAAAAAAATATTGTACATTTTTTTAACTAAATTAGTGGTCACGGGCGGGGGAATACAGACTTAATTATTTGAATTAATAATTTGGTAGAGTTGACTATTGCTTGTTTTCGTCAAACGATTGCCAATACAGTCAACGTCAATCATTACAATTATAACCAAATTATTTAATTCAAGTAACTAAATCGGCGCTCCTCCGCCCATGACATTTAGTCAAATTCACTCATTTTTTTTCTCGATGCACAAAAAAAATGTCTTATATTTAGTGTCTATATATTTAGCAAAATTCTAAGAGATTTAACTCTCTAAAATATACCTACGATAAACTCTCTCTTTATATTTCTACACTGAGAGAAATAATTGCTAGTGTCAAAAAAGAAATACGTCTTGAATCAGGAACACACACACACTGAGAAAAAAAACTTGGTCAATTTAACCAAAATTCTGGAGATGACCAAATCGTTTGGTGAAATGTGGATCCTCCATCTGTTTGGTTAGACTGATCATTTTCTGGATCGAATAACTAGACAAGTTTTATAGTTAAAATAGCTAGACATATAGTTAGAATAATTAAATATTATGGCGCCACGCCATATAATGCGATTAAAATGAAAAATAGTTATTATACGCGCGCTAACAAACGCGCTCCAATTTCACAGCACCGTAAAATTGTTTATACGGCGACACGACGCTCCAGTTTCAATTGGCTTCAAGTTTGCAATGACGCTACAACGCCCCGTCCATTATACATATACGAGCGGCTCGCGTGCAACGAGCGCTTTAAACTCAACGATGCAGTATTTTTGATTAATTCACAGCTGATTAAACGCGTGTACAGCTCGCGCTTTCGCTCCGAGCAATCGCTACTCGTTCGGCCGGGACAAAGGCGTAGCGGTTTGGGTCGTCGCGCGGATGACGAAAAGGAAATTCGAAATAGGTAACAGAGAGGGCCGCGTCTAAATTTACAATCGCGACTCCCTGCGCTTCGCGCGTCTTCGCGAATTTGCGCGTCTTTGCGCTATTCTTCGGCTATTCTTCGAGATACGAGCTCCGACGAGAGGCTCATATTTATAACGAAGTCAACGACAAGCCCGGAAGTTCTCACTTTAATGGGAAGAATTGTTTCCTCTCTCGTAAAAAATTGCGCTGAAGAGAATTTACTGCAAATATACATTGGAAAAAAAAAAAAGATTTCCAAACCACAACCTTTCTCAAGCGGCCAACTAAATATATAGTTATCGCGACAAATATGTTGTTCGAATAATTAGAATTTAGTTGAGGTAACTCGAGACTCAGCTGCTTCAACTAAATATTTGTTCAAATAGCTATATATTTAATTTGGCCGCCCGTAATCTCCTAATTTAGTCGAATCAAACGATTTTTTTCTGAATTTAGTTAACAATATACTTCCACCGTTCGTCTGACAAAAACTTTTGTTGAAACAAACAAACTCGGTTTGATTTAACAAAGCAGAGAGAAGTTGAATTGATTTACATCTATCGACGAAACAAAATTTGTAATTATTCCAATTATATACAGTCGAACCAAACACACGATGGCTAGTTTGACGAAATTTTACCTTCTACCCAAACAATTTGGTTGGAACAACAAAATGTTTTTCTCAATGTAACCAAAAAAAAAAACGATGCGAACAGAAATTGAACGTTCGGATAACGATAAGATTGTAGCAGCATTGACGTTTTCCGTATCGAGTATCTACAAGGTCGAGCCGGAACGTGAATTCTCCGTTGGATTGGGTAAGAAAAAAATTGGTAGAAATGTGACGGAGGAAGAATATCTCTCATTTGCATGTATTTCGACATCCGACGCGGCGAAACTATACCACGTCAGCGAGAATAAACCGAGAAAAAATAAGGAGATAAAACGTTCCATACGGTATAGTCGAATTTTTTCTCTTCGCCAAATTTAAATATCCGTCGTAATGTAAATCACCGGAGAGCCGATCGCGTTCGGTCGATAGTTCAGCTTTTGACGCGCGTATACTGCTGTTGTTCGACTCGTTGCGCAACTTAAATTACAAAACGCGCAGATGCTACCGGTATTCGCGCGGAAAAGAAGAAAAAAAGGCGTGAACCGACGTCAGCGAAGTCGTGACGTCGCGCGATAAAAGTACCGGGGTGAGGAACTTTATCTGTTTAACGGGTCCCGCGAGATTGCCGGGCGAGTGTAGGCGTGTCCTATACCGCGCCGACCTACGCCTATAATGCGTAACGCTCGTAAAAGACGTGAGACGAAAGCGAAAGTACAATATATAGGTACGCGTAGCAAGAGCATAGACGCGCGCGAAGACGGCTAGAGCGTCCGCGTGTTTCGTTTTCTTTTCGGTGTCTAACCATCGCGTTTATGGAGAGGCTGTTACCAATCCTTTCTCGAACCCCATAAATCCTATATGTTATCCACGTAGCAATCGACAATGAAATACATTTCGTGATTTTTAATGAAATTTGAAAGTGAAATATTCCTCGACTTTTCTACGTTTTTCGACGTGAAATAATTAATCTCCCTTGCAGCTCATGCATATGTAGATCCGCTGCATAATCGATCTCCCGGACAATTTTACGATGAAAGAAAATTCGTCTGGATCGATATATAATATAAAGTTGCTGAAACTCGCGTATTTATTAAAGAAATCTCAAAGGAGCGCTGAAATATCGGAGACGTTCGAAGAGATTGAACGGGGGAATTGGTGCTGGGCTCTGAGGACTATATTTCACGAAAAACGAGAAAAGTAAATACCTATAGCGATAATATATAACAAAGCCATTCCAGCTCGATGCGCAAAATCTTTATAAAGAAAATGTCGATATAGCTACAGGTGCGTGTATAGCTCCGTGCATTCTGGTACGTCGCAGTGGCAATTATTCGAACGTCGTCATCAGCGTTGACCACGTATGCTACGCACGAATAACTCCATATATAAACGGGCACTTCCGTATGATTGTAGATAACCATGACGCGTCGAACGGATAAGGAGACCGCGAACGGTGTACGCGAAATTAAGCCGGGTCGTTAATAATCATTATACCATCTGCAATCAACCGATTGGCTGGATGGATAATCAGCCGTTGAATGCTCGTCTGGCGGTAACAATAGACGTTATTGACGTTTCGATGGTGTCGCTTCGTTCACGATTGCGCATCGTTATTTACCCGCGCGAAACGACGACTTTTTCTCGCTACACGGAGAGAAGAGAATATTTTGATCACTGTTATACTAGATAACAAATAATGGATGGATAATGGATTTGCCATTTTTGGGGAAAGTATTGCTTTACTGTATGATAACAATTGATATACATCTAGCGAACTTCGCTAAACGTGTGTTGATTGCAAGGGACTACACGAAAATAAGGTACTGAATAAATGGGTAATTAGTGATATTTGACATAGCAGTAGTTGCCCTCAGGAGTGACATAGCACGGAGTACCATTGTACATTGCAACTGCTACTACCTCAAATAAAAATTAATTCCACATTCGTAGCAACATTCAAGATTTTCCACAATCAATATCACCACTGATAGAATATTACATGCAAGTATGTGAGTGCTGCATTGAATTGTAGTTCTTGCAATGAGAAATAGATATTTACAATGTATAACGCTAAAAAAAATATGTCTTCAATCAAGAACATATTATGATATATCTATATATCTTAGAAATTTTTAAGAATACGGATTCTTAGTCGAAGGATATATTATATTTTTGATTCAAGATTACCTTCGTTGGAAAAAGAAATTCTTTCTACACGAAAGAAACAATTACTCGAGCCTATAGAATATTTTTTTACACGAAGTAAACCATGGCTTGATCCTGAAATTATATCTTGTTTTCGATACTTCTCTCAGTGGCTATGTCGCCCCCGAGGACAACTTCTACTATGGCAAATATCACTAATTACTCCTTTTTTTAAGTACTCTGTACAAAATTCTTTTTTTCCATGCATGTGCATAGATATGCGGGGGTGAAATAAAATGAAAAAATGTCCGCAGGTACAGGCGTATACGACAGGTATGGCAATCCGAAAATCCCCATAGCGATGTGAAACACGGAAATGAACTCACTGGCGATCTCGCTTTACGCGGTGTCGACTGGCGTATATAATGGGTGATATGAATAAAGCAGAGCATGTACTTCATGCTCAAAATTCTGGAGTAAATACTCCAATCTGTATGAATAAGAATTAAGAGTAGATGCTCACCATGAGTAGGTACTCTTATATACAATTTCAAGTGAGTATAAACACAGTTTTCGTATGAATAAGAGTGAGTTTATGCTCAGGCGTCTGGAGTTTCTACGCCACATAAGTGGAGTCTCCTCGGAGGGAAGATGCTCACCATGAGTAGGTACTCTTATGTACAATTTCAAATGAGTATAAACTCAGTTTTCGTATAAATACGAATGAGTTTGTGCTCAACTGTCTGGAGTTTCTACTCCACATAAATGGAGTCTCCTCGGAGGGTGACTCAGTTTTAGTTTGATAGCGGAAAAGTGATGGCTGAGTATGAACAGCTCGCAAATAAAGTGCATTGTTTTGCTTTTTCGTAAAATAATGTAATTTATTAATCCCACTAAACCCATTACGCAAGATTAATTTGGTGCGTAGTCCGTCGCGCAAAGACGGAAAAATCCTATATATATTTATATTTATATATAACATTAAATAATTTTAATAATTTATTATTAAATATATATTATTTAATAATTATTATATCTATAAATATCTAATTATATTTAAAATAATTAATTTAATTAATCATTAGCACAAATGTAGAGTGGCGGGGCTAATTGTGCCAAAATTCCATGATTTCGGATTTTTTCTACAAAATGATGTATGCGCCAAGGCCAATGCAGAGCTATATGATTTAAGTGTCAATGCGCTTTTCTTTTCGTTGTATAAGCCGTCAAAAGGTGGTCAAAAATGGCAGTTTGGTTTCACTGATGGGCAGTTTTTCTTATTTTCCTGGGAAAAATGTTTTTGGCACTTAGATCAATTAGCCCCGCCACTCTACAAATAATTATTTAATAGTTATTAAATAAAATAACAACCGTTTATTTGTTAATGTTTAAAACATTTAAATTTAAAAATTAAAAAAGAACATTAAATTAATTAATGTAAATTTTTTTACTGCAGAAGATAATTTGAAATAGTTTAAATATAAAATAATTTAAAAGTACAATTTTTTTACCTTTTTTATTAGGGTTTATTAAAAAAATATAAATAATAATTTATAATCTGGACAAAAAAGTTAATAAATAATAAATTGAAATGTTAAATTATTTTTTTAAGTAATTCATTATGAAATATAAAACGTTTTTTTCCTCTCTAGTTTTTTAGAAATAAATTTAATTTATATAGAAATAAAATTTGTAATTAAAATTGAATAAATGTTAAAATTATTTATATAAAAATTGTTAGGGATAAGGTAAAAATAAAAAATTATAATTTCACCCTTTGAGTGCCGAGCGAAAATCGAGTAGTTGTGCGAAGATAACCGGCCGAATTTAACGAATTGGCTAAGGTTGGAGGAATAGCTCATAAAAATCAAACTAAGAATGATATTTACAAAATTGAAAAAGCTGCGTATTACGGAAGAAGGGAAGAATAATTTAATGTTAATAGTTTTTCAATATTCATTGAAAATTATACCAATAACAAAGAATATACATGACGAAAAACATGTAAACAAGTTTTTCTTCTACAAACAATATTCGCACACAACAATAATCATTCCTTGATCATAGTTTTATGTAGGTTACGTAGTATGAAGTATAAGTATTACATTTTCAATATAAAATATTCAATATCGGTCCTGAGAACGAAATGATAACTCCGCAATGCACGGAAAGCGTCAGACAGATCTATTATACAAAACAAGTGGATCATGTAGTTGGTATAACGTCACTGAGAAAAAAAATACGAAATGCTCTTTAGAAAGGCTGAAGAAAGATTGAAAGATAGATATTTTCGTTATATATAAGGGCGTGAAGCGCCGTTTTAACTCGTGTGATTGCCGCACTCGCTTCGCGCGCTCGTGCGGAAAACTTCACACTCGTTAAAAACGGCGCTTCACGCCCTTATAACGAAAATATCTATTAGTTTGGCTGTGTCGAAGAAACTATTCTATACCGAGTTTCTACCTTATTGCTCCATCGTATCCAGTCTCGGCACCAGCCAGCATAGAGTATAACGCCCGCTATTTGAAACATATCGGGTTTCAACGTACTTGGAGAGGACGCATCAAACGGCTCTAGCAAGTGTTTGGCACACATCGAGTGGACGTATCAACTAATCGCCCGGACGTCGGAGCAGTGCCGCTCGAGTTGCCGCACGAAACGCCGTGGCGACTGAGCTACCTCTCGAATGCAAAGGATACCAAAAAACAATTTTTTTAAATTCTTTTGCAATGAAATTAGACCGTCTATAACGTTTTGTAAATTTATTTTGAGATAGAGCTTTCTCGCAATGCGAAGAACATGGCGCCATCGCATACGTAACGATATATCGTCGCTGGCACTTTTCGCAAGTGCAGCGAACGACGATATATCGTCGTCCGGCAGTAAAAGAGTTAAATTAAATTTTAAAATATATTTATATATTTTAAATGTAATAGATGTTATGATTAATTATTTTATTAATATTGTAATAATGTATTATTATTATTTCGGAGTTAATTAAATTGGATCCTTTTCGCTATCACTCATGATCAAACGTACATGACAATTATGACTGCACACAACTGCGTGAAAACGTTCTCCAAGTAATTTGACAAGTCAAGACTGTGACGCCCGTGCAGCGCGCAGCCAGTAAAAATAGGAGTATATTCTCCCTTTATATAGGAGCATTTACTCTCAACAGTCTGGAGATTCTACTCCATATAAGTGGAGTCTCCTCGGAGGGAGACTCAGTTGTGGTTTGACAGCGGAGAAGTGATGGCTGAGTTTATGAATCTGCGAGCAAAGAAATATTATAAAACCAGAAGAACGACCTGCGACGATGACTGTAAAGTATTGTATCGTTTTACAAAAGAAAACATAGAGTGGATGTCGAACCATTTTTTGGGCGAAGAGTTGACTGAAAGAAGAGGCGGTGCGATATGTAAAGTTGACAAGCTAAAAATATTCTTGAGGTATGTAGCAGACCCGGGTTTTCAATCTGGAGTAGGAGAAGATTTGGGAGTCCATCAATCTTCTGTCTCAAAAGTTGTGACGCAGGTTATGGATAAAATTATCGAAAAATCTAGCTCTTGGATAAAATTCCCTCAAAGTGCTGCAGATATACATGCGGCCAAAGAAAAATGGCAAACAAGGTATAATTTTCCCTGTGTAGTAGGCGTCATTGATTGTACTCATGTAAGGATAAAGAAGCCCCATGTTCATGGAGATGAATATATAAATCGAAAAGGGTATTCTAGCATTAATGTACAAGCCACATGCAATTCTGATGAATGGTTCACAAGCATAGATGCCTCATGGCCCGGATCTGTTCATGATGCCCGAATATGGTGCAATTCGCAAATTTACAATATCGCGCAGAATAATTTTCAAAACAGTCAGGCTTTACTCTTAGGAGATGAAGGATATGGCATCGCACCGTGGTTAATGGTGCCTTTTAAGACTCCCACTACACCACAGGAGCATGCTTTTAATAATTTATTTACCAAAGAACGGGTAATCATTGAAAGATGTTTCGGTCAATTAAAACAACGATTTCCAATTTTACAATATAAAGTACGCCTTTCAATAGAGAAAGTTCCAAAGCTTATCACGTGCTGTTTCATACTACACAATGTGGCAAAATTTCTAAAAGATGAATTAGACCCGATGGAAATAGATTCAAGAGATAATCGAGTTGCATGTCCACGACAAGAAGAAATTGAAAATAGCAGAAGACGAGGCCAGCAGAAACGAACGGAGTTAGCTGAAATGATATATGCTCATTTTTTCTGAATGAATAAAAGGTATAGACATCGCAGAATTAGTTATACGTAAGGAAATAAGTTTATTTAGGTTCATTCTCATTCACATTCATTGTAAGTCTTATGTTTATAAATTGACAAAGGTTGATTGTTCACTCTGGTTAACAGTACTATCAGAATTACGAGAGTATTCAGTATTACAATATTCAGAAACTTCGTCACCCAATTCTCTCTTCAGTTTTTCTTCTTTCATAGTTAGAACTTTAAGTTGTTTTAGCAAAACTAATCTTTGTAATTCGCTATTGGAAAGCTGTTTGGTACTGTCTGTTTCATACTCCTCAAGAAGATTCATTTTCTTCTTTTTTTTAGGTGGGCCTGAATTATGGGAACCTACACTTAGAGTTGACGAAGTTGGATTCTCTACAATGGAAGCTGGATGAGTAGAGTTTTGTTGCTCGTGACCGGCAGATATTGCTCCTAAAATATTTATTACCGTTATATAACTTTGTTTTATACTATTAATAATAATTATCTACCCACCTGGTACTTGTACAATTGCTGGATTTATATCGCCTTCCATAATTTCTAATAAAACCTTTTCCCAATCGTGAAGTACGATTTTTCTGTTTCCTGTTCTGTTTATATCCGTCTTTTTTTTGAGTCTCGCTTTCATATTATTGATTTTTTTCAGTAGCTGATTTATTGTAACTTCTGAACCGTAGTTCACTTCCCATTGTTTCTTAACGAGTTCCAGTGCTTGCGATTTCACCTTTCGCACACTTGGTGTTTGCGACTTTGAAAATAAAACGGGAAAGTCTTTTAACATTGTCACAAATCCCATCTGAGAGTCGTTGCTTTTACAACTTTCCTCCTCGCTATCACTCATGATCAAATGATCAAACGCACTGAACACAAGTCGCACTGCAAACACAACTACGCGAAAACGTTCTGTTACTGCCTACTTCAGACAGATCTATTACAAAACAACGTATAGCTGGTATAACGTTACTAGGAAAAAATACGCACTGCTCTGTAGAAAGGTCGAAGAAAGACTAAAGGAAAATTTTAGTCTGGCTGTATCGAAGAAACTATTCCATGCCGAGTTTCTACCTCATTGCTCCAGCATATCTGTATACTACCGGGTTTCGACGCACTCGAAGAGGACGCATGAGACGGCTCTGGCAAGTGTTTCGCACACGTCGAGTGGACGTATCAACCAATCGCCCAGGCGTCGGAGCAGTGTCGCTCGAGTTGCTGCACGCAACGCCGTAGGGTCATTCCATACCCGAAGGATTTTTCAAAACTTTGAAAATTGTAGATTTTACAGCCACTTGAAAAATAACGCTGCTTTTTATTTATTACATTATAACTGTCGAACCGGTTGTCGGCTGAGAATGATCTTTTGGGTACTAAAAGTGAAACAGTTGAAAAATCAGAAAAAAATAGCGTCGATCATAAACAAAAATTTTTTTAGAAATTTTATTTGCACTTGATTTAAACAAATGTCGTATTTTCATAGCTGGCCACTTTTTAAAAATCTGAAGAAAAAAGCAAGCATATACTTCGATATTTTCTCTTTCATGACAAACAAACAAAAATATTGACATTTTAAAAATGACGACAAACATTAATTGAAGTTAACGCCGCGTCGGCCTCGCCACGTCGGTCCTCCCGACCGGTGTGTTTGACTGGCTTGGTGATACGCTGGCGGTGGCGGGGCCGACGTAGCGAGGCCGACGCGGCGTCAAATTCCATTAATTTTTATGTCGTCAATTTTAAAGAGAGAGAGGTACAGTATTTGTATTTATTTATCATGAAAGAGAGGATATCAAAGTATATGCTTGCTTTTTTTCAGATTTTTAAAGAGTGGCCAGCTATGAAAATACGACATTTGTTTAAATCAAGTGCCAATAAAATCGCTAACAAAATTTTTTTTTGTTCGACGCAATTTTTCTGTGATTTTTCAATTCTTTTACTTTTAGTACCCAAAAGATCATTCTCAGCCGATATCCGGTTTGACAGTTATAATTTAATGAATAAAAAGCAGCGTTATTTTTCAAGTGGCTGTAAAATCTACAATCTTCAACATTTTGAAAAATCCTTCGAGATACGCTGCAACATCGACAAAAACTACAATTGAGCAAAATCCGAAATGTTACTCCAAAAAGTGTCCGATTTGGTATGGAATGACCCCGTGGTGACTGAGTGCCACCTCTCGAATACAAAGGATACCCAAAAGCAATTTTTTTAACATTGCTTTACAATATAATCAGATCGTTTTTAACGTTTTATACATTTATTTTGAGATAGAGCTTTCTCGCAATGCAAACAACATGGCGCCATCGCATACGCAACGTCGCTGGCATTTTCCGTTAAGTGCAGCGAAAGACGACCTATATCCTCGTCAGGCACTAAAACGCTTAAATCTGTCGACGCGGCGATATAACTGAGAGGCCCGTGCAGCGCGCAGCTAGTAAATAGGAGTATCTGCTCCCTTTACATATGAGCATCTACACTCCTAGCAGCGATACATTTTATTCATATGGATTGAAGTATAAACTCCTACTTTATGCTCATGCTCATGAGTATATGCTCAGAGTACAAACTCAACTTTATTCATATCACCCAATGTATGAAACGTGACGTCAGCTAGTCCGTTCCCGGGTCCCACGTGTAATCACGCCATCGGAGTTTTCGATTTCGACACCCGCGCGTCGTAATCCTTCTCCCTTTTTTATTACAACACGCGAGCATTTCGTCTGGTTACTGTTCTTCCGACGGTAAACGACGAATACCTACGTATGTGAAAATAATAAAGTACCTGACCGCCCTCCCGATTACCGTTACTCCGTTATCAATCCCACCTGCCAGAATCAGCTGTATCAATATTGCTGTGCTGAGCGCAAGTGGGGTAACTGACACTTCGAAAACTGTGCAAAAATGTGCTCCGTAAGATGGTCAATTAATCGTAATTTTGGATAAAGAGAAAAGTCCAAATATACTAGTTTTTATTCAGAATTTTACAGTAATTCTCCTTTCTCTACATTGAAAAAAAAAATGTCCATACAACCTCTCAGGCAGCCAATTAAATATACAGTCATCTCGATAAATATAAAGTTTGAGTAATTAAAAATTAGTTGAGGTAGCTAGATACTTAGCTGTTTCAACTAAATATTTGTTCAAGTAACTATATATATATTTGATTGACCGCCCGTAACCTCAAAATTTAATTGAATGAGACGATTTTTTTCTCAGTATAATTAACGCAATGCTTCCACCGTTCGCGTAACAAACTTTTATTGAAACAAACCAACCCGGACTGATTTAACAAAGTAGTGAAGTTGAATCGATGTCCATCTACCGATAAAACGAATTTTATTGAATAAAACGACAAAAATTTAGTTATTCCAACAGTCCAACCAAACAAACAATAGTTAGTTTGACGAAATTAACCTTCGACTAAAACAATTTGGTTGGAACAATCAAATTTTTTTTCGGTGTGTTAAATATTTTATCCGGACTATATTTTAAAGCATACTTTTGCACGACATTTTAAATGTCAGCTATCCCCTTTGTGCTTAGCACGGCAGTATATAATACATGCATTAACGGATCTAAAAGAAGAAGAAATCCCCGGCGAGCGTCGAACACAGATGTTACGCGACAAATTCACCGAGCCCGTCGTTATCCGGACCCTTTCGCGAAAAGCGATCGAGAGACGCACGTGCCGCGCCCGACACTCGATACGATAATGCGAGAGCGTGCGCCGCGAATGAAAAATTAGCCAGCCCGCGCCGTCTTCCGATCTCGCGTTACCGATCGATGCCTTTAACGCGTAGAGTTTCACCGAAACAAAAAGCCATCGGCGGGTATGTCGCGAATAAATACCTACACGTCATATGCCATTACGCACGAGCTGAAAACTTCCGAACCCCTAAACGACGAAAGTAATCCGCGCGGCTGACCTTTCGCAAAACCGATATATACAGGCGACAAATAAACCGTCGCTAAACGCCGTAGGTTTTTTACAGAGCGCCTCCTCTCCAAGCACTCCCCCTCGACGTCAGACCCGCGCGAGTAGGTCGACAAAGCGAAAATCCTCGGCAGTTCCAATTTATCTCGCCGTAAGTCCAAATATATACCCCCCGAGTCGAGATTCAAGGGAGATCGTAGATAACCTCCCTCTCGCGTAGTCAAGGAAGAGGCGCGCGCCCCATTGTCTTGCATTATTCTCCCTCTCCTTCTCTCTAAGCCAGTAACGTTCTTCCTTCCCTTTCTCGCTGGTAAATCTCCCCCCGAACTTCGCTTCACATGCGTAACTACTGGAACCCTACCGAAGACTACGACCCCACATTCTCCCTCGCTAGAGTGGCGAAAGCCTCTCCCCCCCCCCCCCCTCCCCCTTCCCGAGCTACCACTATTACCACAGCCATCGACCACCCTCCGATGTCAACCCCAGTCGATGGAGCTTACACATTCGCCGTCGACAATTACTCCATTTCTTATACGGATACACACACGTGAACGGAGAATAGATGCCAGAGCGCGAAAGCTGCAGGATGCCCCGTTAACGCGGGTATGACTGGGCATTTGCTGCCAAGTGTAGAGTAATGCGTTATCACCTCTATGGGTTTGGAAGTAATATATACAAAACTCGGACGACGTCGAGCCAAGTTTATATACCGTATATCTGTACAGTGACGAGTGGGAGAGAATGTTTTTGCGCTTCCGGTGGTTAGACACATCGACCTCGATGGCCTGTCGTACATGGACGTGTTTTTTGGCGGAGCGAATCAACGAAAAAGTCCGCAAGGATATGGGGAAGACGAGACCGCGACTCGGGACGCGGAGGAATTGATCCGACGGATCTCTGGTTTATCATTCGCGTGAACTGAACCAACGACTATAATTCGCCGTTGTAAATGATTCGTGGCAATTCTTAACATTGAAGTACCTACACTGAGAAAAATAATTAAGTCAAAATTACAATACGCATATCTGGTTAAATGCGTTTAATTATAATAACCGAAGTATTACAAGAAGATAAGAGTATATTGATCACTGTTATACTAGATAATAGGTTTGACATTTTGGAGAAAATGTTGCATTTATCGCTTTACTGCAGGACAACAATTGACATGCATTTAGTGAAGTTCACTGGATGTATGTCAATTGTTGTCATACATTCAGTAAGCAATGAACACAATACTTTCCCCAAAATGTAAAATCTATTATTATCTAGCACATAACAGTGATTAATATACTATTCTCTCTCCGTGTAGTCGATTGAATAAAATATTTAGTTATTATATCCAAATATTTAGTTATTTTATCCAAAATTGGTCAGTTTAACCAAACAGATGGAGAATCCATATTTCACTAAATGGTTTGGTTTTCATTCCCAAAATTTTGGTTAAATAGGGTCATCCCGTCAATTTTTTTTTATCGGATTATGAAAGTTCAGGAAAAATTAAAATACCCCTATTTATTCGTTTTTCAAATTTATTCCTTTTAATACGTGAAAAAAATGGAAATTAACAAGAAAGTTAAAAAGTGCGCCTTCATATGGCGTCTTATATCCCGCCCCTTTGATTGGTTAGAAAGCGACGAAAGCCGTGATTGGTTACGAATGTAAACAAACGCCAAATACCATTCGACGCTTGCCGAAAACGCATGCGCGCAGTGCGTTCGACATTGGGTTATATCATGTCACATCCGGCGCGAAATTTAATTGAAGATTTTCATATTTTACGCTCTCCTACTTGCAACAATCAACAAAATCGGTTTTTTTTTGTGAGAGAATCTTATTACGTTTCAGTTCCCGAATGCGACTATTATTTTTATAAAATTGTGATGGGCGGGATGACCCCATTGGCCGAACTATTTTTCTCGGTGTATAGAGGTAGGTACTACGATAATAGATACCCTCCTCTAAATTACAGTAAGAGATTATCCAAGTCCCATATATGTGAGGAATAGCAACCATTTAATTAATTTTGTTGAATTTCTAGCGAAGTACCGGATACAGCAGGCGTGACCCGGGTAATAGCCCGTAGTGCAGATGTCGGCTGTATTTGGAATTCGCCAGCGGATCAGCCCAGGAACTCGGTGCCAAGCGTACCGGATAATAATATATATTACCAGTTCGAGCTCGAAAAGTAGTCTCGAAGTTGCGCCCGAACCTAGCCTACGTAATAGCTGTAAACGTGAAAACGACATACCTATCTCGATGAGTTATATTTTACAGTCATTGTTTAAGCTCCCACCCGTGTCCTAAATTTAACCGACGTTTAACAGATCGCGATTGTGTAAACAGATAGAAGACGACCCGACTTGGCTTAGGTCAGGCCCCTTTTCAGTGTTTACTGACCTGACTTAAGCCATAAAACAAAACTCGTGTAAATAACGCTCGCTCGGTGATCCGAGCCTATGAATAGCTACCGCGACAAACTAAACGCCAAGAATTTTTTAATGTCTTTCTTCGTGATGAAAAAGATACTTTTCAATGTTTCAATAAACGGTGTTCACACGGAGACTACAATGTACCGTCGATGATATATTATGGTAAAGTGTCCCGTGCACTGAAAGAAATAATTGCTGGTGCCAAAAAATAATTTCTTGAACCAAGAACATGTGATCTTAAAAATGTTTAAGAACACAGATTCCTGGTGGAAAAATACATATTCTTGATTCAAGGATACTTTCGTTGGAACAAGACATTCTTCCTGCGCGAAAAGAAAAAATAATTACACTCTCGAGCCTATAAAATATTTTCTTGCACGAAGGAAACCGTGGCTTGCTCTTGGAACTGTATCGTGTTTCTGATCAAGGAAAACATTTTTCTAGCACTAGCAAATTATTTCTCTCAGTGTAGGAAATTTATTTTTAATCATAGTCTAGGTGGAATCACCTAAACAAATATGGGTATAAACTAGTTTAATATCACGGATAATTTTGTAAACTTCTACTATTAATTACTACGAATATAAAAATATCTATTTCGCATATATTTATAAAAATCGAAGACCTGATAGGATATTCGATCCGACTGGACGTATGTGGATGGGATAAAAGAGCTTTTCATATTTTTTAAGCAGGAAAAAAGTACTGTACCACGAATCCCACGCGATTCGCCACGCGGAAAGTCACAGCGAAATAACGAATGGATCTGCTAATGCAAAACCAATAACGAGCTCACCGCGTGTGGCACCTACACATGTATACTTAACCATCTAAAGCGTCGCGAGCACGTGTACAAGTACTCGCACACACACATATACATATCTATATCTCCTCGCTACCCGTGTGTTCGATACGTAGGACTTTTCCACGGTGTGGTATTTCAGATAGTGCCGACAGAGTCGACGAATAAAAATCGTATAAGGAAAATCTTTATATTAAATAATGATAATTAATCAGCGCGCACAAATTGAACCTTTTTCGAGTAGAGCTTTTCGTCTAGATTCGAAAACTTTTTCTTTAATAGGGTTTGCACGTGACGAGGCAAATAAATATCCAGTGGCATTTCATTAAAATGAAAGAGAAAATGAGAAAATATGAAATTCAAATTTTCCTACGCGATATAACAGTTCCTACGTCTCGTAAGAGTGGATCTCGTGGGATTATGGACTGCATATACCTACATGGCATCGTCACGTTCGATCATCTGACGGAACGAAAGTGTAATAATGTAAAATAGTGTAATAGTGTGTTTCACCGCGATTGACGCAAACTACCGCGTAAAGCGTGAAAAAATAAGCCATCCAAGAACTCAAATTTGAACAATAAGGTCTGAAGTAACATTCCGCCGATCGCTGCGCTTATTGTTTGACGCGAAGCCCCGTTATTTCGAACCCTCGTAAATATCCGTATCGGTAATATCTGCCGCGTACGAATTCGTGCAAAATCTTAATTTACGAATACAACAACAAAAAAGTTATTGCACGTCGAGTCGAACGCACCTTTTCGTCAATACACAGAAAGAGACGTTATTGCATTCTTTCGAAACAATATCCGAAAGCAATTCGTAGCCCGTTGAATGAGGCGTTTTTATCTATACACCTGTCGCGGTACGTTTATTGCCAAATGGAATTGCGCGATCGAGAGAAATATGTACAGTTCGCGTACGAATAGAAGCACAACTGCACGCCCGCGCTGCTGCAGCGTTTCCAACTGCCCGCGAAGTTTCAACTCGCCGGAAATTACCCCCCGGCGTAAAGAAAATACACGACAGAGAGAGAGAGAGAGAGAAGAGAATCCGCGGAGCGAAGCACGTGCGAGGTGGCTACGATATACTCGTACATACGATGCGTAGGTACTCGCGTTCAATGAATGTAAGAGCGACTGGATGTCTCGCGTAGTGGTGCGAGAATTGTTACATGTGCTAATTCTCGCACCCTGTAGAAAAGAACGTGATGACTGTGATACATGTATGGGAAAAGGTAGACACTTGCCAAGTTTTTACGTACCACCCTTCGCATAATATGACGTATAATATGACAATGCATCGCCGAGCTTTAAAATGACGGAATTTAGAAGTACGCGATATTTAATCATTCAGAATCGATTAAAATCTTTGTTTTGTTCGTAATCGAAAGCTAAACCTCGTTTTCGATGAGCAAATCGCTCCCGCGACGAGGTAATTTTGACGACAAATAGGAACAAGTGAGATAACGAGAATTAACGTCCTATTAAATTGATCTCAAGGAGCAACGATAAAACGAACGTTATCTTCGTTTAAAGTATGCAAACGTCCGTTGATTATGAATAACGATCGTAACCGATTAACTTTTCTGTGAAAAATGGAAAAATCGAGCGATTGGTTTTCCTTCGTCCTTCTAATACGAAAAGGGTGGTATTTAAGTAACTGATTCAGCATAAGCTAACCCGCGATGCGATTGAATTATTTATCAAATTTTCTAGGCGCGTTTGAACGTTTCGTCATTTTCTTAGTAAATAATAAATTTTTCATTCTGTCTTCTAATTATGGTGTTTTAACTGTACCGTAGTCGTTAATATCTTGCGAAATAAATGTAATAATTCGAATATTCCATTTTCCAAAATATCTCTCACTATTTCCACCCCATCTTTTCCCCATCCGAGAAATTCTTTCTCAGAGCCTTCAAACAATTTTTCCCCGAAATACTGTAGCAGTATTTTTGTAAGTTTCACGCCGCGTGACGAACTACGATTAAATATCCGCGCAGAAATTTCGTACACGAAGAGAAGAGTATATTAATCACTGTTATACTAGATAATAGACTTGACATTATGGGAAAAGTATTGTGTTCATTGCTTTACTGCATCACAACAGTTGACATACATCTAATGAACTTCACTAAACGTACACTGAGAAAAAAATGATATATTTTCAATTCAATCAACATTTACAGATGGGGGGCTGCAGAATTAGTTTCTTCAATTAATTAATTTGGTTATAACGATTAACAGCTATTTGAAGGAAACAGGCTGTAGTCCATTCCCACATGACACACGTATTATATACGTAATTGTACATAAAATTAATATAGAAAATAAAGCTAAATAACCGGTTAATATACATACACACTATACGTTTATTATCTGTATACATGAAATATATGTACATTATAAGTATAATATACATTTTTTATTTTCTGTAAGTATTGAAACGAAAAATATACGTAAACAATACGTATATTTTTTGTAAATATACACGTATACGTAATATAGCTGTATCTACATAAAATTCACGTATATTATACGTATTGCGTCGTGTGAGTTATTAGTCCAAGTAATTAAATCTGCATTCCCCCGCCCGTAACCGCCGATTTAGTTAAATCTATTGTATTTTTTTCTCAGTGTATGTCAATTATTGTCATACAGTAAAGCAACGAACGCAATACTTTTCCCAAAATGTTAAATTTGTTATCAAGTATAACAGTGATTAAGATACACTTCTCTCCGTGATACAGTGCCGATCGATCACGATACTTTCGGATATAACTGTACCGCAAACCAGTTGTGGCGAAATGATACATAAGTTTCCTATCCGACGTAACAACCATCCGCGTAGGAGAGGAACGTTCTCACGAATGACGCAAACTGCAGCATTCTTATCCTCGCGCCGTGTACACTCGCATGCACACGCGAATGCGATTCCAGGCGTTTTGAACCTTCACTCAATCGCCCCGCGCGACGCGCGAGAGACACAATGACGACAGGATATAAATAATCAAATAACCGCGGAGATTCGGACGCCGCGTTTGGTCAGGCGTGCAAAATATAATTCCGCGCGACCGTCATAGCGACTCCGGACCCTCTGCTCCTTCGACATCTGCGTTCGGCGCGCTATGAGAGTCCGGGGAAATAAGAAAAAAAAGAGGGGGGATGGCGAGAAAAGCGTGGCGATACACCTCCCGACGGCTGCCGTTGACCGTGCACGCGGCAAATACGCACAGGTACGCCGCGGCGAACGGACACGCGCTCGCGAGGCGTGCTCCGAATCGACAAACGCATCGCAAACGCCGGTCCTCTCTAATAGTTTGCTCGTTAAACTTCAAGGCACCGTCACGACGCGATGCGTAAGCGATTTTTAAACGCCGATGCGTGACAAATAAAAGCGAGCGAGACGTTCGCATCGAGTACATAACCTCGAAACGCACAGTTTACCCCGAAATATCGTTAGATCTATTCGTGTCGGCGCTCCTCGACAAGCACCTATTGCAAATGAAGGGCCCCTTCGCGAACAGATGATCGAAAAACGATCCGACCTCGGCGCGAACCGCGTTCCGGCGCTGGTTCGTCCTGCACATAACCTAGAAACGCGGCCGGACGCCCTTTCCAGCGTCACGGAAGCCGGCAATTGCTCCGAAAACGACTGACAGTCGCGCGACGACGCGTTGAAATAACTCACCAAGGGTTCAGCCGTTCTCCCGAAGCGCGGAGGATCACGCGAGGACTCCTTTCCGCCGCCGCGAAATTTGACAGTTCGCGCCGATCACCACTGTGCACTTCCCTCCCCCGATGCACGCACTCCGCACGGACGTCCCGCGACGACGACGGCGACTACGACGTGACGATTCCTCTTCTCCCTCACCGCCCAGACACGCACGAGGCATTCTATCGCAGGCACTCGCAAAGGAGGAGATCGACATGCATCCCGATAGTGAAAAAAAACAGACGACAGGCACGCACACAGCCACGCACTTTCGACAATCATGCACACGACAGGTAGTATACACACGGGGAGAAGGTGAGCAGGAAGACGTCGAGGGAAGCACGCTGAAAGTGTACACGATGCGCGATCGCGACCTCCTCTTCCACGCGACGCGTCCACGGTTGCAGATTTCCGAAACGCGAGGTGCGGAGAAAAAAAGAGCGTATCCGGCGGTCTCTCGTACCCCCCCGGAAGAACATCGGTCGAGTACGTACATCCGATCGTCGCGAATTTGAATTTCGATGCCGAATCGCGGTGCGTCGGGACGTGAAATCGCGAGCCGAGGGCTCGCCCTACTAACCTATTCGCGAAACGTCGACCGGTCGTCACGATTTGTCGAGAAATTCAAAACATCTCCGACACACTGACTCGTGCAGACATTACAACGGTTGCCATATTGGAATTTCATTCCGCGGAGTGAGAGCGCTGCCGTGACTCGCGGGGACGCCGCCGCCAATGTAGTGGCGCTCACGTCGCCGCGCCGTGATCGCAGTTCACCCCTCCGCGCACACCCGCGGAGCCACACGCACGTACGCGTACGCACACCTAGAGAAATAATATGTGTGTCGTATCACGACGCGGGAGACCGCGAAATTCCTCGCGAATAGCTCGGGTGTCGAAGGGGTTCGTACGCGAAGAACTGCAAAAATGATTCGTCGTGATTATGATGAATGGGATGCGAATTTTTACGGGGTAAATTGCGTCACGAAGGGATGTTTTGCACGCGATCACTTTAGACGTCTCGAACGGTACGCGATACGTACTGAAGCGCGTCTCGAATCGATATCGATTATTGACATCGATTTTTGAATTCGAATAACACGCGGCGACGCGTCTAATGCAACGACGTTACGGTTCGTACAAACGTGTAGGGCGCGCATACTGCATCGCAATGGGGTTTCAGCTTTTAGAATGGAACGATTATAAATAAAGAATTATAAAAGACGCTTTGCCGTAAGACAGATTATTCGTATTGATGCTAAAAATAATTTGTATAAATTATAGCCGATCGGGGAAAGAAATAATCATGATCTATTGGAAATTTTTGAATGGTAGAAAGCTTCAAAATTATAAATATCTCGAACGAAATATTTATCTATACATATAAAAGAACATGTCCTGACTGACTGACTGATTAACCAACGCTGCTGAAGCTGATTACATGAAATTTCGATAGTAGATTTCTTTTGTGACGTAAGCACCCACTAAGAAAGAATTTTACGAAATTCTTCCTCTAAGGTGGTAAAATAGGGGATGCAAGTTTGTATGAAAATCCGTCATTTTTAAAGTTAGATCCACGAAAATTGGTATTTGGTCTTTCGGTTAGAAATTAAGAAAGACGTGTTTCAGGATTTTTAAAAACTTATCCCTTAAGAGGGTAAAATAGGGGATGAAAATTGGTATGGAATTCCGTTATTTTTGTAGTTCAAACCACAAAAATTTCTATTTTTATTTATTTCGAGATCTACGCGGACGAAGTCACGGACGGAAAAAGCTAGTAATTAAGTTCTATATAGACATCCTCTGTAAAAATGACTGTATGTCAATTTCGATAATCAAAAAAATGTACCTATTGCATTCTCGGAATCATCATCAAGCGGCTCCTACTCATAGGCAACCCATTTTACGTAGATCTACATTCCGAGACACTCGGTCAATGTGAAACGTCAAAAATGATAAATACGCGTATTATACAGGTTACACACTCTCTCCCTCTCCTATCATAGCGCTTCTATTAATTAATATTAAAACTCTAAAGTAGAGAGAGAGAGAGAGAGAGAGAGAGAGAGAGAGAACCTAGTAATTAGCGCTATTTATGGCCCAACGCGTCGTGCGGGAAGATCAGGGGTTCGTTCGCAGAGAATAATTAGCCGCGTAATTATAATAAAAAGTCTAATACCGTAAATGAAAAAATATTCTACCTGCTCGGAGGTCGGACTCTCGCGATCTCCGTGTATTCTCATTGTTTCTACGCTTTAACTAACGCCGTACACCTACCCGCCTCTATATACGCGTAACGCGTAGATAACTCAGTGGATTAACCGACAAAGAAGCAACCGCTTCGTTTCACTTGTTCGTTTATCAGTCGACCGGGGGGGGCATTCATTTTTCCTCGTCCGGGCACCGACATACGTGCGGTAATAATTAATTAACCGAGCCTTCGTAATTTACCATCCGCGACCACGAGCTCGACGTTATTATTTCTTATGTATTTATCGCCTTGCCTATGTATGAGTATCTATGGAAAGTTCAATGGATAAGAAATTTGACTCGAATCTATGTATAGATACCTATACCTTCATCGTATCTTGTCCATGATGCAATGTCAATCATACATTGAGAGAAATAATTGCTGGTGTCAATAATATTTTTTCTTCAATCAAAAATATGATATAATTCCAATATCAAGCCGCGGTTCTCTTCGTACATAAAAATAGTGAATTGACTCGAATAATTATACTAGCAATTATTTCTCTCGATGTAAATTGACCACAAATTTTACCAGCGAATGTCTGATTATTTGATGGTTTCAGCGAGATCGTTAATTTTCCGAGAACATAACAGACATACCGATCTCGCGGGATCGCATTCGTTGTTCGTCGCGTTACGGAAGAGAACGAATGGTTATGGTCCGGACGGAGCTGGATTCACAATGAAGGAAACATCGTATTTCACGAGCTCCGGGTTACCTCCAACGTGCTCCTTAATTGTACGTCGTGCAACGAATCCACCACGTCATTCTACTTATTACAACACCACCGACTATTCCTTACTATTGGCGAGGTGTTATACTTCGGCTAAGAGGTTTTTCATTATATAGGGCGAAATGGACATACTTACTACGTGTGATTGGAATATTAAATATCGTATCACAGAAAAATTGAAATTTCGTAATTATAATGTAAAAATAAAATACTGCAATTCTCTATATTTAATTATGAATTAAGTAGTCGTATTTCATTACTTCGTATACCAAGAGAAATGAATTTTAATTAACGATGATTGTAATTTTTTCTAAGATTGCAAGCGTACACTGAAAGAAATAATTGCTTTTGTAAAAAATGTTTTCTGTAATCAAAAATATGATATAATTTCAAGATGAAGCCATGGTTTTCTTCGTGCAAGAAAATAATTGATAGGCTCGAGTGATTGTTCTTTTTTTGCGCAGAAGGAATTTCTTGTTCCCTCGACGGTATTCTTAAATTAAGAATTTATATTCTTCGATTAAGAATCTGTAGTTTTAAAAATTTGTAAGATCATAGGTATCTTCTTGATTCACAAGAAACATTTTTTTAACACGCACGATTATTTCTCTCAGTGTATAAGAGAAACAGGAGTATTTTTTGCGAAAAATAAATATTGGATATATGTCGATTCACCTTAAAATGTATTCAGCGAATAGTATAAGTATATCGACAACATGCTAAGAGAGAGAGTGCACCTACTTAGCTTCTTTCTCTCACATCGGCATAGCTCCTAAGCGGATTTAGTTTTACCACTCGACCTTACGATAATATCCGCAAAATATAGCAAGCGTGATACGTATATTATATTTCGATATCGTCCACGATTTATATGCCGACAGTCGATCGTTCGCCGGAATTTCGCATGGGAAGGTTTTTTCTTCCAGCCGCGTCGAGAGGTCAGGAAGACGACGATGACAATGACGACGCAGTGAGGCCTTCGCGTCAAGGTCCTCTCGAGGATCTTGCTGACGTCGCAGTGACGTCACACCGTGAGATCATTGAAACTCTGAGTGTCTCACAGCCAGAGTAAAATAGGCCCTGTGATAACGATTCCGCGTATACACTATACATAGCCGTTATTATGAATCGAGACTAAATCGGGAAACCGAGAATAAATGTCTATTATCTTTTTCTTTTGATAAAACAATTTATCTAATATTTTATTACGTAGTTCCCCAGCATAAGACGAAAATGCAAAATACGAAAACGGCATTTAAATCGTGCGAGAATAAGTCGCTTTAAGTTTACATGAGTTTTTCGTCTTATTCGCTACATATAGGTATGTTTCGATAGAAAAAAGTAAATACGGTGGAAATAAAAACCGACGAATTACGGAAAGCCCGGAATATATTGCGGCATTCTTTACTCACGAGCCCCCCTGAGAAGTCGAACAACCCGTTTCTTATCCATGGGAAATTCCCGCGAGATTCACTTCATAAATGATTTATCAATCGTTGCAAGACCGCGCTCAATATAGCGTCCTTTCTCGCGTCGATCCACGAGAATCCCGCATTTCCGGTTCTGATTCTTTGGATTCGGAGCCATCTCCGTTCGCTCGCAAAGGCGCAGTTACAGTTACATAAAGTCAATTTCAATTATTTACGCGGATAGATCCGCGTATGCTATCTCGAACAGCAGTAAATTTCCGATAATAACAACGTCTCGGTTTGGACGATTTGGCCTTGTGACGTCGTGGCGAATTGAAACAAAATACATTTGTCTTGTTGTAGGTACGTACAGGATTAGAGCGAGTATATTTATTATGGGAAACGTGAGTGGGCGACAAAGAGAAATACGTTCACGATAATCATACTGAGAGTGCAGGAAATACCAATTTAAACGTATCTCGTAACGTCGCGCGTGCTTTCATCGATTAAACAGAAATGTCGGAAACTCTCTTCGATTAAAAAGTAATTACATACCGAATATATATATAAAAAGCTTTTAAGCGGATATAAAGTTTTTACCTACCACAGTCTTTCCAGAAGATACATTATTGGAAACTTCTATCCCAACCACTTCTGTCAGAAGTTCTACTATTATTATTTAATTCACCATTAAAGAAATATTAACGATTTGTCGAAAAGAACAGAGTTCTTAGGGCCGGTTTTACCAACATGGTATAAACGCGGTATAGCGCTATACTGAGAATAACCAGCGGTAATAAGCCTTATGGTTATTCTCAGTATAGCGCTATACCGCGTTTATACCTGTTGGTAAAACCGGCCCTTAGACGCATTTAAATCTCGCGTTCGTCCGTTGCTGCATCACGCTGACAGGGCCAGCGTGTAGGGCGCCACGTAGCGGATTAGTGCGACTGGCGTCAAAGCGTGGTTAAAGATACGTAAGGGGAATTCGTATAAATTGCAGGAGGCTGCATTGACATCATGAAGCTAGTGAGGTATTAATGCGATACGATCATTCTTTAAAGTAGCAAGAATCTTTATATTCATTTAACGGCCATTATTTTGACGATGTTCTTTCACCGAAAATGGCAAGCCTCCCGCTGACCATCCTAACCTTTAATTAGGGAACATTTGTTTACGACGCGACACTAGAGTATCTAAACGTTTGAAAATGTTGGTTCCAGATTTCTGATGAAACTGAGTCACGAGACTGTGACGATAGAGCTGAAGAATGGTACTCAAGTCCACGGGACTATCACAGGTTTGTACGGTCCTAACCTTTACCTTTCGAGTGTATATAAACATCAAAAACTCTTGGCAGCTTCTTTCGACTTTGGATAAACAATTTACCGATTTCGCCCTTCCACGTGTAATGTTGTATCTACAAATTCAAAGACAAATACACGACGGATCGATAATTTTCATATTGCAGGTGTAGACGTTGCTATGAACACCCATCTAAAAACTGTAAAAATGACAATAAAGAACAGAGATCCAGTACAACTGGATACCCTGAGCTTACGAGGAAACAATATACGGTATTACATTCTACCCGATTCCCTTCCACTGGAGACGTTACTCATCGACGATACTCCAAAAGCCAAAGCAAAGAAGAAGGAAGCAGCTCGAGGTGAGTGCGACGTAACGTGAAATGTGTGTGGGTCTCTGTTTTACTTATTTTAAATGCAAATACAAATGTTTTCATATAGGAGCCCAACGAGGCAGAGGACGTGGCGGCAGAGGTGCTCGAGGTGGTCGCGGAGGACGCGGTCGAGGAAGAGGCAGGCGATAGTCTTGTAAGAATTTAATGCGTTCCACTGAAATAAAATTAAAGTCAAAGGAAGCGTTCACATTGAACTCTCGTACAATACGCTCTTGTGATTTTACGAGCAATTTTATATTCATAGGTGAAATCATCGTAATTTAGTTAAGATGTCGTGAACGTAAACATTGTATGTTTATCGTAATATAACGTACTTTAAAAACTGAGACTCTCAGTTTTCCACAGATTCTTTCTGATTTGTTCGATATATGAATAAACTTGAAATTTAACGCGAGCACGCAATCAACGAATGGTGAATGAATGCGTTATTTGCACGAGAATAAACTGCAAATTTTTTTATTTCTAACTCATTTGGAGCATTAATGACGTAGTCACTTACAATTACAAAGTAGCCATTTTCTACTCCTTAAAAAAAGTACGTTGCCGAGTTTGACGTAACCGCGTCGTATATAAATGTATTATGAATAGGTTTGTATTGATTTGTGATAAACTTTATGGCCTCTTGAGCCACGAGCCCGCCTAAAAATGCAGATACGGAGTGTAATTCCGAGCCGCCGTAACGGCAGAATTCATGGACGTAATCATCTTTTGCTAAAGGACTGCAACCCCACTCGGTCAGTAGCTTTGAAATGCAGGCCTGAAATGTTTTTAAATTCTAATTAACTCAGTTTATTCGTATTTATTTCACTGCATTTAATGGATTGTCCAAATTGGCAATCTTTGACTTTTAACAGCTATAGTGATCCTACGTTATAACTGTTTGACCTTACTTTGAGTTTCACGATATCAGGTTCAACGTGATCATCAAATTCTCCTGGATAAGTATTAAATTCAGCCTGGAATTTTTCAACTCCTCTAAGCACCACGTAATAAGTCATCATGCTCTCCGGATTTGCTAAACTCTGAGCTAAAAATACAAAACAATCGTATCTCTGTATTTAACGTTAATTTATATTCAAAGAAATATTTTTTGCCTCAATTTGGCGAACAATAAGAATTACCTATCTCATTGGCGTTCGTCGTTTTATGATCATACTCGTCCGCGATGCACGTCCCTCTTTCGACGTGGATATCGGTAGCGTGCCTGCAGAATAATTTTACGTCCTTTTCCGATATCGAGTCGGTAGATCGCCCTAATTGCCTGAGCAATTGGAACGTTCGTCGCCAAACTGCTTCCGCGTCGGCGACTGCTTGTTTGTGATATCTGTGAAATAATCGTTCATGTCAAGTAACGATACAATAACGAGCGCGGGGGACGAAACTTACATTTGCTGTAGCGCTATGTATTTCTCCGTATCCGCCGTCATGTCGGGCAGAGCGCCTTTTAGAGGCAGCAACCCCGTTCCCTCGTTTTCCATGAAATCTCGCACTGCCTTCGCGATAATCCAAAACGGGGTGCTCTAAAAATGTAAAAATGTTTGTCGTATCGGTTAATTAAAAGTTCGGTTTGAAGAGTAAGACAAACGACGTTACTTTTTCCGTTAAATTGACGCAACATTCGTCATTTAACGTCTCTATGACGTGCGTTGGTACTTTGGTCGCTCCGACACTCGTATTTATAGCTCTGATTGCTTCTTCGAAATTTTCCTCGTCTATGGGAATCCCTTGTTCATCCCGCCTAATGCCCGCTCTTATGAGATCTCTCAATTGCTGCTTCTCCTTATAATTCTTCGGTAAATCCCCATTATCTGATATCCATTTTTGTAAATATTTATACAAGATCACTAAATATGGCACGTGCGAATGGTCTTTCAGATCCATCTGCTCCAGGTTCACAGAATCCACGTACTTCTTGAGGGATTCGAATGGCTTGTCCAGACGCAAGTCCGGGGTTTCATTGTCAGGATGGGTTTCTATTATCGTGTGCTCTTTAACTTGAACTCGCATGTGTGCTATGAAGCCTAAGCTTCGGCAAACTATAAGCGGTATGTTCAAGTCCCATAATTTTCGAGACAATACGATTAAAGCTCTGAAAGTTACATATAAATGCTAAGTCAAGAAGCCAAGCGATCAGAGACGTATGAAGAACTTTAAAATATCTCAACGAATTTGGTCTAGAAAGCTTGAAAAATTCAAGAGACATTTACTGAAGATTCGATTAAACTTAAATATAATGGTAGGATATAAAAAATTAAAGAGGTAGACGATCAAACGTAAGAGAAAGTGGACGGGGGTTTTTTAAAAATTATTTTCAATGGAATGTATGTAATAAATTTTTTCAAGAATGAAATATATAAACATTATCAAATAATTCAAAGGCGCATATCGCATTAAAAAAAATAGTTAATGGGAATTTGAACTATTTCCATATTATTTTGATGAGTCGAGTTTATTTTTAATTAGATTAAATGTGAGTTATTTATTTATTTATACATTGTGTGTAGACAGGAGGAAGAAAGATTAGGAAAAGGAATAATTAAGCATTAGGTACAAATACTTCTATATATATATTTAGAATCAAAATTGTATACTTTTCAGGCAGTGAAGTAGCAATAACAACGGTAAAGTTGTTGAAAAAGTCTGGGCTATTGGCTAAAATTTGTTCAGGTCCCTCGTCGACGTAATCGCCTCTGACATCCGAATTCAATTCTAGGAGCACTTGTGTCGCAACTTGTGCTCTTGATTTTCCTACACTGTCCGCATCTAGGAAGAAGCTAATCGAATACGTGAAATAATGTCATCAGAACCTTTTCTTCTGTAGATTTGTTAAGTTATCTTACTCCGTATCATGCCAATAAAAAGAAGTTTTAGAAAATTTAAATCGAAGCAGCTTTAACAAACTACTTACTTAGCTCCGATATCCTCATCTGTAATTTTTTTACCATCAACGATTGTGAACGCACCAATGCCAGGCAAAGCCAATGATTTTAAAATTTCCGTGCCAAGCCCAGTAGCATTTATAAGGCAAACATGTGCCACTTCCAGCGAAGCTTGACCGTGATCGCCCCACAACCTTTAAACAGAGTCTGATTGTTACTTGCAAAACAAAATATTTTTTTCCAGCCGGAACAAAGTGAGGACAATATCTAACAACAAGAACTGCCAAGGTTCTTTAAAAATAGGAGAATGTGAAATACAACGAAATACTCGAGTTGACCCCTAATTACTGTGATTACCAATGGAAAGCAGGGGCCAACTTGAATAATCTACTTTTACCGAGCTTTCTTTTATAATAACTATAACCTTACTTTCGGCAGAGAAATGAAAAAAATACCTCAACTGTCTGTCATATTTTCTGCTTCTTTCCGATTGTTCGGGCGATTTCGGAGCTGGAGATGCCATCGATGATGTATTATAGATTTTTGTATCTTCACTGATTTTTCACTATAGGTATTTTTCACACTCGACCTGCTAAATATCGGTTTTATTTACGGTATACACTACATTCGAACATTTTATCTACACATGTAACTGCACTTACACAACCTTTTATCATGTAAAATCCAGTTCCACGTGTGAATATGTACACATGCGCGCGTGACAAAATTTGACCGCACTACCCCTATATGCGATAGTCACTATCCCTTATTATTGCAACATTATTTATTCTTGATCACTTTAAAATATAAAGTACACTTGTTACGTACTTCGTAATTACACGAAAATCGCTTAACCCTACATATTTTTTTTTACAAAATTAATATTCTTCAATTAGATAACGACTACAGTGACAGCGAGAGAAATAGAGGTCTCTGCAAATCATACTGTCGCTGGCAGACGCGTCAAAATGATGAAAGTGACAGGTGATAGAAGATCGTGAGTGGATAAATTGGTTGAGCGCGATTAAAAAATAGCTTCAGTTGCCATGGAAACGCATCACGTGTTGCAGTGCTGCGGTGCGGGGTCAATATTATTTATCGAAACAGTGAAACAATAATACCGCCGGCAAGATGTACGCTGAATCATTCGAAAGGATGACCGTCCGGACGAAGATCTGGCCCAAGACTTTGGGTGATTTTTTATCAATGACGTTTATGCTAACGATAGTGCCTTTGATTTATTGGTTCGAACTTTGGGTGGTGCTGCCGGATTTATACGAATATGGAACGATATCGTATTTCTGCCATTTTCTCCTCGGACATTTTATCATGTTGAATATAGTGGGCAATTTTATATTTACACTACTGTGCGACACGAGCACCAAGGGACGAATCATGCCGACGAGCACGGCGAACGCCAAAGACGACTGGAGGTTATGCTCTACCTGCGAAGCCCTAGCTCCCCCGCGTTCCTGGCATTGCCCTACGTGCAACGTTTGCATACTGAAAAGGGATCATCATTGCATCTTCGTCGGAACCTGCATCGGTCACTTCAATCATCGATATTTTCTCATGTTCGTTTTCTACTTATTCGTCGGGGTTACCTATGCTTTTTGGTACAATAACTATTTTATTTGGAGTAAAATCAATTTCAGTTTTCCTATGTCGATCGTTAAAATTGTATTCCCATTGGCGATATTCATCTTCGGATTCGACGGCTCCACGGAGCAATTTTACTTGCTGCTCTACATCGTCTCAGTAATAGGGATGCTCTTTACGGGCGTGTTGTGCATTTATCATTTTCACCTTGTGTACATCGGAGGAGTTTCTAACGAGAGAAGTAAAAAGGATTTGAGGTATAACTTGGGATTTAAGCAAAATATTGTGGAAGTATTCGGTAATCGGTGGTATCTCGCTCTCTTGACTCCATACATCGGTTCTAAATTACCACACGATGGCATCGTTTGGGATACCGCCTCTTCTTGGTCCAAAAAGAATGGCAAATCTAAATAAGAAAAATGTAATAGAGATTGAGCAGACCTCTTTGCAATGAGGAAAATCCTTGAGCGGAGTGTCGAAAGAGAGTATATGCATTTAATTCCCTGTGGGGAAAAAACTATAACAAAAATATTGTTTTAGTGAAATAACACATTTTGTAAATGTTTAATATTTAAGAGAATAATATATTTGTAAGATATTAATCATTGTACAGTTTTCCAAAGTGTATATACATTAACTTTCTAAAGACATTAATTAGTTTCATCGACATTGACGAATTTTGTATTCACATTTCAAATATTATTTCAAATTAATCAATTCCATTTCACTATGATTTCATGATACATTTATCATTTTATCGAATATTTTTTTATTTTTACTGTTTCTACATCACTTGTAAGATATTTATACAAACAGATTCACTGAAAAAGACACATGCATATTAAGGAAAAATTGAATAGAAAGAGTGTACAATTATAGCTTGCTGCATAAAATCGATATTTCCGTGTATGTCGTGAAAGAGTCAATGCATATATTTAACTTTTACTGTATGTAAATAACAATGCTAACAAAGGTAATGAGTGAAATTTGTATGATGTCTTATAAATATGTATAATATTATGTATACCTGATCTCTGTGTGCACTATTTTACGTGTATGCATACATAAAATAAGTGGTCAGTATGCATATTCATATTAAAATATGTTTTATATAATAAATCCAAATAAGTCAATTACCTATATCATCAAATTGTATAGTATAATGTTTATTTCCATAAATCTTATGATTATAACAGAACTGCTAAAAATCCATCTAATTTCCTGTAGATTGAAATATGAACTCCAAAGAAAAATTACTTTAGTATGTTGCTCCAAAAGTTCATAAGAACGTATAGGTGATAAAATAATTATGAATAAAGTTAGAAGGAAAAAATTCATTTGAATTACTTTAATTGTCAATAGTTTCTAAAAAAAGAAGAGAGAATATGAATTCTCCTATTTTGAAAGTATTTATCTATTCCATACGTCCCTTTGGAGTTTTGGGTTTCTCATTTGACCTCCGCAAGTCTATGCTCGGGGTCAGACAAACGGTACACGCGATTCAGTGTCATTTAGAGCGCAGGCCAGTGGAGGTCTGCGTCAGTGGTACAGTGTTTTCCGATTCGCGCCGCTGACAGGGATGTCAAAACGATGGCGGGATCTGCGTTAAGACGATTAATGGCAGAATATAAACGTGAGACTTTATTATTCAGCGTGTCGAATTAATTAATATAAAGTGTAAATCGTACATAGTTTTAAGCCGTATTAGGAGAACAGAGTACGAAGGATGCGACATGTTTTCAGAGCTAACCTTAAACCCACCCGAAGGTATCATTGCGGGACCGATAAACGAAGAAAATTTTTTCGAATGGGAGGCTTTAATTACGTATGTTACTCTCTTTTTTTCTAAGGCATAAAATATTTCAATATCGATCAATACACCTAAGATTTTATGCTCCTTGTATGTATTTCAAGGTTGTAACGAATAGCAGTTTGACCTGAAATCTACAGTGGTATTTCAATTTTATAAAAGTTTCTCGTGTCAATGATTAATATTAATACAGCGGACCAGAAGGGACTTGCTTCGAGGGTGGTGTCTTTCCAGCAAAACTCATTTTTCCTCCCGACTATCCATTGAGTCCTCCGAAAATGCAATTCACTTGCGAGATGTTTCATCCGAATAGTAAGTAGTGCCAACAATCTAAAGGTAATCAATTTCACCAGCTCTCGACAAGTATAATATTAACTTGAAAAAACTGCATTTGACAAAGTTGTATTGATGTCAAAGAAAATTATAAGAGAAACAGGGAGAAAAAACTGGAGCAGTTTCTAAATGTGATTGATTTGTTGTATATGTATCAACATTTCTAGTAGTGTAAGAGAGAAAAGTCGAGAAACAAACTAAATATTGTATAATGGCCATTATTTATTACTCATTATGCATTACTGTCGGTATATCCAATTGCCCTTTAAATGTGATATACTAAAAAAAAAATTATAATCAAGTTTCACCATCAAAAGAGTGACTGCCGAATGTTGACGATGATTGCAAGTCATTTTCGTGCGTCAGTCGTTCAAAGAGCGTTTCACGGGCACAAATGTATTACTGGGTATTTTTTATTTTTATTATAGTATATGCAGATGGTAGAGTGTGTATCAGCATTTTGCACGCTCCTGGTGATGATCCGATGGGTTACGAGAGCAGCGCGGAAAGGTGGAGTCCGGTTCAAAGCGTAGAAAAGATTTTATTGAGCGTAGTAAGCATGCTGGCTGAACCAAATGACGAAAGCGGAGCAAACGTGGATGCCGCGAAAATGTGGAGGGAGGACCGCGCCGAATTCGAAAGGATTGCCCAGAAGCTCGTCAGGAAGACGTTAGGCATACATGGATAAGCCCCTATTATTATCATTAAAAAAATGTTTCAAAAACTGGAAAATTACGTCATCGTTCCTCGTTTATGGCTTTGAATTTGTTGTATATCGATTAAAATTTTACTTCATAACAATGTGCATTTGATAATGTACCATGAGCTAATGAGCATTTTCTTTCCTGATACAATGATACCGCGATATTTCGTATAACTCTTCACGTCCCAAAAGATACACATCGTAGGTAGATTCAATTTTAAATTGGTAGCCTTAGGTAAATGAAATAAAAAATCCAGATCTCTCTATATGCGTGTTTTACGGAGGGACGTATGGCATGTGTAAATATTTTTAATTCTTTAACAAGGATAATTGATTATGGATGGAATAAAGATCTCGGAGTCAACATTCTACGTAATTGTACATTATTTATCCTTTACGAGATTAGTTGCCCCTGCAAATAGACAACTTCTCTTACCGCGGTGTATGTTATAGAAACTGCTTGCGGGGGAGAATCTAATGTGATATATTTCTACAGATATATACCCTACTATTCTTACAAAAATATTGTAGTTCTACTTACAAATAAACTTATTCCTCATTCATGATTACCATCCTACGCTTTCAGATAATTATGTATTTATCGAGAAATTGAGAGACTCGGTGAAGTCTCGCACCGAAAACAGCGGAGCTCCGCTGCCGATGATGGTTCACATTACGAACCGTATAAAATTAAGTTAAAGTTCAATTTGAAAATGTTTTATACTCGTAGTCAGCAGTACAAAATCTTTGTTGAATATTCATAATCTAACGATAGATTGATATCTATAGCCCGGATGGCACAGAATTCTAAAAGAGTTCCTTTTGAATTCTTGTATTTTAAAATGAGTTCTTTTACATACGTCTAAACAATCCTAGAATTCTTATTGCTTAATAAGAAAACTCATTTTTATTTCACTAAACGCGGGTTCATTTTCAGATCCAGAACAAAGTCTCTTTATACGTCAAATGTGTGTGTGTGTGTGAAGTCCAAAAATCTTCAGAAAATAATCGCAGTGTTCAAAAAGTTGTATAAAATAATACTTTTAGCGTTTCGCGAGAATGCGTTGATCGAAACCAAAGTTCGGTACAAGATTTCTTTGCAAACTAGTTTTGTCGCCATGAAAATACAGAGATCTCAAAAATATGGGTCGCAATTTACGGTAGATGAAAGAGCTGCATCAACGAGAAAGAGCCTCATACATAGACACCCTCTAAATGACCTGTAGGAGGAGAACAGAGCCTCCAAGAGATCTGCCGTTACAAGTATTGTCTCTCGTCTTTTACTCACAAAGAAGACCATGTGAGCTCTTTCTAAACTCTTTATGAACAGATGAAGACGAACTCTTTCGAAGCATCTGTAAGAGAAGTGTAAAAGTATTCTTACATATATTATATCCTTTCGGCATTCTAAAATAGAATTTTCTTTCAACTCTTTATAGATAAAGACAACAAATTTCTTGAGAAGCCTGCAAATCGAATTGCTTTAATTACCCCTATCCCTATTCCCATCTGATTAGCCCTATCTGGGTAAGCATTCAAGCTTATCGCAATACGACACCTTCTGACAAAATTTCTTGCAATCACTGTCGAATTAATCAACGATACAAAGGAGATACTTATTGTAACCGATAATCTTAATTATCAGCTCACGGAATATTAATTGTATATCAGATCAAGACAACGTTGCTGTCCTCGCATTTATATCTGCAGATCCTACTACGTAGTATATCATTCACTAAAGAAATAATCTTATCGTAAAGACGTATAACACAAAAAAATACAATATTGATAATCTTGCGCGCACGTGTACTATTCGATGAAATACATATAAATGCAGAGAGTGGCTGCTGGCCGATCAGCAGAACCAAAATGAAAGCTTTCGCGTTGGTTTGTCTTCTCGTCGCGGCAGTGCAGGTAGAGTTTTTACCCGTACTGATTTACACTAATTAAAAAATTCGTACTTTTATTTCGTATTTTTTTCTTCGTGCCTACATTAAATCGTCCTGTCATTGCATATATTGCATATATTTTTACCCTTCTTAAATTAATTGCGCGAAAACATTTTTATTCATAACATTATCCTGTATATTTTTAAGAAGTGTAATTCTTTCGTTAAAATGCAATATTTATTTCCAAAGGCTAAAAATGACATTGACTGGAACAACGTTTGGAGTATAGACATTACCCCCGAGGGTTACAAATACTTTCCTTTCTCGAGTGAGTAAAGCTTCTTCTATCCATTTTTTATGGGGGAAAGTAAGATAAACCCGAGAGAGTGCTTGTTGGCCTCTTCCTTCAATTTGAAATCGACACGAAGAAGGGTCATCTAATATGCAGCGGGTTTACCCCCTACATAGATTTATTCTTTATCAGCTGATATCTAGCATTCTCAGAGCTGAATAGTTATTTCACTTTCTATATAATTCGATAATTTCCCTCCCGCCACAGTCGAGCCGCGTATTGTCGGTGGCAAGGAAGCCACACCCGGACAATTTCCATACCAGGCAGCTGTGCTTCAGGATCTCGAGTCGAAGGGACATTCCTTCTGCGGTGGTTCCCTCCTGAGCGAGGAATGGATCCTCACCGCCGCTCATTGCGTCGATCAAGGGGGTGACCTCACGGTGATCCTCGGCGCTCATTTGATCAATGATGCAAACGAAACCACTCAAGTACGTGTTCCTGCCAAGAAGGTGATCGTCCACGAAAACTGGTCACCGAAAGTCCTTAAGAATGATTTGGCAGTTATCCAACTAGCCAAGAAGGTTACATTGAACGGTACGCGTTACATATCTTCTTATTTCCAATTATTGATTTCGTGGTATCACATGTATTTTCTACAAGGGATTCGAATCGCGATTGTCATCCGATTCGATATCAAGGAACGCAATTTTTTCAAGTCTCATAAGTGCAGAAAAGTTTGATTTTACCCAAAATTTTACTTCAACAGATCGTATCAGCCCTATCAGGCTTCCCAGCGTAGCCGACGCGTCCCGAACCTTTAGGGGGTATACTGGTACAGTTTCCGGATGGGGTCTGGACAGTGACTGTAAGTAAACCGAGATTGAAATTGTCATCTATTAAAAAAGAAAATCATTCGGAGCTATTAGGTATCTCGATAATAAGATTACTTGACTTTCTGATATTACAAATTTCAGCTCTCTTGATTACTCTTCCGCATCGAAATAAATCTTAATTAGCAGCGCGTACCTAATCATTTACGCGATGGAAATTGGTGATACCGAAAAATTAGTATCTCCTTATCAAAGTGCTATAACGTCAAAATAAAGTAAATTAAAGATACTCGTAATTTTTTATATCGTCACGTAGATTACTCGATACGAACGAGAATGGAGTTTACTTCATCGCGATATCTTTTACTCGTGTCGAATTAAATATGTCTGTTTGCGCGTTATCTATATAGTGACGCAATTTTAGCTCGCAAATTAACACCTATCAGTTTAATCGTTTCTTTGCATCTAATTATTTATGGCTATGTTAAGATAAAGGCATCGATTCGCGGCACGCCTTGTAATATAGTATACGAATTTACAGCTGCCACCACTGTGAGCCCTATTTTACGTTGGGTGCAAAGTGACATTATCGGTAATACTGTGTGCAAAATTTACTTCTTGGGTGTAATTCAATCGACCAATATCTGCCTGTCCGGTACCAGTAAAAAATCTACTTGCAGCGTAAGTCAAGAAACATCGATCGGTGTACTATACCTATGTGAAGCTAAACTTCCTCGCCAGGGGAGAAACTTCAATCACTATTATCTTATTATTTATGAATTTTTGGCCTATATCGATATTAGATTTTATTGTAGATAAAAACGTAATCTTCAAAAAAGTATTATAGCCAAAAGCTCATAGGTAATGAGATAATAGTGATTGAAGTTTCTTTCCTGGCGAGCAAGTTTAGCCTCTCATGTGGTATATGTATGTAGTTCTCCCTGCTAAAAATATCCGATAGAGAACAATAGAAAATTATAGACAAAATTCAAAAATACCATAGAGTTAGAAGTTCTAGGGTTTCTTATAATCTTTCTTTTCTTAATTATAAAAACGATAAGATCGACGCAAGAACTGTATAAGTTCCTATATTATTTAATATGAAAATTATAAGAAAGGATTGATTTCACGCTTTATGATATTTTTTAATCATTTTTTAGCTATACTCTATCGTTTTCTATCGGTAATTATTAACAGGGCTCGCATCGAGCTTACACCTCATTTTCACTCCGTATGTTTTTATCGCAGGGTGACTCCGGCGGTCCGTTGGTCATCACCGAAGATGACAACAAACCTTCCCAAGTGGGAATTGTTTCCTTCGGAATCAACCTTGGTTGTGAAAAGGGATGGCCTTCTGCGTTCACTCGTGTCTCTTCTTATGTGGGTTGGATCAGTCAAAAGACTGGTATCGCCGAAAGGCTATAATAATCGACAATGCCGAACCAACGCGATCGTAATGATATAATAAATGACCAATCGCACAAATGCTGAGTATCCATTTGATGACCCACCAAAAAAACTCGATTTCCCACATCAACGATTGAAATCAACGATCCTCGAGAGATCTTTACGCAAATCGCAAGATCTTTTGGTATTTTATCGCGGCTCCAACACATGCCTAATTAAACGAACGAATCGTATCACCTATAGATAGAAGAAACATCATCTGCAAATATTTCTACTTCTTTCTTGTCTTCGCATCGACCGCAAGATATCAAAACTTTCGCGTTTGTCGGTAATAAATGACTTCGTCATTAAAAAGTATGCGCTTTATTGAAAATAGATATATGCATGTTTCTCATTGCGATATACAGTCGTAGGTGCCGCGTTTCACGGTAAAAAAGTTAAGTACGTAAGTTATCATCGTACTCAATTAAAGTGTATACACTGAAAAAAATAATTGCTAGTGCCAACAAAAATTTCTTTTTGAAAATTTTTAAGAATACAGATTCCTGGTCGAAGAATATATTATTCCTGGTTCAAGGATATCTTTGTTCGGATAAGAAATGGTTCATGCGCGAAAAAAACCATTACACGAACCTATCAAACATTTTATTGCACGAAGAAAATCATAGCTTGATCCTGGAATTATATCACGTTTCTGATTAAAGAAGATACTTTTTTGGCACCAACAATTATTTCTCCCGGTTTAGGTCAGTCAGTAACATCTTGGTTTCAATCGAAGGAAGAATATGGTTCTGAAACTTCAGTTTTGCAACACGTCTCATTGCGTTGCCGATACTTGTTATCATAGATCGTCGGACAGTACGACTTTTTATTACGGCTAAGTGGAAGAAGTACTCTTGCAGAAGTTTGGACTTCCAAGACAAGTGCGCACTATTCTGGGAGTGAGTTGATTCGACGCATCCTCGAAGATCTTATTACCCGTGATCCTCACGGGCAAAGTAGCCGTACCCGGTCTCCTGGGTCTGCGTATCACGCCTCTGAAGATCTCCGATAATCTGCTGCTGTACTCCGCCGCTGCCGTCACCTCGTCCAGCGTCATGTAGAAAACTTCGGATCCAGAATCGCCATCGCTCCTCCATCGCGAATTCGAGTCCGATCTCGCGGATGATACATCCGCGAGGGAGTGATTGGAAGTCGGGGTTCTTGACGAATCGATGACATTCCTACTAAACGGACTTTGCAGTCTTTGCGCATTCGCAATGCACGGCGATCGCAAAAACTGCATCGAATTAGCTTTTTCGTGCAATTGATTTCTCACGTAATAATCCGAACTAACGTCGGTCTTCAGCATCTCATCTTCTTCGATGTTCTTCGTCGATTGTACGAGGCTCTCATCGAGATCCTTTTCTTCCCTCGCGGGTATCGCGGCGTTTGCTTCACGCGCGTTCGAAAGACGGGGCGGCGCTTCAACTTTGGCAATCGGATGAAGTTTCTCTAAGAAGATATCGCCGATGTGATAATTCGAACTGGTGTCGCTCTCGACAAACGCTTCTTCTTCCTCGTCCCTCGAGACTCTCGCACTCGATCTCCTTTCTTCTTCCGCGGGTCTCGCATCCTTCGAACTCATGAGTCGCCCGGGCGGCGAAGTCCTGTCGCGGGACGACCCGAGATCTCTCGTCGACATCTCTCCGTTCAACTTACACCCGTCCAGATTCAACGATAGATTCTCACCGGGAGACCGGGAAGAGTCCTCAGCGTCTACTTGTACGACTTCGTCGGTTATGAAGATGTAAGGACGAGAGTTCCCGAAAGGCGACTCGACGCTATCGACGCCTTCGTGCCTGATTACCGTCAGGTATTGTTCCTTCTCGTCGAACCGACCCCCGTCCCTCATTTCTTCTCGTCTCTCCCTCGCGTTCTCCACCTCCCCGCGATTCGAACTCGCGCCGCCTTTCGAATCGCGGCCGCTGTCGAGCCACGCACGATTCGCACGCGGCTCCAGGTGGCGCGATCTCGTCGACACGAAGTACGTGCTGTTGAGGCTGTGCTCGCGCCAGGTACCATCTTCGGAGCTGGTACCGCTCAGGATGGTCCTGGACGTCTCCGGAGAGCTTCTCAAAGAATCATCCAGAGTGTCGCCCGTAGACGAAGACCGTGGAGCGACCCGAAAGTTCTTGCTCGACGAGCTGGAATCGCGCGGACGACTCGCGCCCGGCATCGCGTAGCCCTCGTCCGAGACACGCTGACCGGTGTCCAGCATGAACTTCTCAACGATCGGATTAATCGTGTTCTTGTAATTGGTGGCGCCGTCGAAGGAAGAACGAACAACGTCTCGTGGACTCTCGATGGACCGAGTCGACCCGACCGCGTGATGCTGTAGCTCCGAGGAGTTGCGACGAGCCGTGCCGACGGTTTCCGCGGAGTCGAAGCTGCACACCCTGTCGAACGCGTCAGCAGCGACGTCGGGGACGACGCGAGTCGGCGAAACAGCACGATTCCTCGCCCCTTCGTCGCCGCTCGTCGACCCCGCTCCGACTCTCTTCGATTTCGTCGGACCTCCGCCAGAGCGCGTTTCCGACTTGCTGAATTCGAGGTACCTTATGTGATCGTACTCCGGTATTCTGTACTCGCCGTTCTGTCCGAAAGCGATGTTGCGAGAGTCGTAATACTCGTTGGACTCTTCGGATCGATCGGAGAACTCCAAGTCGAGCTTCAGCTGCTCCTCCCGATAGGTTTGGACGAACCGCGTGGGGTCGTCGGCGAACTGGAAGAGCTTCTCCATGCTCGACGGATCGGCTCGATCGATTTCCTTCGATCGCGGACGCTGCAGCGGCGCGTGCCGCGTGATCTTCGGTCTGGCGGTGGAGCCGACGCACACCGTGGTGCGGATCTGGGAACGCGGTGCCGGTGATCCCACGAGGGTGAAATTCAGGCCTGTCGTTTCGGTTTGCTTGTCTTGCTTTTGCTGCGTCACCGCGTGATTCGCGTGAGCATTCGCGCGGACTCGTTTACCTCGCGGGGATGAGAAGACAAGCGGTCTCGAACTGATCTTCTCGGACATTTTCGATTACTGAATATATTGAAGCTGATCTGGAAAAAGGAACGGTACACAGTAAAAAAGTGGTGTCAATTTTTAACACCTTTCCACCGGTGTGGGCCTATCTGTACCACATCTGGCGTCATTCAGTCTTATACCATTATTATCTAACACCAAATACGGTCTGTATATGTAGGTCCATACCACGAAATTTTGTACTATATACCGGTTTACTGTATACGCTAAAAGCAATAATTGCTAATATCAAAAAATAAATGTTTTATTCATTCAAAAGCATGATATAATTGCAGGATCAAGCCATGGTTTTCTTCGTGCAAGAAAATATTTAAAAAGCTCGAGTAGCTAGAGAAATCAAAAAACTCGGTAAAATCTTGCGCCGTTTAAAAAAAATTCCTTTGAACCTGATATGACATCATCGTATGACCCTTTCCCAAAATTTTGCAATATTCTTTCAAATATTTCTTCTGTTATCAGCTAATCAAAAGATATAACTATTTTCATTCCCTTCCATAATTGCACCCTTTTGATATTTAATAGGAATTTCTCTATATTCGAGAATTTTACACCCTTTACATGATTTTTTTTCAGTCCGAGAGATTCGATTATTTACGTAAAATTTTTTTCAAAATAAAAAAAAATAACTTACCTATATAATATGAAACATATATATACGGCGTATATAAAATGAAACGCACCAGAAGAGTACACCTATACCCTCGGCTTCGAACGCGTAGCACGAACTGATTAAACTGTGAAAAGGGTCACTCCTTGTAATAACTATGGGGGTGATGCCTAGCAACCTAACAATTTGTATCTAACGCGAGGTACCAAATTTAATGCACCATCGATGCTTAGCTATAACAACACGTTATTGCAGCCCACCAAAATTAACACTTACGATGACGACGAGCATTATTTAACCATAGTACTGTTACTTCGAAAATCGTCTCGCTACAGCAGTGATGCATTTATCCTCAAAAAAACAATCTATATCAAGAGCCACATCAATTAATTAACGAGATTGATACATGCGTATTTCACGCACATATTGTATTCACATCACAATGACTCATACAGAATGAATCACGATCGATCACCGATCGCGGATTAATCCAATAGACTTCAGTCATCTGACGTTCCTCCGTCATTATTACGACTTCCTTGAACCCGAAAGCGCTTCCACAGCCCGTATCGCGCTTCCCAATTGACGAAGAACAATTCGGGCTTGTCCCAGAGCACGTGATGTATCGCGAACGAGTACCGCGACTGAAGAGGCGGATTCAAGTGAGGAGCCCACTGGGCGCGCTCCATCATGATCTTATTCACGTACGCGTAAAATGCCTTGGCCCGATGAATCCAGCAGAGCAGAGACATGATCGACATGACCGTGGCGTGTACGTGATAAGTCACTTCTCGTTTCATATCCTTGCGCTCCAACGTCTCGTCCTGGAGGTTCATCGCCAGGCAGACCAACGCGGCCGCGGTGAAACCGCACGGCACCTCGACCGCCATCAAGCATATCGTGCAGTACGTAGTCTCCAGGTTCAATCGCACGGAAGCGTGGGTCAGCATACTCCTGATCAAGCTGTCGTGCAGCACCTCTCGATTGTTCTTCAGAAACGCCTTGTCCTCGCACTTGTACCTGCTCATCCTGAGGTCGAAGTGCGCGGTCTCGAAGAATATCTTCGGCGTGTCGAATTGCCCACGATTATTCTTCCTGTCGATCAGGCACTGCATCACGCGATTTCCCAGCAGACTGATCAGTCGGCTGGGCGACGCGATCATTCGCATCAGCAGGGGAAATATTTCCGGCGTCAGCGTATCTTCGTAGAGGTCGGACTTGTGCATGGAGGCCGCGTATTCGAGGGTGCCGCCGAAATCCAGAATAGTGTCGTCGTTCGCGTTTTCTTCAATGGACCAAGAGCACATGTGACGTATGGCGATGAGGAGAAGCTTGTTCGGTAGATGCCTCAAAGTGTTTCTGAGGCATACCTCCAAGCCTCTTCTCAGGGGAGCATACGGTGGTGTCTCTTCGGTGAAAGAGACCATCACGCTTCTGTGATATAGCTCCAGCAGTCTCTCCACGGCTTTGGTAGTTTCCCCGTTTTCAGGCCAATCGTAAACGTCCAGTAATTCGTAAAACACTCGTACTATCATTCTCGCGTTCTCTATCGAGGTGGTGGAAGCTTCCACCTTGTCCCATATCGCGTGAGCTATGATCGCGCATTCCACTTCGATTTCGAGTAAAGGGTGGAAGAGGTCGAAGCACAGGTCTTCCAGGTGCCATAAATGCATCTCTTGTACGGTGTCGATAATCGCGTACACGAGACTCTTAGTTTCTTCCGGTACGAAAGATGTTAACAGATTGTAGTAGCAAATTTTAGCTGCTCGATACCGTCTACGCCGGCTCCATTCGCACCAGCGGTTTCCGTAATCCAAATCGTCCTCGTAGTCGAGTAGAAGACTGATGGCGTAGGGAATAATGGCATTCGGACCTTGAACTTGCAGTTGGGTGCGAGAAGCATCCTCGAGGATTTTATTCATGGTACGAAAAGCATTTGCTCGCTGCCGTTTCGTACTTCTCCCCACGTTCTTCGAGAAGCAATAGTCGTGCATCTCTCGGATCCGTTCTCCGAGTTTTTCGTCGGTAATCAACGGGAGACGAAGACGAAAGCAAAGAAGCTTTGTCACGTAATTCCTGCGCAGTTTTGCATTATATTCCGCCAATTCATGGTCCGTGTAGAGCGATCTGCGAAATTTGAAGCAAAGGTTGTTAGGTCTTAAAGCCTTCTTTACGGTCGTATCGGGTTTCTCGTATATCCGATTCTTTGGTTTACTTCCTCCCGCATCGTCTCCTTCCTTTATTGCCATCCGCAGTATGAATGCAGTAGCGTTTTTTTATTTTTGAAAAAGGTTACATGCATTTCAACCGCTTTCTTTTTCCCGTTTCCTGAAATTTATTTGAAATAATGATATTTATTTCATACGAAGTGAAATGAATTTATGTTCGTCGATTGCGTACTGCTTAGGGTATTGTCAAAGGTCTATTACACATAATCAACGTTTGCTCCTCTTCTTCTCAGCTTCTTGGCACCGCATCAGCTACAAATTGACGGATAAGTATTTAAACAAAAACTAATCAAGTATCGTTCAAACGTTCGACATATCGATGGTCTTATGCAATACTGGCACAACTCAAAAATCGGCCGTTTAATGGCCGTTCTTGCATATTAAAGCAGAATAAATCTCATACAGGATGCACCAGAAATCCCAAAAAGGCAATTTTTTTGAGTTGTGCCAGTATTGCATAAGACCATCGATATTATGTATGCGAATGACATTTCTCGAAATTTCAAACAATACCGTATGTCTGACAGCAAGCGCAACAGGAGCTGTGACCTGAAAATTTGACTTCGGCAGTGTTTGGAAGATGCTCGAGTCACTCATAAACGCTGCTCGCACAGCGTAAGGGCGAAAAGTGTCAAAATGTCTGATTATATATAAAAAAAATATATAGGTATCTGAATTTTGATAAAAAACATTTGGCAGGGTGTATTTGGAGAAATTAATTACACGAAAAATCCTTTATATCAAAGTACATGGAATATTTATTGGCAGTTATTTATTGCAGGAATGACCACTGAGAACGTGAAAGGTTGTTTTTTGATAATTTTAGGTTCTATAAAATCCACATCAATTTATACGTGTACTGTAAGTTTACATTTTTGGAATCTTGACGATCTAATATAAATAATTTGAAAACTGTACACATCCGATATATATAATCTTTATAAATATCACTATGGAAAATAACATTATAGTTTGAAAAATGTCATACATATGTTATTATTTTATCATCTAATTCATTAGAATATTAGCTATTACACAAAAAATACTATATTGTATAGTGGAGTTATCTCCACTCATGCCTTTGGAAGAAGTATTTCAATTTTAATAAAAGTTATATGATAATTAAAACTTAAAAGAAACAAACAAGTTTGAAGATATCTATGTGAAGTGTACATACATTTAATCTCACTTTAAACGTTAAATTATTGAGCTAGAATTTTATTTGTCATACAGTATGAACTACATTGCCACAAGTTTAATATACATATAACAAATTATACTTATAATTCAGAATAGTCTATATTTGAGAATTTAGAAAAAAAAAGAGATTTAGGGGAAGAACGTAAACATTTTACCCAACGAATACGTTATTTTTTTCGTCGCTTTCTCATCATTCGAAATGTTAGAATCTTAATCTGCATTCCATCATCCGTCTTAACTTAGAGTAGCCTATTTTGCCGTATTTCAGAAAATATGGATTCACCATAAATAACTTACTATAAACTATGTTTCAAGAATCACCTATTTACAGGAATGTTAATTTTCTTAAAAACTGCCTGCAATACACTATCGCGTTTATTCCGTTCATATGATATCCGTATCCAAGCCCTTCTTTTTTCTATAATCATACTCGGACTGATAACCCGGAGGATGATTATGGTCGTGCACACCAGTGGGCATAAATCTTTCCGCGATTACTGCACATTTGCCCCTGCACCCACGATGCTGTTCCGCGCATCGATAATGGGATCGATTCAAAACTTCCGAGCGTGATGTTAAATTATATACATATCCCTCGTGCACCAACTGTGGACGGCCTCGTGCGGATAGTCTGTACGTCACTGGTTCCACAACTGTAAAGTTATAGCATGCATTTATCTTCAATTTAAAGTAAACACATTACGACTAAGCCAAGAGTATTAACGACAGCAATGTAAAATAGTTCCACATTCGAATTCACACGAAATCAACTCAAACTCGTTAGCTTAAAGAGTTATTGCGAGTTGAGAAAGCTTTTCGTTGTCTTCGGAACTTTAAAAGTTAAATGCTATTAAACACGCGTTATCGTTGATTAAAAGAGAATACTTCATACTTCGATTACATTCGAATGCTTCAAATTTGTTATCGAGCCACGGGAAAACGCGAGAGGTGAATGAGATGACACGGGAAAGCAGCGAGTACTGAACGGATGAACGATGCAGTGTTTGGGAATGATTCAAGCATTATTGCATAGAAATTGACATAGGTATGACGTGTAAAGTGAAAATGAAAAAGGAAACAACACATATAACATTTCTACGAGCGATCACAGAGAATAAGTCATATTGGATAATACTCGGTTGATACGACCAAAATCACTTAATCCATCCCCTCTATTTGTGACGGTGGAGATATTTTAATCGGATCTCTCTCTTTCACCAGTCAGCTTATTACAAATATGTGGTATTAGTACACATACAGAGAGATTACTATTTAGTAACTACTTAACTGTTATGAAATTGTTACGAAAATGAACGTCGTGAGGACTTATTACAAAGGTATTCGTATATGCCGTTTCTTGGGCATGATTGTGGAGTCCATTTATCTTTAGAACTACTTCGTCCGCCGTAACGCAACGCGCCTTGCATAATTTTTTAGAGTGGTATCGGCACCTCCAGTAGCCTCTAGTTCCGTTAATGCAGATATTATGGTAGATATACCCTCCGACATGTAGCCAAGGCCGCTCCTTCCTTCGAAATTTGTCTAAAAAAATGGATACGTTGTTAATTGGATTAACATGAAATGTATCCCTTTCATTTTAAATCTCTGATTTTTACGAATTTGAATTCAGCGATACTCTGAAATATTCGCATTAAGGACATATGATCGTACTACTTTGAAGATTTATTTGGAGATAAAGGGTTTGAACTTTTCACTGCAACGTCGAGCGTAAGCGTTGCTCTTCGTAGTCGTCGCTCATTTTTCCACCTATTCTTTGCCCGTTTAAAAATGATACTTCATTTATTCCATTCTGTTTTATATTTTAAGCGTTGCATATACGCATTTTATATTTAAAAGTAGAATATCTTTGCATTTTCATACTTTAAATACAGATGTAGGAAAAAATGCTCAGAATCAGAGGAATACTACGACTTAATTACATCTTTTAGCGCCGATTGTAATTAATTTCAATTAATTGATTACATTTGAACCTAATTTTTTCCTAGATTTTTGTGCTTAATTGGTTTTTATATCATAAAATGACAATGTCATTGAATCGGAATTTTTTATAATTGTTGAATATTAAAAATATTAACGTTATATGGAACTATCAGAAAAATGGAGGGGTATGCTGATTCGCCTTAATTATTATGATTACCGTTTATGTTCAAAATTACTTTTGTATCCTTTAAGTAAATATCGTGCATTGTATACATTTTTGCAGCCAGTTGCTTCATTTTCATAATTTTTCTAAAAAATGATCACATTGATAATTGAATTAATATAATTTATGTCCAATACTTTACAATTTATTATTTTTTTTTTTCAGATTATCACTCCCACAATATTGTTAAATATTCGCATTAATCATATAATAATATTATTATAAACGTATGATTGGAAATGAAAAGCTCGTACTCTTTACTACATTGTCAATCCGAATTCCTTTGTTTTTTATCAACTATCTGTCCATCCATTCTTCATCTTAGCAATGATATTTAAAACATTTTAAAAGTTACTCTTGATTAATTGCTTGTACACCGTTCAACGTCTTCTGGAGATACTTTCTATCTGCGTGGTTTCGTGGTATCGACCGCGAAAACTTATTCTTTCAGCGTTCTCAGGCAGGAAATGAAATGAATTTTTGCAAACACTGGATATACGTATTTTATTTACAACTAGAATATTTTTTATATTTTGATATTCGAAAAGGGCACAAGGGAAAAACGATCAGGGTCGCTCGGAGGTCTCATTGCAAAAGCTTTTTCAATTTTCATGACCAAAGTACGGCATATTTTTAAGTATTTCAACTTCTATCGATGATTAAAATTTCCCAGTTCCTTATATTTTTTCGGTTGGTATGTAATACAATAATGACGTGTTACTAACAATTAAAACACTACTTTAAAATTCTATAAAATTCCTTTTATTCAATGAAATTGTTAATTAACAGAGAATTTCAATTGGTATATAACTAATATAATAGACTTTTTCCCTTTCTGGATATGCAATAATATAGGTCGAAGCGTCTGTCAATGATGTTGAATGTTGGCAATATTACCGGAAGTTTATTTGTACCCCTATTCACTTTTTTTGTGTCGGAAATGTGTAATATTATAATGCTTTTTTCCCGCAGCTCAGAGCATTTATACTTTGGTTCTTTTTACCGAAACACTAAGATATGTCAGCCGTAGGTATATGCTCGTTTTATAATCCCTTAAATTGACAAATGACCCATTGGTACGTCAATTTTGCCACTTCCGGATCCAAATCGTTTTTCTCCGTGTCTTTCTTTTATTATGGCACATGTGTATAGTATATGTAAACAGTGTTTATCACATAGACCCTGTTAGAAATACACTAAACAACGAGGGCTTACGATGTGATTTACGAAACTTACGTAGACCGACTCTACATAAATTAACATCCGGTGGAATAAATGATCTTTCCAGCTGCACTGAGTGAACGTATTATATTGAGATGAGAAGGATGAGGCGGAAGTGCAGGTTCTGATACTACCACCAGACCAGTCTTTGTTTTTGTATAACATCGTGATCGACATCGACCAAGGGAAGAGCGGTATAGACACTTCCAGTACGTTTTCGATCCTGTTCTGACATGTGCGGTGTAGATGTGACCATCATGAACCAGTTGTAGATTACCTCTGGAGCTCAGCTTAAACGGCAAGAGGCCTGAGAACACCAATGCACTAGTATCATCGTCTCACTCACCTTCTTTTTAAATACTTCGGCATCAAATCAATTTAATATGCGATGAACTTTGATTAAACACCGCTCGACAACAGAATTCATTAGCATTAAATATTATCCGCGTATTTTGTTGAATTAAATCATCTTGACGCACGAATATTTTAAGGTATGAAACTTCACACAAACAGAGAGGTAGAAATTACGGTTTTATTTATCGTTTACGTTCAAAGAGATATCGTCGTAATATACCTAATCTTTTTTTAGACTATTACATAAAAACTAGCTTATACACAAGACTGATATCTTATGAAGCTGGAATACCTTCTCTTTCATTCCAAGACTGTAGTCTCAGCCGTAAATTTGTAGGTGTTTAATATGATAGCTACGATCACATGTCATATATTAATAGTAAAATCTGTATCTCTCCTGGACAGATATATAACATATATTTCACTTCTAGCTCTGTTATTGTTCCTTAAGAAATGCTAATTCTTCATTCGTCATGTGGAGTGCGTCAGGACATTCCAAATCCATTGCATTACAACGGACAAGTTTAACGCGATGGTTAACGGGTTAATTTCGGCGCCGATCAGAACTCAGATGCAACATTTGTCAAAAGAGGTTTAATTAAATTCACAATCTCTTTTTACAAATATTGCAAGTGAAATTCGAACTCCTCAACAGTCAATTTCGTATTCTAATACTGTTAACTATTACTCGTTCAACTGTACCCCTCTTGTTCTGCTCTTTAGAGAACATGCTGTATTATCTATTCTTTTCTCATGTGACTTTTGTATCACTATTTTTCGATTGAGTCGTGTACACAAAGCGGATTTCAGAATATTTGGACAAACGTAGTTGTACAGACTATCTGAAATGTCGTTGATTGACGTGCTAATGCTATTGTTGTTAGGAGAGAGTCACGAATATTTTGTTATCTCTTCTTTCAGTGGATCGTATTCAAATTTTGTTGTCCACTTCTTTTCATTTTTTTCCAAAGAATAAGAGAAATAACAGTGAAATCGAATGCTACCACTCAAATTCGAATATGAAAGCTACAACAAAATTTTTTACGAACAACCCCACTTCACCTTTTCCCATTTTCTCACAATTACCAATTACCCTGTGATTTTGGCGTATCAACCATGTACCAACAAATATTTTGAGTTTCCCGCATAAACTCAAAGCGACCATTTGAAAATCGATTACGAATCGTATTTCCTTTTCTGCATTCTGTCGCGAAATACAGACAAACGAATTTTGAAATATCGCCGATTCTTCGCAAATATTACAAAAGTATAGAGCTACTATAAGAGTAGCTACTCTTTGGTATGTAGGAACGCGTGATTTCCTTGAAATAATGCTGAGCGTCGAGTAATTGCAAATTTTACGCGCAATTAGCGAGGCGAAATGATCATCCAGGGATGCGTGCATGTAACCACACACTCTCACACAAATGAACACGCACTATACCATATTTGATGACGACGACAATGGTCACGCCATCAAAGGAAAGGCCGCAACAATGAAATCGCGATTTTTGTATCTGCGTACGAATGAAATAGAGATAGTATATGATACTTTCTTAGAGTTGTACTTGTATAAATTAGCAGTGAAATAATAATCGCAGGATTACCAAATCATACGTGCTTATACAAGCCTTTGAAATATACGTACGAAAGAAGGCAAAACTTGAATACACGGTACTGATAAAGCTTGGCTAAATTTCCTAGATTCTCTAGATATTCTTTACATCTTCCAGTATCATTGAGATGTGCAAGAAGTTTGCCGATTCGCGCTGATCAAGCAAATACTTCAGCAATGAAATGTAAGGAAATATCCTACCTGGTGCCGAGGAATCCCCTTGAAGACGTGACGAATCCATTAAACTGTTTGACGATAACTGATGGTCATTGTTGCCTAGAGGGTCATCCTTCATAAGGTCAACAGATTCTGCAATAAAGATTATGAGTATTAAATTGGTATTTAAATATTCCATTTCTGATATTAATCTCAACAGGAAAACTTTAAGCTTTCAACTTTAAAGTTACTATAAATTACTCTACGTGGTACTGTAAATTTATAATATTTCCATCAAAAAACCGTACCTTTTTCCAAAGAATTGTTGGAGCACAATAAATCCTCCAATCTTCCGTCTGAAAAGAATGCGTCCTCTTCTTCAGCGTATTCTAAAGGCTCTGCCTTTGTCACTACGCAATGCGGAGGTTCTAACGGTGGTTCCAAATCTTTTAGAGGTGGTGGAGAAGTTCTACTCTTTTTCCAGGAGGGGGATGCCTGCGTGGATGGATCTTGCGGCCTTTTTGTTTTCCCACTCGCTTCTATCGATTTTGAGTGTTTGCTTGTCGAGTCAGTGTTCGATGGGGTAACATTTTTTTCGCCTTTAGAACTTTTTTCCGCCACCTCGTTGGAATTTTGAGATGGCGTGCTACCTCGACTTATAGACTCCTGCAAAAGTAAGCTAAGTTAACGGTGTATTCTTTGTACAGAGAATCCAAGTGCACGAGCAATACACGTATTCACACAGCAGCTGTAATATACTTACATTGTATGTGTTTCCCTCTCCAGTCAGTCCTTTAACTTGAAGAGTCTCGGCAACTTTCAGAAATGTGGCAAGATCCTCCTGCTTTACATTGACTTCTCCTTGATACATAAATCTCAGCAATGCCTCGACTTCCACATAGCCCACATCTTTCAATATAACAACTGGATGTTGGCATGGATTTACCTGTATCAAAGTATTAATAAATTTACTTGGATTCTAGGTATTAACAAAACAAAAATTGTCCTTGTAAATTAAGAAACTCCAAAGGATGCTTAAAAGTTGTTGGTACCTTGAAGATGTTTTTGAAGTATGGACTGCAGACGGAAAGAACTAATTTGTGAGCTTGCAGTAGCTGTCCCTCTACTGCAAGTGTGACATCCACCAGATCATTGTCCGACAGGTGCGACAAGAATCCAGAGGTCAAGTTGCTGGAGAAATTATTCCACCTCAAGGAAAACTGATCCGCCGTGCAAGCATCTGCCATATCTTTCTGAGAGAGAAATTGAAAGAGGAAAAATTTATGAGATGATACTATGGGAACTTGATGAAGATTCTGTATGACGCAAGGTGCTTAGACATCCAAGAAACATATCCACATTAGGCATTGCTAAGAGATAAGTGACCTTCGATGCAATATGTAATTCAAGTTTTATAAAATTTAAAGAGACCTTGATCCTCTCCCTTTAAAAACTAAAATATAAATTCTTACTTTTTTTCTACATTCGCAAATGTGACAATTAAAAGAGCTCCTAGAAAATATCTTCTCGAGTGAACGCATCAAACGAACTGGTCTGTAATGAAAGTAATGAGTTCCATCTGTGACTCATCCTACACATTCTAGCATGATAGATCCATAGAGAAAAGGATTTCATCTCGTTTATTATGATCAATTTTCCTTCGTCAGTTTGCGTAATATTAACATGCATTTGTAAATAAAGATTAGGCAAGAGAAATCTAGATCTAGGAGGATCTTGCTACAAAATATTCAATTCGTTTCAAGATGTGCCCGAAGCCGATTATCTTTTTCGGATCGTTGACGAAAACAAACAGTACGATCTCAGCTTCACGGATAAAAATCGAATATATCCTGCAATCGTGTTGACGAATGTTAATTACGTGAAAATCGTACCTGTTTCGACGCTCCTCTTCTTTAGATTATGCTTCGATCACTTAAAAAAAAAGCCATTCACTACACCCACAATGACACATTATTGACCGTGACACCTAAACCAACTCATCACAGAGATTCATCTCAAGAATAAAATGGCGACAATATCTAGTTTTTCGTAGATCATAGAGAATACTAGAACAACGATCCGTCGATCTTTTTCTCCTACATTCATTGATATCTTTCGACATCAAAAAGCACGACGAACCAGAATTATCGCTATGGAATCTGCACTCCGGTCGCTCAGTTATTTGGAGTTAAAATTCCGTAAAACATCGCAGAATGCATTCCGATGTCGCAATCGAATAAAATTACTGCAGTTTTCATCGCCCGTACCGCTACATCCGTGACAGATAATTCGCTGTGCTCGAATTTCGCAAATCGGTCCGCATTGTAATGACGACGTGGTTAAATTTTTTCTAAAATTCAATTACCCATAATTCAACATATACCGATGAGAATTACATTCGTGCGCCACCGTACGGTTATGAAACCAATGTCCGAATGCACATGAGCAACTCTTATTTCGTCGTATGCAGCTGCATGATTCATGGAGCTGTTATTTCTCAAAACACAAATAAATAGACGTGAAGTTCATGAAAGGGCCAAAAGAGGAGTCGGGAATTTGACGAAGTGTCAAAAGAAACGCAATGTTCTAATTGCTCCAATCGAACTTCTAAATTGCACTCTTTCTCTCTCCGACTTCATTCAATTTATTGTTGACGCGCGAGAGTTAATTACATTATCTGAGAAACTGCAGCATCGCCTTTTTCTTTTTCTTTCCCAGAGAGTGCATTCTTTGTAGAAAGACCATTTCTTCAGGTATTTATGCAAATTTATTTCTCGTCTGCCTGTCTATCCTGTAAAAGATTGTGTTATGAAGTTTTATATCAAATCGCACGAATAATTGGAAAATAAGGTGTAATTAATTTCTGTGAACGAGATGAAAGCAACACAACAATGCAGACCTTTAGACTAACTTCCTTTTAGGAATACACGTTCGCGTTACAAACGTTATGTTTAGCAAATACGAATATGTCATTTGCATGATCAGAATTCACTTTTCATTTTCAGGAGCAATGTCTGGAGAGCAGTTTTCTTTGGTTTGGAACAGTTTCCCAAGGAATTTGTCTTCCGGTTTATACACCTTCCTAACGGATGAACACTTCGTTGACGTCACACTCGCTGCAGAGGGACAGATATTGCGAGCCCATAAACTGATTCTGTCTGTTTGCAGCACATATTTTAGAGAACTTTTTAAGGTATACCCCAGAAAAAGATTGAAGACAAATTCTGGAGTTCAATGATATCATGGACACACAGACTTGAAATAATTATACCGAGTTCAATCTGTGTTGTCCCTCTCTCCTCTACTATATATCCTAAACTGTCCTTTAATTCTGCATAATTAAGATTCATTCAGTACTATGCTACATAGGATCTTTGTGAAGATGGTTAACATACAAGAGTATACTGCAATATGTCTCTAGATTGTGTTCCAATGGCATTTTGCATGAAGATTAAGAGAAACGCAATCTTATTGCATAGAATTTATCATAATTTAGGGTCACATTGAAGAAATTGTAAGGGGAGATGAGGTAGAACTCTGATTATCTTGATTAAAGAGATTAAGTTCATTTCCCTACTTTCTCTTACATGGGAATATGCTATACGACGTTGGCTGGCTGTACTTCAATAGGGTTCACTTGAGTCTCATAGGGCCATATGCTGTAGTAGACTCTGTATAGTGATACAATAGCATTTAATGTACAGCTTAAACTGAATGCAGCCATATAACTTATCTGTCAATAGTTCACAGTATAATGTCTATTGCGGTATATTCCTGACTATGGTTTCCTCATTACGACCCTGCACACAGTCTCAGTGTGCGTATGGACGCGTATATTTCAGGGAAATACGTGCAAACACCCCATTGTCATCCTAAAGGATGTAAATTACCGAGACTTATCAGCGATGTTACATTTTATGTATCAAGGAGAAGTTAATATCAAGCAGGAAGATATAGCGAGCTTTTTAAAAGTCGCTGAAACGCTTCAAATCAAAGGTCTTACTAAAGACAGCGATGAGGTACACATACGATTTTCCCATCTGATCGATTCGCTCTTATTTCACCGTCTTTGATCTTACGTTTTTCAAATAAATTGAATACCCCATCCTGCTGTAACTACAGGAAAAACTCACCGACAACACAGAGGTACTCGATCGTCTGTTACGAACGAGAAAAGACGAAGAGGACGAGTTAACTGAGCCTGACACAGCTCTGGAAACACTCGAAAAATTGTATTCGCCATTGGAAAAAACGCCCGACACTCCCGAACGCGATATAATCACGTCTCACTCGATTGAGAGCGGATCTGCGTCCGTTGAAAAGGGAGCGTCATTTCGTAATACGTCCAATCCACAAGGAAGCGACTCTGAAGTTGAACACGTTATGCAGAACATACGCTCTATGTTCGACAGAAGTTGTGACAATGTCGAGGAGCTCGCAAACTCCAGAGAGGACGAACCGTTGGACTACACTTCGGATATAGGGCGAATATCGCGAACTAAACAAGAGCACTCGGATTACCATCCATGTGACATTGAGATGGATGCGAGTGGATATAAAAATTATACCGCGCAGGAGAAAATTATTGACCAAGAAAACTTTCAAAGACAAGGTAATTGGATGCACGATCGTCGTATTATTTATAATACCGATGTATGCCTTGATTGTTATGCAAATAAGTTTATTTCTTGCTTTTCCCTACTCCCTTTATATATACCTCTCCGAATTTTTCTTCCAGATTTTGTGCCAAATTCTCCACTAATTCCATACAACCAAAGCTGCCAAAACGAGCAACTAGGTACGTCTACGTATTGATTAGAAATTTATTCCATTTTATTTCGAGATATTCCACCGATTTAGTTTCGGAAGTATATAAATCAACCTTTGCAGCGATTACATCGTTAATATTTCTATTAGGATTCAGTAATCTGGAGGCAGCGTTTCCCGATGATTTTCCATACAATGCTGCGAATTTTAGCAGAGGTAGAAGGACGGTAAAGGGAATCCCCAACAGCACTTTACCACTGGAAACCACTTTGCGAGTAGTGTCGGAACTCGGGCCAACGTTGCGTATGGAAAGGGGCAAAGTCATACGCATGTACTCGTGCCCTTGGTGCTTGCGCCACTTTACGCGCAAGGAGAACCTTAAATTGCACGTACGATATATTCACGGTCCCCTCGAAAGTCTTACGTGTAAGCTTTGTGGCAATAAATATAAGAACAGTAACAGTCTTCGTGTCCACTCCTACCTCTATCACAATGCTAAAAGAAATAAACACAATAAACCACCGCCGGTAAGTGGCAACTTGTAAAGAATCGATTTGAAGTAATCAATAGTATTTAGGAACGAAGACTTTGTTATGTTAGATACGTAGAACTGAATGAAATTGTTATTATATTTATACTCGCGTCGAGAATGTCGATGACTTAGTAAGACTCTAATCATAGGAACGTATATTGTTTGATATTTCATACATTAACGAGAGTTGTAAGAATAAAAAAATGAGATTTGCCGAAAACGTAATATAACTTGTACCTATGACGTTGACTCAACTAATTTAGATCCAAAAATGTAGATACATACTAGATAAATTCGAACTGTACATTTTATTACGATGCGAAATGATGGATTGTTAATGCACTGTGATCACAGTGAGTATAAAGTTTTAATAAAACGAGAGGAGAACCGTGACAAGGAGTGAACTATATATGTATGTACATGATCGTGAAAGTAATTTTCAATGTACTACTAACCTTGCCTTCTGACGGGTAAGAATCATATTATAAAATTATGTTTTAATCGCAAACACCTTGAGTACGTGATATTTTGACCGATCAAGGATTAATTTATATCTCAGCTGAAAAGTTTAGCTCTTAGAGTGCAGGCCAAAACAGACTAGCAGGTCTCCCTGTGAAAGGATATTAACAAAAGCAGAAACTCAATGTCTCGTTACAAAGTCATTACATACTTTTATTACGTCAATACGTAATTACATATTATAAATTGAAATTGACAACTGATTGGGGAATAGAAGTAACTGAAAACCAGTATTATGCAAAAATAAGAACTCAATTTTCAGATTCTGCCTTTTCCTTACTGTCGCTATATTCGGAACTTCCTTTACTCTTTTCCTCTGACTTTGACTCTTTGTCGCTCCTTCTTTCTTTGCTCGACTTTTTCTCGCTCTTCTCGCTTCTTTCGGACCTCTCAGCCTTGTCAGGCTTCTCGCTTTTTTCGCTCTTCTCGCTTCTCTCGCTCTTCTCACTCCTTTCGCTTTTCTCGCTCCTTTCGCTCTTCTCACTCTTCTCGCTCTTATCCTTATCAGCCTTTTCAGCTTTCTCGCTATCGTTCTTCTTGCCATTACTATCCGACTTGTCTTTGCTGCGTCTTTCCTTGTCCTTGTCCTTCGATTTCTCAGAATACTTCGATTTGGTTGATTTGGATTTCGATTTGGATCTCGACCTTCGGGATTTCGACTTCGAACGTTTACTGCGAGAGCGCGATCTACTCCTCTTTCGCGGCGACGAGCGCTTCTTGCGTTCCTTTGACTTCGATCTAGAGCGACGGGATCTCGATCGTCGTGATCTGGAGCGGGAGCGATGACGCCCCCGAGAAGAGCTACGTCTACGGGACGGCGATTTTCTCCTTCTCTCTTTCGAACGGGATCGTTTCGACCTCGATCGTGATCTGCGACGATGCCGAGAGCGCGAACGCCTATGGCGGGACCGCGATCGTTTGCGAGATCTAGAACGTCTGCTGCGTCCTCGCGAGCGAGATCTGGACCGTCGTCCGCGTGATCCGCTACGACTTCGCTTGTCCTTGGATAACATGCCGATCATGGGGTCGATAGCAGCGGAAATTAAATTGTGAGCTTCTTTCACGCGCGACATAGCCTCTTCGATTTCTTTCTGGGCAGCCTCATTGCTCTTGGCTTCCGGTTTGGCTATGGCTTGCGTCGAATGGTAGATCTTGATGGGTTTTTCCGCCAACATTTTACCATTCAACAGTAAAGCTGGTACTACTGATGTTTGCTCAGTTAGCTCCACAAGAGCATAATGATCGGTGTCCGAATCTCTGGTGCAGAGCCTCAGGTATTTAATTTCAACGCCGTTGCTGAAGAAGAAGCTCAGTAGCTGCTCCGCCGATACCGATGCCTCCAGGTTTGCGATAACAAGAGTTCTCCTGATCTCTTCTATTCTCCTGCTGTCCAGATGTCCGGGTAAGTGAGGATAAGGGGGCAATCCGTTTGATTCTAATTTAGGATCCATTGTGGTGATGACATGATTCGGTGGAATCCCTTCGATGGCATTTACAACGTTCGGTGGGAGTTTGGGTTCCGATGGATAGAGACCTGCAAAGTAATAAGAGATCGAGTTAGAAATATGTAAAACTTTAACAGACTTAATGTTACAAGCTGTGTCGATACTGATTATAACATATGAGGCTAAGTTTATTTACCAGGAAAGAAACTTCAATTATTCTTATCTTATTATCTATGAGCTTTTGGCTTATATTTGTATAATACTTTTTTGAAGATTACATTTTTATCTACAACAAAGTTTTATATCGATGTATGCCAAAATTTCATAAATAATGAGATAATAGTGATTGAAGTTCCTTTCTTGGTGAATAAGTTTAGCCTTTTATAGTATGTAACATAAAGTAAAAAAAGTAAAGCAAAAAGTAAAGAATAAAGTTTTGAAGTTCCAATAAATTACCTGGTACAATGGTGCCATTGTTTGTCAATTCAAGAGCCCGCTGTTCGTCGGGAATGTCTCCATTCTGATAAGGGATTACGATGAGCGCACGATCGATGAAAACTGTATTTGTCATGTGTTGCGCGACCGAGATGGAACTCTGATCGTGGAATTTTATGTAGCAAATACGAGATTGAACGGGAACCGCTACATCTCTGATGGTGGGATATAACCTGATATCCTCTATCTTACCCAGGTAACCAAACAACGTTTGCATTTGGTCCTTGGTCGCCTGGGGTGCGATATTTGTTACTTGCACTACTTTCGTGGAACCCACCGCCATATCCGACACCAGCCCCCTGCAACTTACACGTATATATTCCCCTTAGGTATCTTTTACCACGCTTTGACGCCAGTCGTACTAATCCGCTATGTGCATTCGTACGTACGTATCTACGATATCACGAACACATGTCAATTAAATTCAACCAAGTCGGACGCAAAAGAAAGGACTGAGATGCTTGGACACTTTAGTAGTTTATTCTTCCTAGATGTCACTGTCGCCGCCGTTTTCTCCTCGTTCATGAAAATCTGAATTTACGTTGAGTACTCACGGGAAGCCATTACGTTCGTGAATCTTCACGTAAGTTGTTGCCATAGGAATCGTGCGAGTGCGAGTGAGAACGCGGATTAACACTGGTGGACCCATAAGAGTTTCTCTGTCGCACACTCCAAGTTCGAGAAGGACGGATAATGTGCGACAGAGAAACTCTTATGGGTTCACCAGTGTTAATCCGCGTTCTCACTCGCACTCGCACGATTCCTATGTCAATAACTTACATGAAGACCGGATATGTACCTATGTATACGACGCGAGTCGCTAAAAATTGCACGATACCGTAGATCTTCTAAATGCGGCAAATTTCATCCAACAACAAACGCCAGGAAACGTTGTTTGCGAGCAGAAAATACAAGGGAACAGCAGCGATTCACGAACGTAACGGCTTCCCGTGAGTACTCAACGTAATTCCAGATTTTCATGAACGAGGAGAAAACGGCGGCGACAGCGACATCTAGGAAGAATAAACTACTAAAAAGTGTCCAAGCATCTTATTAGTCCTTTCTTTTGCTTCCGACTTGGTTGAATTTAATTGACATGTGTTCGTGATATCGTAGATACGTATAGTACATACGAATGCCGATCCTTGTCTAAATTTGTGGGTTGGTGGAAGTTTGTGCCGTTGAGAAAAGTGACAATATGTATCGAAAATCCGGTTGTTCGTAATGTTTCCCGTAATCGAATTAAAGCAGCAGCTGTGAGTAAAGGTGGACATCCTTTTGCGCGCGTTCGCGCAACAGTTTTGTATCGAATGTGTTATTGGGATCGTTCGTCGCCAACTGTCAATGCCGTACAGATATTTGCAACAATGTGACAGAGTACGGCAAGTGTGAACATTGATTCTCTGATAAAATAGTTAACATCTGCTTGTTCGTTTCGAGGACGGTGTAAAAGGTATGTGCATTTTGGATTTGAATGACACGTTCGGTGGAGAAAGTTGCACGGAAAGTAGCACTGAAACGCGATAAATGATAATCTCCGCAATCAAAGCGATGTCTGTATGGTCTGTACCTACCTATACCTGATATTCGTTAAAAGAATGTGTTTACAAGATTGATGCACTAGCGACTTTTTGAATCGTTCCATCGTTTTACGGGATTATTATTAAAAATAAGAACAAACAAAGCTTGGAGGATTTCCCACAGCCAAATGATTATTGAATGACAGATTTGGACTTGTTTTTACCTCCGGGCTGAAATGAGTTGCCTTTTACAGATAGGTACCTACTTGTACATGGAATTCAAATCCAGTTTCAAATTTACACCATCGTGTTAGGTTTTTCAAGAGAGTTTCGTTAAATGTCAAGAAAAATAGCATTTTGGATTAACTTTAAGGGCGAATATTTCTGGAGTAGGATTTGATAGCGCGTAGTTTTAAAGCTTAAAATTAAGCTCATAACAACTACTTTACGCGTGTAAAACAGAAACGAGGTGATAGCCTTTATTCTTTCGCAATATGGAAAAATATTCGGCGATGCAATACCTCGGATTATCACATTGGCGGACTGTACTTCCTTAGGGTGGGCAGTTTTCTAGCAGCAAAATCGTGATATTAAGTTTGTTTCCATATTCGCTTGTACCATTTTTGAGAAAAATGTTAATTCTAATTGGCTTATAAAAATACTCAACACTCAAAATTTTCGCTTTTTTATAAATATTACAGCTGTGTAACAGTTTGGAGCAAACCTCATGTTACTCCTGAGATGGAGAAAGTACAGTCCGCTCAATAAGTTTATTCACGTTGATGCACCGTCGAATATATTTCAAAACTGCTGAAGAATTATAAATATCTCAACCTTTGTCCTTTGCATGTATAAACTAGACATATTAAGCTTTAAAAGACTATGCTACTTCATTTCATTTCAAAGATATTCTCATCCAAAGTTAGAGGAAGTACTATTATTTCGTCTCTAAGTAGGATTTCTTTCAAAAACCTTACTTTTGACTAAGTAGATTTTAATGTCTGTTCCAGAAGTAGTATCTAAAGTTTTTCAAGATGAACAGATTAGGGATTATTCCTGAGATGGAGCAAATCATAAGCCAACTCGAGCGTGGTACGGTAGTCACTAAATTTTTCTCAAGAAAAAGACCAGAGAAGAAAACTCTCATGATAAGGAGAGAAACTAGACAAATTGTTTGGTCCAGAAATGCGACGTTTAGACCTTTTGACGGCGCAGGTGAGATGATTTGTAAGATTTTATTTAATATCATTTTTGTATTCTTCCAACTGTAATTTCACCCAGGATACATTCTGTTTCCATACTAATAAGTTTAAATGGCATTACAGTTGAAATAAGGGAAGTCAAGGAGATCAGGATAGGAAAAAATTCCAAAGATTTTGAAAAATGGCCTGAAGATGCGAAAAGGATAGAAAATTTGAGATGTTTTGTGGTCTACTATGGATCTGAATTTCGCCTGAAAACTTTGTCAATAGCAGGTAGGTAACAGTATCAGAAGTAAATGTTTATTTCAGCCTTGAGAACTTTTTTGGGTAGAAATCTGTTCAACTCCCTGTCGTATTTCTAGCTCAAGCAATTTCTTTACACATGTTTTAATTATCTTTCAGCTCTCAGTGAGAAGGAATGCGAGCTGTGGGTGAAAGGCTTGCGCCATTTAGTGCAAGATACCATAAATGCGCCGTATCCCTTGCAGGTCGAAAGATGGCTCAGAAAGGAGTTCTATGCGATGGAAAACGTCAGAGAGACGTGAGTTGTTATTTTATTTTGTTCGCGAAGCAAAGCGATTTGACAATACGAGCACATTTCTATTTGAAATTTATCTTATTGATGCTTTTAATGCGATGGAATAAATTGTAATATAATCTTGGGAATTATCTACTACCATTCATTAGCTAAGTTCCCAAAGGGTAGTTCCCTTCTCCCGATCAATATCGGGTAATTCTCTAAATGGAGAAGTTTGATAACATTTTTATCAAATCTTCAATCACCCCAAAGCAGGAAATCAATAGTCAATACTCGTGACCTTGTGTAGATTACGAATTTGTCCTTAAATATAATAATATATTCACAGAGTTACACTGAGAGATGTCAAGAGTTTCTTGCCAAGGGTGAACTGCAAAATTTCAACCAATAAACTCAGAGAAATTTTTCAAGAAGTCGATACAAACAATAGGACTGAATTAGGATTTGACGATTTCGTTACACTTTATCACAAGCTGATGTTCGATCAAAACGTAAGTTGGGGCCTATATTTCCCTTTACAACCACTTTTGGAGAGAATTACAATTTTACTCGTATCTCGCACAGAATCTGGCAGACTGGTGGAATTTGGTGGGTTACTCCGGATCGGGAACAGTGACCCTTCAGATGTTTCAAAACTTCCTGGTAACGGAACAGCAGGACCCTATGGGAAACAGCGACTTGGAAGTCTCGCGATTTATACGCGATTACATACAGGATTCTCAGAGGGACGTGCAAGAGCCGTACTTCACCTTCTCAGAATTCATAGACTTTCTCTTCTCTAAACAAAATGACATGTGGAATGATAGAAACGACGTGATCTCCCAAGATATGACCAAACCGCTGGCACACTATTGGATCGCCTCGTCCCACAATACGTGAGTATTACATAAGGCTGTCGGTAGACGCACCCTTTAGAAGGGTTTTCATGAGAGTTCGGACTGCATATGGTGTATCTTTGTTCTAGGTATCTGACAGGCGATCAGATAAGCAGCGAGAGTAGCTGTCAAGCGTACGTTAGAGCATTGAGAGCTGGTTGTCGGTGTATAGAATTGGATTGCTGGGACGGTCCAGAGGGAATGCCATTTATTTACCACGGGCATACGTTGACTACGAAAATTAAATTTCTAGACGTCATTAAAACAATCAAGGAACATGCATTTGCTACATCGGAGTAAGTATGGAATTATTACTTCAATTATATTGTACATGCAATAATCGAACAAAGTGTAACGGCATTAATCTTTGTGTTACCAAATCTTATCGATCACGCATAATTTATCTTCTCATAAAGGTTCCCCGTTATTCTCTCCATTGAGGATAACTGCAGTTTGCCTCAACAGCGTAAAATGGCCGTTACCATGCAGGAGGTGTTTGGCGACATGTTATTAGCTCAACCTGTTGATAAAAATGAAACTTCCTTACCCTCACCATCTTCATTACGCAAAAGGATTCTGTTGAAACATAAAAAGCTTCCCGACGGCATGGACGAGAGTACTTTTGTCGTCAGGAGTGACGACGGAAAGCAGGAGATGGATCTTAGAAAAACAGTCAAGAACGGTGTTTTGTATTTGGAAGATCCCGTGGATAGAAAATGGAATCCACATTTCTTCGTGCTCACAGAACAAAAGTTATATTACACCGACACCTTTTCGAGAGCTCAGGAGGCTGAACACGAAGACGACGACGAAGGAATTATTCATAGACCTCCGGACGTACGTGAATACACCTTACCTTCCTTAACTGTACGCTACTTCTTAAAGTGGAACTAATATCGCTCTCTGTCCTTAAAGGGAGTACCAAGCGATGAGTTGCATTTCGGTGAGAAGTGGTTTCACGGAAAGCTCGCAAGGGGCCGGGATGAAGCCGAGGAATTATTGCACCAGTATTCTCACCTCGGGAATGGTACCTTCCTAGTCAGAGAGTGCGTAACATTTGTCGGCGATTACTGCCTCTCCTTTTGGCGGAACGGAAAAGTTAATCACTGTCGCATCAAACTGAAACAAGAAATGGGACAAACGAAGTACTATCTCATCGATACCAATTGCTTCGACAGTCTTTACAGTCTCATTACGCATTATCGCAGCCATCCTCTTAGAAGCCAGGTGAGAGGAAATGCTAGAAATCCGTCGGGGCGAGTGAGTTGCCGCTGTTTTATATCGCGCTCAAAAATGCAGTAGCTTTTATTGCACAGGAATTTCTGATTACATTACAAGAACCCGTGCCTCAACCGAACAAGCACGAAGAGAAGGAATGGTGGCATTCCGAGTGCACCAGGGTTCAGGCTGAAGAGATGTTGAAGCGAATTCCTTCGGATGGCGCTTTTTTGGTGAGACCCAGCGAGAAGGAAAACAATTCATACGCTATTTCCTTTAGGTAGGCAACTACTCTTTACGATTAAACTTATTTCTTAAGACTCTTGTTCGTTCGAATCGAAAGGTTTCGTTGTATTTTTCACGCGCAGAGCCGGAAACAAGATCAAGCATTGTAGGATAAAACTCGAGGGTCGATTGTATACCATCGGAACCGTGCAATTCGAGAGTCTAGTCGAATTGGTGAGCTATTACGACCGACATCCGCTGTACAAAAGGATCATGCTGAAGTATCCCGTTAACCAAGAAATCGTCAGAAGAACGGGTTCGGTGAGTACTTTTATAATTATTTCGCTTAATATTTATTTAACACAGTGTCCAGCTATTAGTTAGATTTTAGAGACGGGGAATGATAATGGACTCGATGTAAATTTTGAGTAAGGTTGTGCGCTGGACACTATGGCTACTCAATAATGATATCGTAGATATTTATAAAATGAACGGGGCTAAACTTCAAAGTAGCACGTGGAACGAAAACTGTTATTAAAATCCGTCTTATGTAAATATTCAACTACAAGTTTAAGTTTAATATTGGGCATAGGATTACGTTTATTGAATGAAAGTTGTACGAGAAACTGATTTCAGGATGACAGTTGAAAAGTTATTATTCAAATATCTTGTGCGCAAGACGTAGAAATCTTTATTGCTCATACATACATAGAATGATTCACGTACGAGTGATATACTTTTAGTCTTTAAAGGTCATTTTTCGTTAGAAAAAATATATAAAGCAGTCATTATGGTATAATATAATATAATACATCGAATTCAATGAAACGTCAGTCATTAGCACACGTGCTTAAGTTTTTTAAGAACTTAATACGTAAAATAATCAGTTCGAGTATAACAGAATTGCACTTAGCACCGACCCATGTATCAAAATCGTTACTAGAGTTAAATATCTGATTAAGGCTAGATATTAATCAGTCTAAGCATATACATGGTATAATTGTTATCATATACATTCTGTTATAAAATGTCTATTTAAAGAGAATCGATGCTGTTTAACGCTACATCGTGCCACTATTGAGATATCCGAATTAAGACTTCCCTCTTTATTAAATCTGTAGTTAAAATATATTTTTAGAATCGCAAGTAGATTCCCGTTAGAAATCATTTACACATTCTCCGTCAAGTATGGTTTCAAAACCGAATACGGTATAGTTACGTATTTGGCCTTTTGGTTATCTCCCTGTTGCCCCGTTTGCTGAGGGAGTGAATACAATAAAATTCGATCATCTTTTTGCGGTTTGAAATCACGGTCTTTACTATTTACGTTCCCATTCAAGAGCATGAGACTTAGAGTGGTCGGCTTTGCAGGAATTTGTGGATTCTTTGGACGTTCTTCCGATGAATTCGAATCTACTCCGTGATGTAGTTTTTGGTTCGCGACTTTGTGCATCGGTATTTGATTGTTCGAGCTCTCACTAGGAATCGGAGCGCTTGAAAGAATTTTACTCGCGGTGGAGCTTTTGACGATCGTCGAGCGAATATCTGCAGCTGATGCCACACTTTCCGAAATTGGCTTTTCCGAATCTTTTGAGTTATTCGATTTGAAAACCGAGGATATTTTAGCTTTCGAATTCACATCTCTGATACTGTCTTGCTCTTTTGACAGGGTTAAAAGTTTACTTGATGATCTCAAATTAGGCAAAGCCAGATGTTGGTTTAAATTGTGAAGCACGTGTCTTTCCTCCTTCATTGAATCATTATTGTCTGTTAATGTTTGATCGTTGTTAATGCTGCCTGTATTTGACTTTTGTATCACAACTTTAGCACTGTCCTTATCTTTCAAACTAGCAATATGTGATTCAGAAGTAGCCTCATTTGTCAAATTGTCACTCGAATCTTCTTTATTTTCATTGGCAGTGGTTTCCTTCGTATCTTCATCTTTAAGTTTCTCAACGGACAATGGTTCGGAATGTTTGGCGTTCAAGTCCATCTTGCCCTCAGTATTCGAAGTGTTATTGTTACGCCGAGAATTTAGGATGTACTGTTCTTTACCAGCAATTTTATGACTCTCCCCTGGAACTACGTCATTCGTATCCGTCGTTTCTGCTTTGCGCTTAACGGCTTTCAAAGCAATCTCCTTCTCCCTCTTATGTTCTGCTTCGATTTCTTTCGATATAATTTCTCTGATTGCCGCTGCTTGCTCCATGACGATATCGGACATGCTTTTTGGTGGGCCAAGCTCATAACTCTTCGAATTCGGTGGTTTCGGTTCATCCGCGATCTTCTTTTTGCTGTTCTCTGCGATTAACTTCTGCATTTCCTCCGGTGGAATTTCTATCTTCTGCAAAGTGGACGGCGATCCGCCAGCATGATCGACTTTTATGTGCGCTTTGAATCCACCACCTAGATCTGCGGTGTACTGGACGATTCTCAAGTCACCGTCTGGCTCCTCCACCGCGTAACTTCCACGGGCGCTTCCTCCTTCGCCGGCTTCTTCTTGAGTCTTGTAGTCTCCGCGTTCATCGCGAACGAAATATTGGAACCGGTATTGAGTCCCGTATCCCTATTGATAATAAATCCTCTTTGAATTTCTTTGATAGTAATTTGAGATTTGTTATACGACCATACTGATCGTAATATAGTAATAAACGATGTCTGATATTTTGAAATTATACAAAACGTTCTTAGAAAATGAATCTTACCACAAAATCTTTTTGGATTGGAAGTGTAGATATACGAGCCGTCGAGAAACTGCAAACTTGGAGGATTCCAAAGAGAGTCAACTGCAAAAGTCGAATTAATTAGTCTATTTCGTCCCTTTTGCTATTTAGCAATTTGATTACTCGGCGAATGAATAACATTTTAGTTTCAGTACTTTTTTAATATTTCGAAATTAGTTTATGTTTTAAATACCTACAACATTTATCGCTCACGCCTTATCGCCGCAATAATCATTATATCGCTGCTGTGCGGATAAAAGGGGCCAAGTCAAATTTTGGTGAAAATGCGTTCAAGTCGTTTCCACTCAGTTTCCACATGAACTCAGGCTCTGATTTTTGACTTAAAACAATGAGCATAATTCGTTAGGCAACCAGTTTTACTTCAAATGATTTAGCTCTCCCCACACAACTTGAATAACTTCAAAATTATATATTACACCGACTCTTTACGCGTTTTCACCAAAATCTAACGACCCCTTTTACCCGCGCAGCAGCGATATAATCGCCGAGGGATACAAGTTTATAAATCTGTGCAAAGCTATCTCTTTTTCATGAATGGGGCTGTTGTGAATATTTAATCCATAGTCAAAAAAAATGTTATTCCTTCGACTAAGATGTTTAGATGTTTCACGAACGCGCAAAATCGTTTACTCACCAACCACATTGCGTTCGTATTGGAGACTGCACAAAGTAGCCGCGCTTGAAGTGAATTGACGCTGGTATTCCTTTATATATGTGTACACTTGATTAACGCGCGGGAAACGTATTCGGGTACATCGATATTCCCGCACTGCACTGCTGCTCTGATAAGTCCGGCTTGGAATGAATCCGAACGGAGTTGCTGTAGTGAGCTCCGGCACCGACCGCGTCTTTTTACCAACTGACCTCGCCGGGTAGCATGCCTAGGGCGGACTGCAGGTTGATCCCACTCTCCAGAAGCGGACGATGGGGTGGGCAAGACATACAATGCGGGGAACGGGTTTTACAGGGTTTTCGTCGAGGGGAAAAGAGGCGATTACAAAATTTTATTCAGCACTCGTGGGTTCTTGGAAATTTCGAATCGACCGGAAAGATTGTTAATTAAATTGAAACTGAGGACGAAGGGGGAATACATTTCTTCGTCGTCTGGCCGTACATGAGCGTTTGTCATTAGGTGGAATAATTAATTTCAGGCAAATTCATTAACGCTGCGTTCCCACGCGTTATTACCTATTTCTCTTCACTGAAAGAACAACTAATGTTAGAATAGACGTATTTATTTCAAATGCGATTATCTTGTTAACTATAAAATTTCGACCCAAATTGATACAATACCTTTTTAGACTATATCCCGACCTATAAAATCTTTATTAACACTGGTCGAAAGTACGCAAGTAGCAAGATAATCATGGCATGAAGTATTTACGTATGCTCTGATATTATTCACTTTTTCTAAATCCAAGTTTGGTTATTTTTTTTATATTTACGTATAGGAAACGCAAACCACACCAGGAGACCCGAGTTTCCTTGAAAAGTCTACCTACGCATTATATCGTGACGTCCGAGTAGTATTTCGTATCTTTTAGGAAAAGAAATTGGAGCTTCATATTCGGAATGTCAGTTTTGGTGTAGTTATGTATAATAACTACATATTTATCGGTAGTAAGCATTACAACAAACCATATACACAATAGAAGTGAGGTAATTGGGGGAGAAATGCTATATATGAATGAGCTCATTATCTATATTACGTCTGTCTCAAAAAAACGCCCTGATCAGATTGGGGGGGGGGGGGGGGGCGGCAGGGGCGCCTTAGGATGTCTCGAGCCAGCCCTGACTTTTACCCCCGCTCGGGTTTCCGAGATCTTCGGTTAGCTTTTCCTTTCCTTCAAAATTCCTCTCGCACTGACGCCCACTTAGCGGATCTCCGGGGTTTTCCCAAAGTGGAATACACAATAGTTCGTATTTCGCAGGTAACTCGGATCAGCAGTACATATTGTACATTGCCATTTCAAGAGCCCGTTGTATTTCCTATACCTTACGGTTCCGACTACTATTTACCCAGTCCGAAAGTTTCTAACAGTAACATAATATATCATCCATTTCGATGAGTCTTTAATGAACATGACAAATCTCTCGTATCACAGAATTAATTTATATTCGTACATCTCGAATTCACCTTAGTCATTACCTACTCTGGGATCTACAAAGACCGCGATACATAAGTAATAGCCTTTCCGCTCACGAGCTTCATTGGATTTGGATCTTCGATCGAGTCACTTTGAAGAGCTCTCGTATAACAATGCGTTCCGTGTAGGGGATACCTTCAATTTATCATCCCTACAAGTTCTCGGTATTCTCTCCGACCTGGGGCAACGGTAAGGCAGGCACACTTCGAATGAAAGAGAATGGAATAATGTGGAGGTAATAAAGGATACCCCCGGGTAGAAGAAGATAGACAGATGATGGGATGATGGGGCACCTTACGCCTGGGCTATTTCGGACGCACCTACATTTATGCGGAGTGACGAAGGATCCTCTCAACTATCGAACCCACTTATAAGATGTTATCCTGTGCGGAAAAAAAGTAGAAGGTCGCGACTGGAACAAGTCTGCTACGCTGGCATATGCACGATCCCCGGATTCAGAATTTATTCCGAAGCCCTGGTATCTAAATTTTTATTGTTTTTTTTTTCAATCTGCGAACTTGGAAGGAATTCCAAACCCAAAGGAGTGGGGTTCTTCTTCGCCCACACTACGATCAATTCCCGAACGCTTAATTTATTTCGGAGCTTTGGTGTTTCAGTTTTTTTTAATTTCGAGGTATAGGTATAGCTGTTTGTATAATTTGCGGGAAGGGCCAGAGAAATTGAAAAAAGATTTATTGACTCTCAATCCATGCGCTATCAACGAGGAGATGGCTATACGATTTTTTCAATGCCTGAATGACGGAGATTCTCGGAAGCACTCGCAATTTGTGCTTTCACTTGAAAGCGAGTTAAAGCGTACCTAGAAATATTGACTCTTGCGTCGATCAATGTCTAGTCGTATGATAGAACCTGCATAAAAATGCACCGAGTAAAAAAATCAATAACAAACCATGTGCCTACGCGCGAGAATAATAACGTGACGGGAATAGTAAATCTTTACTTTGGTGTGACTGAATTACTTTCTTTCTTGGATATTACGTCAGCAAATTCGTTATATTTATAACGGGCGCTTACGATATACGGAAAGCATGATTGTTCGTAATTTTTAAAGAAACACTTCCACATCAACATTCCGAACAGTTTTTCTCTTGTTTCGACCTTAAAAATACATCCAAGAAGTTACGGTATTATTACAAATTAAGTCACGTTATTTGTATTCCCATTGGTTAATGTAAAAGTTCTCGCACGTATATGAATCAACCGAGATAATTGAGGAGTGTATGTACCAAAGGGGCTAAATGCCAAAAATAAAGAGTTTGCAGGAAATTGAAGAAAACATTCCCATATCAGCAAAACACTTTATTTCAGTTTAATATAGCATTATAGTTGGTAATAACACTATAAGACATCAACCTAACAACACATCGAAAAGATAATAAATTTATTAAGGATATAAAAAAATTGAAAAAGAAGAAAATTTTAGAAAAGGGCTAAGTGCCAAAATTTTGCGTTAGAACTTCTTATGTTCATCCTTTTCAAGGTATCTAACATCGATGTCAGTGATTTTTTTTATTTTCTGATATTTTATTTTCTTCCGGTTTTATTTTTAGTTCAACATTTTTTAGCTCTGATAAAGTAACGCCCCTTTTCAGTATGTTTGTTTCCTTCCAAACTTCTAACTCACTAAAAGTTTCTTTATGTTTCATCAATGTTGGATTGCTTTTATCAAATTGCATTTTAACAACTTTACTTATATTGAGTTTTTTTGTGTTTAGGTATAAGTCAGCGGAATTTTTCACATCAAAAAAGCCTGTTGTTTCCATATCAATAACTTGGAATGAAGGGTTGTATTTGGCCGACATTACTATTTCGTGCAGGTCTTTTGGTACCATTGGCTTTGGTGGTCGAGCCGTACCGCTGTGCTATTATACCTAATGACGAGGTTGAGGCTAAATTAGAAGTATGTAGATCGCGATGATAATGAGCGTGCAGAATTATCGGAATTAATGTTTCCGAGAAAGATACGGGACTGCAATCGCGTTAGCAGCACACGCTTGTCGAAACATCCATGATTTACATTCTGAGTAAAAGTCACAATAAAATAAAAATGACAGTTCCGGTTCCGGCACATTGTACCTTTTGCTGAAAATAGACTGATACTTACACGTTGCGCTATCTCTCTAACTTTTCTAAAAGCGTTAGCACTTTGCACTTTTGTGAGGACATGTAGCATGGCATAGAGCACCTTTATACCGCAAAAAATAAAAAATTTAGATTTTGGCACAGCCCCTTTGGTACATACACTCTTCAATTGTTTATGCGTAGTGCAGCTAACTGTCTACGGGGGCTATTCTCCACGCGTGGGAAATGCTTTTCGTTAACGGATTTAAAGTTTCGTCGATGACTTTCGTTAACGATTCGAAAATCCCTTCCTAGATATATCTCGTCAATGAAATTAATTTTCTCACACGAAACATGTGTTTACATCCCTTAACGACGTCTTCTTTTTAGAATCTCGTTTAATCACTTAGCAACGACCCGTCGCATCGTCCACCGTCTCGTCATGCAACTCACCGGCATACAAATACCAAACCACATTCGTTGACGAAAACAGCGAGAACGACGAATGACACTTTCGTCAACGAAAAAAGTAATTTTGTTAACGAAGGAGTTTCGTATGGGAAAAAATTCCGTGTACAAAATTTCTCAAACAAAACAATAATTCCGTTCACGAATTCGTTTCTCACGCGACGAGAATAGCCCCCCAGAAGAATTAGTTATAATATGCATTGTATTTGCATAAAATTATTGAAGGTAATCTAGGCAAATGTAAATCATTTTGTAGCTACTGAAAGTATTCACCTGCAATGACCGTGTGGCAATTCCTACTGTGATGCCATAATGCATTTCATGCAATGGACATTCTACAGACAGCTTCCTGTAGTATTACAGGGAAGGTCTCGTAAAGACAGTCCCCAAAAAATGAACGACTCGTCTTGGTACGTTTGTTTCTCCAACCGGTATTTCCGGTATTAAAAAAGACAGTTCTACGAACTGAAAGACGCACGTGGTCTCAGAGTATAAGGAAACGAACAGGATTGACACTGTATTGTGAATATTAAGATTTTACGTGCGTAACATGTCCGGTGCGTTTCCGATCTGATTTACATACAGCGGTTTCTTCTAGTTCTCTAATGTTATGGTTTTTAGTTAAAACAATTTATGCTGCAGACGGTCTATCGAAAATTTGATAATAAATGCTTATTAAGTGTGCATTCTAAAAATTTAAAGTACTTATAGTCTTCAGTTTTCCGAGCAGCAGCTTTTACTCCGATATTATTATAAAAATATGTAACTCTATAATAGATGTTGTGTCATGTATGTAGTTGACTACATAGGTTTTAAATCTTACGTCTACGTCACCTGACCGACGTGCACGATGCTTTAGTTCAATGGTACTGCAAGATTTAAGACGGACGACGTCTCTCGTCGAATGAATATGCCATCGTAAGATATACCTATATACATCTGCGTTAATATATACAGGATACTTGCACTTATTCGTTCCACGTGTGTTTCGCGATGGATTCTGCGAATATGCATTCACCTTACTCGCTGTTCGTATCGAGGTGTCATGTTCATGTTCTCCTGTCCGCATTGCCGCTCGGTGCTACTCGCACTCATTCCACGAAACCTCGTTTAAACTGCGGGGTAATCTTCAATTACATCTTCTGCTGAGACAGAAGAAATCTTCAGCAACGTGTTCTTGCTTTTACCGGTACCTACTGAAGAGAAAGAGGACCCACCAGGTTTACCGAGTAATTTGGTGCGTTCGTCATAGGTTGACTCAAAACCAATATCCATATGTGTTGATCGTCATAGACCGGGTTTTCCCTTTCTAACGGTTGGAGACTTTAACGCGCGACGTGATACATTTAGCTTCTCGCACTTTATCTCATCCTAATTCTCGGAACATCTTTAGAATTTTTGTAAATGGCCTTCTATCCTTTGAAATTTTATATACTTAATTTTATACGGACTCTAGCTCCCAGACAGAGAAACTTGTAGGATTCGATTAAAATCAAATTGCTATTCCTGGTATTATTTCTTTAAAAAAACAACACTATAAATAGATTCTTTAGATTCTATTCAATGAAAATAGTCAAGGAGTGGGTATACAAAATTGCTATGCATCACTACTAGAGTACTATAAATTTTAGTAAACCGCGATATACCCTTTTCTTCATTTTTGTTTCGTCAAGAATTTCAGATCCAAGATTTAGTGGTCACCCCTATAACAATACAGATGAAATACTGTCTCGTTGGGGGGTCATAAAAGTTGCACGCGTTTGTGGTGTAGGAATCCTGGACGCGTCGCGTCCTTCCTTTTACCTTCCTCGTAAAAGGTCCGCCGAGATCGTGTAGTGATGGTATCGGGCTCCAAGGTGAAGGTAATACGTTTCTCGTACAGCTCTTTGCTGGCTTTGCCCTCTCACCGCGGGTCCAGGATATCCGATGTAAACGGGGATTGCATCTTAAGTGGGTGGCTTCTTTTATATATGTAAGCGTATATGAGTGCACAAGCACATATTTATTCATTTATTTATACGCACTACTGCTGCGTGGCCTCTTTGTTCGTTCCCGTACTCACACGTTCGAATGCGTTTTCTTATATCCACATTAATGAGGCCATTTCGAAAAATTGTAGACTATCTCGACGTTACTTTCAACTTTATTAATCCCCTCGTGTCGGTCTCGCAACCCCGTTCCTTTTTAGATTGAAGTAGATAAAATGAGTATTAAAGTTGAAGAGTAAGTAATATTCTTTATGAATACGAGATGTAAAATGCGTAAGTTTTTTTTTCAGGATCCCGATGATGGTTCTGTCTATGGCAGTTCAGGCTACATGGATCCAAGTATTTTCACTCCAAAGGTATGTGATTTCATTAGTTACGAGTTAATTCTTATATTAACGAATCGCTTTGCAATGGAAACAATGGTTTGGTGCTATTAAAAATACGCTTAGTTTGATTTCTGATCAATATCAGAAATACTTTTGAAAGAGAAGAGTTTCCTCTTTGTCTTGTAGAAACGAACATATTAAGTACGCGGTTGAAACATGAATCATAAATATATTAATTCCGTAAGCCTTGTTAGAATTTATCGCATAAGATCACGAATCCTTCTAATACGATAAATTCATGTTTTCAATCTCATGTTGCAGTTCACGGTAAAGGCAATTTACGACTACAGAGCACGACAAGAAGACGAGTTGACGTTGGTGAAGCATGCTATAATTACAAATGTGAGCCGCCCAACCGAAGGTTGGTGGAGAGGCGACTATGGCGGACAGAAGCAACATTGGTTTCCAGCCAATTACGTAGAAGTGCTTGAACCTCAAGATAGTGAACCTGATGTAGGTCATCCTTTCTAGCCAATATTTTGATGAAATCTAAAATTCACTGTACAATACAAATATACAACGCCATTGATTAATATCGATACTTTATACGGACTTTAGATGAGGCGGAGCTTGTATATTTCCAAATATCTAACGTATATCTTTCTGTTTCACATATATTCAGTCGCCAGACTCGATGATGCTTGGAAATTTGCAAAAGGGGTCTTTGGATATCATGGGAGCAGCTGTCGAATTAACAATAGAAGAGAGACCTGATTACGGATGGATCTTAAAGATTCCAAATCCCAGCGGGGGTTCGATCTTTGAAGCTGCAGCGCTTTCGTACGACACTGCACTCGAGTGGAAGGACAGTATTAAGAAGACTGCGAAGAATGCAAGCGACAGGGTATGGGTTCTTTAGCTCTCACTTATCGTGACATTGGATAGCGTTGACAGTATTTTTACTCCTCCACAGGATAGCAAACATAAAGAAATGGAACGAGCTTGGAGAATAGCAAAGGAAATGTCCAATTTAATCGTTTATTGTCGTTCCGTAGCGTTCAATATCGAACGATTACAAAAAGGTTTTGTGTTCAATGAAATGAGCAGTTTTCCCGAAATCAAGGCAGAAAAGTTGATGTGCCAGCAGGAAAATACATTTTTCTTGAAGTACCACCAGGTGAGAAGAGTCGCTCGAAGATTGAGCAGAAACACGCGTGTGTTCCCCCTTAACGTTCTTATTTCAAACTCGCGCAAAGACGTTTCAAATGAAATCTCGTTCAACAGGTGCAATTCAGCAGAGTCTACCCGAAAGGTCAACGCATCGATTCGTCAAATTACAATCCTGTGCCAATGTGGAATGCTGGTTGCCAAATGGTAGCGCTCAATTATCAAACTGGTGACAAGCCTATGCAACTTAATCAAGCGAAGTTTCGAGAAAATGGCAACTGCGGCTACTTATTGAAACCAGATTTTATGTTCAGAGATGATTTCAATCCGTACGATAAAGGCACATTATACGGCGTGAAACCACTCAGGATAACTTTGAAGGTGATTGGTGCGAGGCATCTGAGTAAATCGGGCAGAGGCACAGCTAGCCCTTTTGTCGAAGTTGAACTTGTGGGAGCAGACTTCGATACGGGTGTCAAATTAACGACAAAAACGATAAGTACGCCATTGCTGAATTGCACTGATATACGAAATTGAAAGTTTGACGGCTCTTACGGATTTGACTTATTTTTACAGCTGATAACGGTTTCAATCCGATGTGGGGTGAAGTCTGCGAATTTGACGTAATTAATCCATACTTTGCACTGTTACGATTCGTAGTGCAAGACGAAGATATGTTCGGAGACAGCAATTTCATTGGGCAAGCTACTTATCCGGTACGCATTGGTTATATTACGTACTTATGCATTGTTACTTTTACTGACAAATTGTAAAGTTGAATTCATTGTTCGGCCAACAGGTGCGATGTTTAAGAACGGGTTATAGGAGTGTTCCATTGAAAAATAATTATAGCGAAGATTTGGAACTTTCCTCTCTATTAATACATATCAGCATTAGAAGTCCACTGGTACGTACACATCTAATTTCAATGTTTCACGTTTAACTCCCCAATTTTACCTTGTCATTACTCGGCCGCTAATCGACGTGAGTGAAGGATGTATCGTAAATGCAATAGCTTATCCATTATTTTTACCGTAGGAGGCTACACGGAATCATACCGTGAGGAATAATTCATGCGGTAGAGGATCCGTGAGTGACGGAGACATGGATTTTCTCGGGAGAGAATTTAGTAGAATCTAAAGGTAAATTATTACGTGTCCCCTAGACATATTTTTAGTAATTAATATCGTGTCGTACGAATAAACATTGTTTATCCATATTACAAACGAATTAGTTAAATTTTGTAATACTTTACATGAAAAATAGGTCGATGGAAACCTCATTGGAAGTGTATTCATGCATATCACACATTGGTGCATAAAAGCAAAGAAAAACGTACGAAATATTTCATTTGAAATCTTTTCTTCGCTTTTACTATTATTATATTACAGTTGCAAATCTCTAATTGTTTTATCCCATTTGGTAAGAGAAAATTTTAAAGGATCGTGCATAAGAACATCCGGTATATAGAAGTTCTACAGATATGCGTTGTTTATGTAGCGTTACTGCTTTTTTAGACACCTTTTACACCAATGTACAGATACACACGTAATTTAATTTCCTTTAGCTACAGCAATTGTGCCTTACGATGTTTCATATTTTTCGGGAAGCGTAGTTCAGATTGGCACCCTTTAGAGTGTCGTAACGAAATATCAGTTTTCCCTCATAGGTGTTAAGCTCGATACTCCTGTTAATAGAAACTTAGTTTTACGAAGAAATAAGAAAATTATAGGAGAGCGGAAATGCGTGGATATATCATTATTTGTGTAAGACCAGGGTATAATCAAATCTTCACATAGTCTTCAGAAATATGCATCAGCGAATATTTAAGTTTCAGCATTAAAAAGAGCATTCCGATGACAAATATGTCCCCGCTACGATAAGAATGCATTTCCGTTTTAATTTTCTGCAACAAGATGATGCGTTTCTGAATACTGTGTTTTCGTACGCGTGGATGAACGTTTATTGTTTCAAATTGTGCAATGACAACATTGAACTGCTCAAAAGTTGTATCTGAGATATGTATGTACGATCGATGCTCCTCTAACGTTGATACGTATTTTGGCTGTTTTGATTGATTTGAGGTTGATGAAATCTCCCTCAACTCACCATATCAGAAATAAGATTGTAAGTGATGATATAAAAAATGTAATTGCATTGTATATTCATATAAGTACTAATGATTCCTTGAAGCATACAACTCAGATATCTCTGTCCAAAGAACCTCTCGCAAATGTATAATTTTGAATGCGAATTTTTCTACAGTCTAAATGGAGGGTTACAGACGATCCCATTGTATGCGTATTACTTTGAATTATGGAAATACCGAAATATCAAGTAGAGGTCATTAAAATAAATACGTAGAAAAAACTTTAGAAATAAAAGATAAAATTATTCTTTAGCGTATGTGGCGAGAACAAAATCCTATTTGGTGCTAGCAATTAGGCGAATAATTATTAAAGAAATTATTTAAATGTTACAAAATTGTAGAAAACTGTTACAACGTCGACAAAGAATAGACTGGTTTAATTGAAATAATGCGATATAAAGAAAATAATAATTATATAGTTTTCTACCATGATTATTTATAACAGTTCATTTATTTCTTCATAATTGCTAATGGAGAGCACCCGATTTTTCGTCCCTAATTTACCCTGTCCTATTTTTCATAAATATTTGCTTTCGCCATATCATGAGTGATACACAAAGCATTGATTTTTAAAAAACGTGTTATTTTAACTCACTTTAATAATGATATTTATACTGTTCTTGGTGGTAATATAAATATTTAAAAACTAATTTTCACGTCTGTATAGCTTAGGGGGTAAGACATTTTCAAGAGCTCGCATATTTATTATGTTTAGGCAAACGCAAGGCTCCTGGATCCTTTTCTCACTTTCTCTAGATTCGCGGGAGGGCATGAGCACCCTTTACCCTTCGTTACCGTCCAGGGTCGACCTATCATAAATTAAGCCATCGAGATGGACGTACAACTGTCCCTGGATCGCACCACGGGACGTCGAGGTATCTGTGTGTCTCCCGGAGTCTTTCGCACGCCTTTTAGTTTCACACTTTCTCCGAATTTTCTTCTCTTATCGTGAAACGGAAAAAAAGCCGCTCTTGTGCCTAAGCATACACCCGCGTTGCGAGCCGTCTTTCGAATCAGTCGTCTCAAGATCTTCCCCACGCCAAGTTCGGTTCTCGCTCGAGTCTTCATCGTTTTCTCTCTACTTGAGCAAAGTGCGAGTTCATTTTAAACCATCTGTCATTAAAAGTTAATCTCAAAATATAGTACACTTCTCTGTCAAACCATCGCATTTCTCCCCCCGTTATTCTCGCCTCTGTTCCTCCCTACGTCTTACCAGCGATCTCTCTAGGGTATCCGGTTCACGCTCTCTATCCTCAAAATATATTGCTTTGTTATTAATAAATTACTAGTAATTATTTCTATACAATCCTATCACACCAATAATAATCTAAATCTAAATCTTAAATTTCTTGACTAATCGGAATAATATTGGAACCGAGTAGTTCCACTTTATGGCGTTTATAAACGCGATGTTTATTCGGGGAACATGTGTGGCAGGGAAAAAGAAGATATCAAAATATACATTTTCAAAGTGTATTGGAAATATAATTTCAATCTTCCTCTATTTCTGGTATATATCCAATTAATTTATAAAAATCATTCGAACATCTAAAATCATGACTAAGTAAATATATTTCTTTCCCTCTTAAAATGAATCTGTGATTCTTCCACGGAAGAAAACTTTTCGTCTGGTTTCCCGGTTTCGGCTCTTTCGGTTCAAAGGTAACTAATTTAGTTTTCGTCGGCCATTTAGCTACAAATATCGCCTTGTACAAATTTGTTTGATCGCTATAGTAAATCCTCAGAGGAAATTTTCTGCACATTACGTAAACTCCAGTATTTATAGCCAGAAATGCGGCAAAGAATATCGCCGGTTCTACTATGCTGGTACTTAACGGCTTATTCGCATACTCTATCTGAAAGTTTCCCTTCGGAAGTTCGTAAATACAATACCCGATTATCAGTATCACAAACATTCCAAGGGCTATTGTCGAGGAGTACTTGCCAAGGGTAATATACTTTTCCGCTCCCGCTTTGTAAATTATCTTATAGTCTTTCGGAATCTTGTCTTTCAATCTGAACTTATGCAACGACTCTTCACTAACTATTTCTGTTCTAAGGCGCATGTTATTGATGGATCTAAGGGTACACAGCAAACTCGGGCGATTTCCTTTCAACAATCGCGGGAAATCCGTCGATGGAATTGGAGATTTGCAACAATTTAACACCCATTTGATCGAGGATAGTCTTGCGGTGCCAAACATCTTGTTTCGGGTTCTGTAAAATAGCGCAAAAATCTGATGAGCGCGTGTGATTGACGGAATAGATGAATGATCGAAAGAGTATTTGATCGCCAAGGGTGAATGATTCTTTGTTTCAAATTGCATACTTACATCGTCGAACCTCTTCGACGCTACGTTTTTTTCATGGGAACGTATGTCTTATCCAGGATCATCGGATATTCGATTCATTCGATATTCAAAAAGAGAGTAGTTTACCGTAATGAAATGAAAAATGGCGTGGGGCCGACTGCAGCGAATTGACTGTGGCGCCGTCATCCGCGGGTGATGCGTTCACTCCCGCGTGTTAGGTTTTCAAGTCGCGGCGCTTGTGAGAAGGAACGGGGAGGATAACGCGAAAATCCAAAGAATAATAATCACTGCTAAACGATGCATAAACTCGGTAAATTGAATTCATCAATCGATGTTATTCCACTACAAGGCTCGAGCAGTGATGGCAGATTGAAGCCGACGGACAGACATAAGCCTCAAGATTGTCCTAACCGTGGATTTTATGATCCACAGATTATTTCTCGCGTGCAGGCGGTAAGACGATTGATTTTTGGAGTAGTCTCTTTTATTGCAAGAAGTCCTTTTGTTTTCGTTTCGAGTTAATTTTTCGGTCGTACAATATCTAATCTGACGTATTACGACTTATCCGAGGTGTCGCGCTAAGTTTACCTAAAAACGTTACATCAAGATGTTGCGATAATTAGTTTGACGCGTTGTACGAACAACTCCGTTTGATGTTCTTCATATAGTGTATTGAATCGAAAAGTGATATTTAATAAGAGAAGCTTGTGCTAGAAATTTTAAGTGCCATATTTTTACAGCGTTAGCACGCTTGTCGAACAAGTCTGCATCATTTGTCAATTCTTTGCACGGATTAGTGTATTTATCGGTATGCTGTTGACAGCTTTTCAAAGCAACCATATTACATAGTTAATTTGTTATTATTAACATACCTTTGCAAAGTTTGGAAATATATACAACATCTACCTCATTATTGCATTATATTGAAACAAAACATTCTTGGTCATTGAAGAGCGCGCCATTGAATTAATAGCGATTCGTGTACTTTATAAGATCTCTTAGCAGCTAATTAATAACACGAGTTATTGTTTCCAGTACATGTACGAGAACGTGGATAAGACGTATATCGATATCAATGAAATGGCCAATTATTTGCAGAAGAAGCATCGTGATTATCGTGGCAGAAAACGCTCTCCATTCAGGGCCATGGTTCGGAGGGCTTATGATGAGATAAATGAGAGTTTTGGAAAAAAGCCTCAATCTCCCCATTGGCAGGATAATGAGGAAGATGATGACGAAGTTGACCTTGAGGTATGTGCGTTTACTTTGGACGAAATTTAAATAATATCTAAATATTGGAAATATACTATCAATATGCGTTTATTACTATACAGTCGGATTCTCAGAGTGATGTGATGGGTAATACGGTCATAGAAATGTACAAAAGAAATACAGCCAAACGAAACGGTAACTCTAGCGATAAAGAGCTCATCAATATCAGTAGCGATGAAGAACAGAGCAAAGTCGAAGAAATACCTCCCAAAAAGACAAAACAGAGTAAGAATACCGAAGAAGGTGAACAAAAGAACCTTCAACCAGCCTTAACTACGAGTATTTCTAAAATATCAGCGACTGTGAAACCAGAGCACGAAGTGGTCGAAGCATTGGTAAGTGACCTGCACTCTATTTTTTGATTTCGTTTTGCTTGTCTCTTTCAAGCAAGTGTTTTGAAAACGACGATATACTCATTGGCTGGATCACGTTTTGCTATTCATTTTTTGCAGCCTGGCAAAGAGGAGCTAAAAGTGTCAACTTTAGAAAAATTACCGAAGAAGCGACAAAGGGAAAAGGAAGTTAATAACAGGCAAAATACCAATCTCTTTGCGAAGAAGAAAAAGGACATTCCCGTGGTCGAAACGCGCGTCAAGTTTGCCGATATCGGAGGGAGCACTAAGGTTTTGGAGACGGTTTGCAAGTTGCTGGTACACATTAAACATCCGGAAGTTTTCAAGCAGCTCGGTATATCGCCGCCGAGAGGATTTCTGCTGCATGGACCACCGGGATGCGGAAAGACTTTATTAGCGCACGCTATCGCCGGGGTAAGAACTTTGAACCTTTAAAACATTTCTTCTATTTCTGCTTTGTAATTATTGTCATCGATCATTATCGAACTTATCTTTCTTTGTGGATCAGGAATTGGATATTCCATTGTTAAAAGTTGCCGCTCCCGAACTCATAGCCGGAGTTTCCGGCGAGAGCGAAGCTCGTGTGAGAGAGTTGTTCGAACAAGCTATCGCTATATCTCCATGTGTACTCTTTTTGGACGAGGTCGATGCAATTGCACCACACAGAGCGAATGCCCAGAAGGAGATGGAGAGACGAATAGTTGCACAGTTATTGTCATGTTTGGACGGTAAGATGTTGTTTCTCGTTCGATATATTTTATCTTGCGACTCGTAGTTGTTACGTCGTGGATCAATGATTCGTGTCTATTGATTTCTAGATCTGGGCTCCAAGGAAAATGGCGATCGTGTGTTAGTTCTTGGCGCCACGAATCGGCCGGACGCTTTAGATCCAGCTTTGAGACGGGCAGGTCGTTTCGATCGTGAAGTTTCTCTTGGCATTCCCGATAGAGATGCTCGAGCTGGAATTCTCGCCGTGCATGCCGCTAAATTAGCTCTGGCTCCTGATGTTAGCTTGTCTAAACTAGCGGAGCTTACACCGGGCTTCGTTGGTGCCGATTTAGTGGCGCTTATACGAGAGGCTGCTACTGCCGCTGTTAGCAGGTGAGTTTCTGCCTGTTTCCTTGACATTATATTATATAAAAACCTAACTTATGAACTGGTAATCGAGTTGTCATGTCCCTTAATATCAGGGTGTTTGAGCAAATAAAGAAGAAATCGAACGAAGTCGAACTGATTAAAGACGAGCAAGTAGAAAATAACGCAAGCGAAGTTAAGAATGAGGTACAAAAAAAGGACGAGGAGGTTCCAAAGGAGTCTCAATCTGAAGACAACATTATCGTCGACGGAGATGAACAGCCGGAAGCGACTACTTCGGGCCAGCGTTCTCCGAGTCTTTTGAAAAACGCAGATCTTCCAATTCCCGCTCCTATGTCAGAGATAGATGAAATTCAGGCGGTTTCAAAGTCCGAGGAATTAACGGGGCTACTGACGTGGCTGCATGACGAGCCACCGCTTTCTGCTGAATATTTAGCGGGGTTATTCATTGAACACGGAGACTTCGAAGTTGCCCTTCAGGTAGTACAACCTTCCGCCAAGAGAGAAGGATTCGCAACGGTACCTGACGTTACTTGGGACGACGTAGGCTCGCTCCAAGATATACGACAAGAGTTACAGATGGCCATATTGGTAATTATTACCTTCCATTTACTCCGCGATACCATTGCCTGACGTTTTTTGCGCCGCGTATCGAAATCTCATTTGTGTAAATGAACCCTTCAGGCACCCGTTAGACATTCCGAACACTTCGCGGCACTTGGCTTGACTTCGCCTACCGGATTGTTGCTGTGCGGTCCGCCTGGATGTGGAAAGACTTTGCTAGCCAAGGCTATCGCCAACGAGGCCGGCATTAATTTCATCTCGGTGAAGGGCCCGGAGTTACTGAATATGGTGAGCTCTCTATCTTACATTCTTGTTAATTCATTAATCTCTGAAAGGAACTTGTGTCTCGAACAGAGTGTTTACTCTTTCGCGAAAGAGCATTGCAAGGCATAGGTGGTGCAAGGTGACGCAATTCAAATATATTACTACTTATCCCAACGTCCAAATGTTTCTTCTGATTCGCAGTATGTCGGCGAGAGCGAAAAGGCTGTTCGCCAGTGTTTTATCAGGGCAAGAAATTCCGCGCCATGTGTTATATTTTTCGACGAGCTGGACGCTCTGTGCCCTAAACGATCGGAAGGCGACAGCTCGGCAACGTCCCGCGTTGTCAATCAAATGCTTACAGAGATGGATGGGGTTGAAGCGAGGCGCGGGGTATTCCTCATGGCTGCCAGTAATCGGCCTGATATTATTGATCCTGCTGTGCTTAGACCTGGACGATTGGATAAGATTATATACGTGGGGCTGCCTACTGCTTCTGATAGGATAGACATTTTAAGGGCATTGACTAAGGTACGTATTTCGTCTTTTACGATCATAATCTAAAGAATGCATACTCTTTACTATTACTCTCTCTTTATTATTATTTTTACTTTACTAGTTTCTCTAATACTATTTTTCTCTCTTTTTTTTTAGAATGGTACGAAACCGAAATTGGCCGTTGACGTAGATTTAGAACAAGTGGGAAGTAACAGTAGATGTGATGGATACACTGGAGCGGACTTAGCAGCGTTAATCAGAGAGGCAGGAATGGAGGCACTGAAAGAATCAATGACCGGCCCTCCAGGACTAGCCGAAGTATGCACACGGCACATTACAGCGGCATTTGATAAAATTCGACCATCTGTACACGAAAAGGTGAGAGATCTAATTGACGTAATAATTTATTTACTCAAAGCGTTTCGTATACCTACAATTTTCCGAACGAGAGCTTTAGTATATCTACATCTTTATTATCCTTGAGATCGGATATCGTTCTATGTTCGGTCTCAAGGATAAAATCCTATCTATCAGATAATAAGTCTTATATCGTTTTACAGGATGTGAAGCATTACGAAACATTACGTAAGCTTTTTTCCGTCGTGAAGAAGAGTTCAGAAGTCACCCCTATGGAGACTCCCATCGACGCGCCATTGGTGGACACAACTATGGAAGCTATGGAGACATGAGTTCAATGCTAACATTAATTAAGATTTTATAAGCCCGATGCGTTATCTTCTTTACTGGACAAAGTGCTTAACTTAAACTTGAGGCATCCACAAGTATTTTGTCACCAAAGTCTTTGTCCTCGAGTATCTCAGTGCTGCATAACATTGCCTCATCAAGATTATCGTTCAATTTTAGCTCATTTAATCGCGAGAATACTTCTACATTTTTTTAACTCAAAGCTCAATCAGTTGAGGTATTTCTAGCGCTTGGGAACGTATTTTTAAAGTGTCACAGACGAGCCCCTCATAAATCAGCAATTTTACGTCATATAATATACCCATATTCCCAACAAAACTGTGTCGCATAGATGCACACACATCACTGTCACCACGTGTATGATGCAATGTTGCCAATGCTATTTAACGTTATGTTTTATCGTCAAAAAACTACGTTTTGCTGTTTACAAACATCAATATTGTTGTTAAACAGTCGGTGAACTTATATTTTTATGGACTCAAAAAATTCTATGGTTTTATGAAGATATAGAAATGGCTTCATTTAATGTGTATAATTTTTAAACATGTGGATATCGGTATTAAAATGTGGAAGAGTGGATTAAGGTTAAATGTTAAATTTTAAAATTAAAAAATCAAAATTCTTTCTTAAATACTTGGAGACCGGACCTGATAGGTACTTTTCAAAAATAATCTTATAATATTAATTTCCATTCTATAAAAAAATTAGCACTCTCTGAAATGTTTCATCTCGCGCTAGGAATACCTTAACGTCGTGTCGTCGTAACTATTGTATACATAAAAATACGAGGAAATTGATACGATCTATTCAGTATTGCAAAGAGATTTGTATTCCAGCTAACTTTGTTAGAAGAGCACGGCTCTATCAATTTATTTACTTCTTTAAATATTCATGTAAATACACGGGTAGTCGCAGCGTGCAACATTTTTGTACATCGTGGATATGCAGTGTATGTATCGTGACATTGGGATACTCTATACCATTTGCCATTTTGTATGGTCGTAGTAGGGTTGTACTGTAATTCCACCAAAATTTTTCTTAGCGTGCATTGATTAAGCGCGAATAAGAGAGTTACATTTAAAATATATTTCTACTTGTCAAGGTTCCCTTCAACAACGTTCATTTCGATTTTTACCTCATGCTAGACGTTAGTTTTAAGTACGTTAATTTGTCTCAAGTGGTATTAAAAGCCAATTAGGGATACATTTATCGGCAGATGATTTCGAAATAAATATTTTACTATACGCATAGGGTTAAGATAATTGCGTTTAGATAACGAATCAGTCGTCGCTTTGTATCGTGTTAGAGTTTCTTTGTAGATTCTTTTTTATGTAATTACATGCAGATCGTCTGAATCGGCTTATGTTTTATTCTTTGAATATAATTTGTCAAATCTTCGAGACTGTCCACTCGCGCCTCTCAAGTGTTACTTCGGCTTTAGTGCGGCATATTTTCGTTGTTAGCAAGGACGAGTTCCTAAGGCCTTGATTCGTTGACTCTGATTCAATATTATACATTACAATTATGCGAGTCTAAATTGTCGAAGGATGAACGAGGATTAGACGAATGCAAAGTTCATATACATGTACAATTTTACTCGTGAGAGAGAATCAGAATTTATTTCAGTTACTCTTTGATTGAAATTGGACCAATATTTTGCCTTCAAATCATTTTTCATCCTAACCGCTTCTAAGATTTTATATCGGGAATATATTGAGATTTCATGCAATTATATAATTACAATACGAACGTTGTAATTTTGTTATAAATCATCATAGAACAATCGTTATAGTTTACCTACAAGCCCCTTATGCACGTTATACCTGCATTATTGCAGACATGCCTACGCATTTTTTATTTATCCATTGTTCAATCGTTTATAACTGACAATATTCCTCCGTTAAAATATTATGCCCGTGTGAACTTATGTAACAAAAATCTGCCGCGTGTGACAAATATATCTATAACTTTTAAAATTTATGTTGTAACATAATATGTATGCGGTAGTTTGACCGATCAAAGCTCAATCAAAGATTTAAAGACCTGGTATAGAATCGAATAGCACAAGTCTCTATTAAGATTAGACTATCCGACCACATTATATCGCTAGTACCTTGTTGCTAAAGACGTTTATATCTCACTCTGTGTATTCTCAATATACCTATGAACGTTTGTCTCCATTGCCAATAGGTCTGTTTCAAATTTTTTGTTTCAAATTCAGAAAAACCGTCTTTGCCGAAGTTGCCCCAACAGGGGCTATTTATCTCCCCGTTCTACAGCGAGGTGACATTCTTTTTTCTTTTTTTTTTAAGTAATCAGACAATTAGTAATTTTCGATAGGAAGAATACCGTGAGATATTACTTCAAAATAATGAAAGCAGCTGTACAGACTATTCTGCATTTTCGCTTTCGATAACTGCAGTATCGCAATATAAATATAAATACAGATATTATATATATAACACACACAGAAATCGCGTGCACACGTGCTGCAATTCGTATCGTGTGAATCGTGAAGCACGCATGCATTTATGGCAATCACCCAACGCAAATTGTAGTGCATGTGCATATGCTCTCTCGAGTCTGTACGCGCCCTAAAGATGACAAAGGGTGCGCACCCCAAAAATCCTCTCACTTATTTTCTGTTGCGCATGCGCCTATACAATATAACGTGTAAAATGGTGCTTAGTACTGTTCTGCGCGTAAAAGTACATACTGTGCATGTTGTGCGTAAGTTACGTGCATCATGAATTATTTTCGCGCATTAGATTATATATATATACACCGTTTGAAAAACGACTGCTAGCTCTCGAAGACACGAAAGTTCGAGATATTCTTATCTGCGTATTGAAAATAAATCTACTTTAGACTACGTGAGAGGCGATGAGTATTGTATCGACGAACGAAGAGGTCGACAAAGGCGGTGAAGGAGATTATTCGAAATGTCCTGATTTCGGTCGGGCGCGTTGGATGTAAATACAACGAAATATCGCTGGGAGGTGTATTCGACGTTCTAATAATAGAAGAAAAAGTGTCCGAACGATCAGGAGCGTCGCGTGATAATCGTTACCAGAAATTTGAAAGTCAGTTATCGGTGGTTCGTCGACGAGCTTGCGTCGTGTTAATACATTCCAGTGGAAACGAACGTAGAAAAAGTCTTTGGAAAATTCGGATTTTCAAATTATTTTTAATTCTTTTCATTCGCGACACTTTCGCGAAGTGATTGTTCTGCGAAGGACTGACAAAACGTTTAGATTCTATCGATAATTTTTGAAATTCTAACGGAATTATCGGAGGGAAAAAAAGTCGCAGAGAAATCGTTGTAAGAGATACTTAAGAAAGAATCAACGTAACAAAATGGGAAGAAAGAAGACGAAGTCGAACAAATCGAACGATCTTGCTAAAGAGCTGGAAGCCGCCAAGCTTCCGGAAGAAAAGCCCGTGGAAGAAGTGCAGGAAAGATCGACATCGCGCGCGGAGAAAAGAAAAGAGATCGCCGAACGGAAGAGGAAGGCGACGAAGGTGGAGAACTCTGCGGAAGACATGCAGGCGATACCGGACGTGGACAAGGTCGCGGAAAACGTGCAGAAGGAGATGCCGAAGGAGGTCAATTCTGCTGAACAAATCCCAGAGAAGACATCGCAGGAAAATGCCCCAGAAAATGAGCCAACGATCGCTTCGGAGGTGGACATTTTTCCCAACGAAGAGAAGGCGAAGACACCAGCGGACCATTTCGTCAACGGCAGATGTCCCTCGTGCGAAAATTGTGATCTTTCCACCGTGTGCCAGCATGGCTCCGAGGTTTCTTCTCTTTCATCGGCAGTAGACGCGCCTAACTCGAGAACCTCGGAGAAGTCTGGCAGTTCTTTCAATATCTTCGACACCCTACGAACGTTGATTCAGCAGCAGTTCGACAATTTTACCAACACCACGCGAACCATAATCGAGAAGTTGGACACGACCACCAAGACCATCGAGGAGTCGCAGAAGGAGGAGGTGTCCGAGAAGAACGACCTCAAGGAGAAAATAAACGATTTGACCAACACCACGCGAACCATCAAGGAGGAGGTGTCTGGGATCAAGGAGGAGGTGTCTGAGACCAAGGAGAAAATGATCGGTATGGATTGTCGAATAAACGATTTGACCAACACCACGCGAACCATCAAGGAGGAGGTGTCTGGGATCAAGGAGAAAATGATCGGTATGGATTGTCGAATAAACGATTTGACCAACACCACGCAGACCATCAAGGAGGAGGTGTCTGGGTCCAAAGAGAAAATGATCGGTATGGATTGTCGAATAAACGATTTGACCAACACCACGCAGACCATCAAGGAGGAGGTGTCTGGGTCCAAAGAGAAAATGACTGGTATGGGTTGTCGAGTAAACGACGTCGAGCAGAACATGCGAGCCAACAACGTGGTTATAATGGGTATCCCCACAGTGAAGGAGGACAAGGAGCTTAGGAAAACGGTCAAACAAGTCGCCGACTATATGGAAGTAGAGATTAAGCACGAGGACATGGTCGAGTGCTACCGGCTGAACCCAAAGATACGCGACTCACCGATCCTGGTGTCCTTCCGCGAGCGGAGCATGAAAATACAACTGATGAAGCGGCGGAAGGAGTTGGCGGTCGTTCGTGCCAGCGATTGCGGATTAGAATCGACCAAGCAGATATTCATCAACGACGACATGACATTGTACAATCAGCTGCTCTTCAAGAAGGCGCGCGAGATGAAGAAGCTCAACTACAAGTACGTGTGGTTCGCCAACGGTCATATCTTCGTGAGGAAGAACGACTCCGGTCCCGTGTACAAGATACGGAACGAGGAGGACGTCAACGCGATACCAAAGCTGATAATGCAATATGATGATTGCGCGACAACGGTGCCGAGTAGCGGCGCAGGCGTGGTGGCGATGCCGAGTAACGGCGCAGGCGAAGTGGCAATGCCGGGCAACAGCGGAGGCGCGATGGCGATGCCGAGCAACAGCGGAGGCGCGATGACAATGCCGGGCAGCAGCGTAACGTTGGCGCCAGGCAACGGCGAGATCGAAATGGTGCAGAGCAACCAAAAAGTCAACGTGTTTGGCGACTTCGACAATGCGAACGGGATGCAACGGGAGAACGGGACGAGCGAGTCCGATGGAATGCAACCGCAGAACATGATCGCGGAGGGTGAGTACGCTGAAACGCAAGCGGAGATTGCGTTGAGCGATTACGTCGAAGCGAGCTCGGTAGAATTGGAGAACGTGCATGAAGGCAACAACAATACCGGTGCGTATGAGGGGGAACCGCGGGAGTAGCAGCAGTAACGCGGAGGTGTTTCCTGTTATTCGTGGAAATGCGTATTTACGACGTTCCAACTAGAGTGCAGGCCTTCGATATTTCTTGGAAACGATCGATGAGACACCGATAAGACTGATTGACATAACTGTATTATGTGATAAGCGAATGCTAAGTGATTAGGGAGTAGAAGGCGATGAAATATAGAAAAAAATGTAGCGTAAATATTAGACTATAAGTAGATGTAAGTGGGCTATGGGTATAACTCTTTTGTAATCTGAACGGCTGGAAATGACAGCAAGAAAGAGAAAGAAGGAAGCCATAGCTTTTAATCCGGTATGTCGGGAATAACGAATTAACGGGAGAGTAAATATACAACGCGTCGCGCTGAATTCTTATACGTTTCATTCGGACTGATCGTCACGTTCTGTTTTATCACGACGATTTTCTCCGTGGAATCGATTTTATTGCAATTTCCCGTCGGATGAGAAAAGCTTCGAATGTAGGAGAATGAAATGCGAATGGAGGGACTGAAACTGTATTAATACGCGTTCTATTGGATATTGTACTATGCGTAGTTAGCTAATTCCTAATAATCGCACCAGTGGACCTAAACATTTTACAATTGAGATATAAGTTTATGCGAGTGAGACGAAAAAGCACAGAAAGAAGTTCCTAACTGCTTCTGCATTGTGAAGCAGAAGTATGAAGAAGAAGAAGAAGCGATCCCTGCGATCAAGATCGACTCAAAATCGCACCTTCAGATTCACCAATTCGTCAACGCAATGTCTGAGTCGTAAACATGGCATGCGGCCGATAACGGCCTCGTTAACCATTACCGTTGGCGACGGTGGCACGCTTAATTTACACAATTATTGCCCAGCTTAGCCCAGACCTGTGTTGTTATTTACGGTCGTATACCCTTCGCTTCGTCTCTGCGCGCTGCTCACCTCGCGCGGACACCGTCGTCGGTTACGGCGTTCGCTTTGAAATTGCCCTTTCCACCTTGTCTCGCCCGGGATTAGATGACTCGAGGATCGAAAGGACGAATTTCGAGGTATGTATTACCTTTTGTAGAATTAAATTTTTCTCCCGATTAATTATTATTTCCCTATTCTCTAGCATTTATTAGTTTCCCAGTTTCGACGTTTAATTGTACAATTTGAATTGGTCACAATACATTTCTTCCGTTTACTGTAAAAAAATTTCTATTAAATTTAATATAATTATTATTGAAAATACAAATTTTTTTACAGTACCTCTGGACGGTTATAAATATTTTAACACTAATCGTTTTAGATATCGAAATATGACGACAATTGGATTTTCTTCGTCTTTTTACAGATTTCCTGAAATCGAACGTCGACGAGGATCTGGAACCCGTTATTCACATCTGTGCTTCATCCGCATTGGACGTCAGGTTCCCTTCCTGTCGTTCCATTTCCACGTAGGAAGATCTTCGTCCTCCGTGCCGTATTTACGGTGGACATAATCGGCGAATACCTGAAGGGCTTTGTAAGTCTCCCGGATCATCGGTTTTATCTTCGCAACCGGCATTTCGAAGCCCTCCCCGTAATTCGGCAGCTCCACGGTGAAGACCAGCGGCACCCCGAGCTTCTCCATCGCCCAGTCGTCACTTCCGCCGGATGCCGCGTCTGCATTGCGACGGAATTTAGGTATTCGACTTAGTAAGCGTCGCGTTGCGCGAAGAGCGTTGCTCGATGTGAGCGAGACGCCCTGGTAAAGCGCTTTGCGAATAATTAGTAATACTCGAGCGACGTCACGTACATAAAACGTTGGTCGAGCTGCCGATCGTGTACTCTTGTCCGTTCACCTCCTTCAGAGCCTTTGCCGCTTCGCGCGCCAATTTGTCCTGCGACGGGAAATATAACGGATCGCGTTTACATCTTCCTTTGATATTCGTTATTAGCAACGCGACGTTTAATAATGTCGCGTGTAGTTTACGAATGAGAAGCGTACAGGGCATTTAAGAAATTCCTGACATAATATTTGTCGTGATTTTTTTTTTTTTTGTTAGGTACGTTAAATTTTTTATTTGTGTGTGTCGAGTAGAAGGGTTCCGTTGACTTAGAGTCGTAGAACTCTGAGCTACGCGACTACACGATAAAACTGAATCCAAGTTTTTTTTAGCTTTTCTACAGCTTCTCGGTGATAAGTATGAAACTCAGTTTAGAACTGGCACGAAATACTCTCCGTTGCGAATCAAATCTGAGCGCATCGAGGCTAATATGTTTAATTTACGGCCACCAAAGTTATCGCTCACTTCTAGTAAATATAGCATCGAAAGCAGACTTACCAATTCTTTCCAGTTTCTCGGCAGATGGGACGTGAATCCCCATGGATAGAGTATAAGCTACGATTAAGTACAAGTAAAGAGAAATCAAAATGCGTGGATTAGAATAATGTATCGTTATTTCGATTCGACGCGCTGGAGTACAAATAAAGAAAGAAAGTAAATATATATCAGGTATAGTTCCTGCTAGAATAGTATTCATATGATGTAGCGTAAGGTTATTTTGTATTAACGAGTGTGATTAATAAATATTTCATTTTCATTCGAATATTCGTTCGTATACCTGTACGATTTGCACTGAGAGAAAAATCTGGTTTAAAGAACCATAATTTAACTAGAAATCATGGTCAATTTTGGCACCAACCATGATTCCATAATTCTTCTGAACGGTGAAGTTCTGGTTATGGTAACACGTAGCACAAGACAGCATTTACGGTCTATTTAATCGCTAGCACACAAGCAGGAAAATTCAACTTTGCAATTATGGTCGATTCAACCATCTACTTTTCTCTCAGTATGTAAACTGAAAAATTTCCTCAAATATGTTACACGAATTCTTTTGGGACAAAAACAGTACCAGGTTTAGGATCGATCACACGTGTGCAAGAAAACTCACAGGACCGTAGCTGTGAAGCGTGAGGTACATCACCGGCTGGACTTCTATCATCAAATCCCTGAGGGCTCTCGTTTCCGCCTCGCTGAACGGTTTCAATCCCGGAAAGATTCCCGAACACGATTGGAGCTCCACACCCACCTCTGTATACGGGATAAAATTTTGAAATCGGGGAATTAGTGGACGAGCCTTAAATTTGCGGAATAATTCATCGCAGAATAATACAGTCCGGCCGTACCGGCCCAGTGAGAATCGAAATTCCTGTTGGCGTCGACCCCGCGACACATCGAGAACCCGTTCATCGACCTGGTCTTCCGCCAGAGTCGGTCTCGCGTGTGCGTGTACTCGTAGCCGTCCGGATTCAGGCAGGGTATTACGTAGAACGTGACATGGGGGGCGAGTGCTTCGGCGTTCTCCACGAGCTTTACGGCGAGATAAAGCACGGTGATCGGCGCTGCCCATTCGCGTGCGTGTATTCCTCCGTCGATTACGATTGACTGAAAGGTGATACGATTATACACATGGAACGAGCGTGAATCGTTTTCTCGAAATTGAACTTTTATCGTAGTTTAATAAAGTTCGAAGATACGTGTTCCATCGCAAGCCTTTCAATAAATACACCGAGGAAACAGTTTATTATTAGTTAAGAAATATTTCGTTAGGAGATAAGAAAATATATGTTAATTACAATATTGAAATATTTATTTAATTCAAATGGTTGCCTCAAAGGATCAAATTGTGCCAAATAAATATCGTAATAGTTAACGAATATTTACTCGATCCAATAAAATGTTTATTTCGCCATGTTCAGGCAAACACTTATTAACTGCAAATAAACTATTTTCTCGGTGTACGTGGAATTGATTTGAGTATCGCTCAGCAACGATACGCGTACCGGATTAATCATAGAATTTCCGATTCTGAGCCCAAGGATCGGTCGTTCCTCAAAGGAACTACCGATCTCGATCAACGTTGCGTGTTTGCTCCGCCGCTCCAGCTTCTTCAATACTTCAACGATCTCTGCATAACGCGGGAATCTATCGAAACGGAAGCTGCGTTTCTTGTAATTTCTCATGGAGCGTCTACTTGAGGGTGGCTCGTTAGTCGCTGTTGCGATGTACTCGTTCACGTCGTCTATCACTACCTGCGAAAGCGTTACTACTTAATAAAATTAGAGAAATATAATCAAGTAATAACAACTGTGCATGTGTAACGTGCGGTCATTTATCATAAATATATGGTCGTACCGTGCCAGAGATATTTAAGGCACTCAGAAAAGTCTCAAATTCCTCGATAACGTCAGGTGACACCATTATCTTGCTCGTATTCATCCTCGAATGCACCCAGAAGTCGTAGCCCTCGTAGCTTTGCAGCTTTTGGAGCATCTTCTCCTGCAGAGGGTCGTTTGTTTTTAGCTGATAGACTTTGTACCTGTAAAGCACTGCTTCGTTTGTATATAGCGCGGCCGTAAGTGCATCTCGGGTATGTCCCGATAATCGACAGGCAGAATGCGGACTTAATATAGGATTAATCGCCCCTGCGAATGGGCAACCGGAGATACAGTCGTGTGGTCGATAGTCGAGGCGGTATAACGCAGGCGCTAGCAGCGTGAACGGTAACAGCCAGTAGGTATGGCCTGACATACGTCCGCCGTTTTATCGTCCCTCGTGATTCCGTACCAACTGGCTGCCAGCTCCGGCTGCTAGCTTCGATATTACGTGGCTTACTCCGCGTAAACATGACAGAGGAGAATCTCGATGAAATACTACAGAATCGCGGCTAGAATGCAAATGGTCGATTGCTAGACGCTATTATAACGATAATTACGCGGTGAAGGCAAGAGCGAAGCTATTCCTAAGCTGTTTCGATCCACTTTGGGAACCGTAAGGTGCATGGCCGGTGCGGTTGCGAAACAGATGCGCTCTTCCTTTGTGAAATATCTTTGTAATCATTTCGACACATTTGTTGGGAAATCTTGCTCGCACTTTTGTTCGCCGGGAAACGAAGTATAATTGATTTTAATGAAATTATTTAAGTAATCAGTAAAATTTGGATCACGGGCAATAGATATTGTCGGTATACTGGATTTTTATTCGATGTTATTGGTCGGATGATCGTTAAGCGGTAAGACGAGAGAGTTAAAACATCGATAACAGATGTTTTAAATTCGATAGGAATGATTTATGAAGCGATTTCTATTTTATATGCTTTACTGAAATGCATAGTGATTAAAAAAATATGTTCGTGATCTACAATCTTGATATTCCTTCCCCTCTCTTTCTCTCTCTCTCTCTCTCTCTGCACGTCATACTCACCCGCTGTAATTACCCGTTGAATAGCTCGATTCGCGAGTCGTAGCCACGTGAAAGAAGAAAAAGAAAAAGAAGGATGCGAGGATTTTAATCGGCAGAATTCGGCGGACCGCCCGATCCACCTCGGTCGCCATTGCGGACTGGCGCAAAATGTTTAAATAAATCCGAAGCGCAGCCCGAGAGCGACGGTCGTATAAGTTTAATAATTGCAATTCTACGAATTGCCATCACCGATTGCGGTCGTGCCGACGCTGCTGTGGCCGCTCGTTCTCCGATAATGCGAGCATTCACGTGTTGCTCACAGCTAACCTCGATGGCAATTTGCTCGTTCGATATTTCCATGCCCGTCTGATGTTTACGAGAAACGCATTGGCGTCGCATTCGTACGAGCATCTATAATTCTCTGCATTGAGAAAACAGTTTATTTACAGTTAAGATACTTGATTATGGCGAAAGAAATATTTCTTTGGGCCAAGTAAAAAATATTAGTTAGCTATTATTCTATTTCTCTTTGAATGAAGGAGATATTCTAATAATTAACATAGATTTACTTACTTGGCCCAATGAAATATTTAATTTGCCATAATCAAGTATACATTTTATTAACTACGAATAAACTCTTCTTTCAGTGTACACCAAGAAAATAGTTTATTAATGGTTAATAAATGTAATTTCAAATGCGGCGGAATAAACATTTCGTTATAACAAGAAAATATGCGCTAATTATTAAAATATTTATTTCATTCAAATGGTGGCCTCAAAGGATGTAATTGTGCAAAATAAATACCGTAATGGGGTTAACGAATATTTACTTTGTCCAAAACAATGTTTATTTTGCCATATTCAAACAAGCATTTATTAACTACAAACTTTTTTCTCGATGTAGGTGTGCCAGATTTATTGTTTCCGTTTCAATTATAAGAGCACTCCGTAAGTATTTACTTCGATTGCAGTGTCAGTGTAGTTTCGAAGAGACTCGATTCAGTATTGCCGAGCGTATCCGGCTTCACTGGTTCATAAGTATGTACAGTAGAGTGCCAATTTTCTCCTACCCGGTTATTTGCCGTTAGACCTCTAATCATCCCTCCTCTGATTCGTCTGCGGTACGTGCGGAGAAGAGTTGCGGAGAAGAGCTGTTCTTTTCCACAATTTAGAGCACGAAAGGAAAGGCGATGCTCTGGTATACTTCTTGTTAACTCTATAAAACGACCATCTTCATATATAATAGTCTCTCGCGATATCCGCGAGTCGCAGAGGGGAGGGATTTCTCCCTCAGCTAGTCGTTCTAGGATTAAGAAAGAATTCTACTATTCTAATTGCATTATAAATTGCAATAATTTCGTTACTTCTGAGAACTTTTGGTCGATATCGTACACAGAACGACTGATACCAGTAAATTTTACTGTATTTACAATAAAAGAGGTACATATAAGGATTTTCGGATGTTTCTACTGTGCTAAAAACAATTTTTCCTTAGAATCTAGTAAATTGTAATGTAAACTATCACGATTTAATGTTTTCGAAAAAAAAAAGAAAAAATATTACTGTACCACACTGTAAAAATATTCAAAAACCCTCATGTGTACCTTTTTTATTGTAAATACAGTAAAATTTACTGGTATCAGTCTTTCCGCGTATAATTATATTATACAGTCGAAGAGTTGAGATTTGATTATAGAAAAATTTTCTCCTTCTTCACTTCGGAAATTCGTTCCGAGCGGAAACAGAACTACGATACAGGGGGAACAAAGGAAATCAAGTGGCCTCTAGGACCACGTTTCGTGAACGAAGCTGGAAGCGCTGCGGTGTGGTGGTTGTTATTTTTTCCTTCGTCCGTAAGACGAGGAATTATTGATAAAGAGGGGTTAATGAGAAATTCGTTCCGCGAAGAGAATCGACGGACCATATATCCCACGAGAGGACTGCTTCCGAGGTTCCGACCTTAGCTCTACCTACTTCTATATGAATTAACGTCTTTTATATCTCGTGTCCGATATTCTTCCCTCATCCATTCGATTAGATAGACTCCATCTCTTGTTCTACCCACGTGTGTGTACATAGTTTCATCCTTTTGGTGCTGGATATAATATTGTAACTATATACAATGTAATTTCTCTTTTTTTCATGACTGTTCAGAAATATCTGAAATTCATTGCTATATCTACTAATATAACATCGTAAGTTCACGTGATCAATAATATGACTTATGACGTTTCACTTGTACACTGAGAGAAATAATTGCTGATGCCAAAAAAAATGTTTTTTTTTTTCAATCAAAACTATGGCATAATTCCAGGATCAAGGCATGTTTTCTTCGTGCAAGAAAATATTTGATAAGCTCGAGTAATTGTTTTTTTTTTTCGCGCAGAAAGAATTTATCGTTCTAACGAAGGTACTCTTGAATCAAGAATAAATATTCTTCGACTAAGAATCTGTATTCTTAAAAATTTATAAGGTCATATGTTTTTGATTCCAGATATATTTTTTCAACACTAGCAATTATTTCTCTCAGTGTATGATATAGAATTATAATGTTTCCGAAGGATAATGAATGATATATTATGACGTTCCTGAATGTCACACAATGAGAATATATTTTTTTTAGCACCCGCATTGATACAATCCGAAGCTAGTAGGAGAATCGGTAGACGAAATGATATCGTCGACACCATTTCTTCAATTCGTTGCGACTTAGGCACGGCCGATAACGACCGGTCGACGAGATTGATTCGCATTATTCATTCGGACATACGAGCATATCGATACGGGACTGTGAGTAGTTTTTACCATTTTTTACTTACGCAACTTGATACGCTTTATACTTCTCAATAAATCGATTTCGATATTAATTCTATCTATAATATTTAACGTTCGATGAGAAATTTTCAGAAAGTATGCGAGATACAAATTCTTATACTCCCGTAGGAGTGCGGAGTGATGTGCAGCTTGAGTGCCTTTTTGTTTTTAAGAACGACATTCCGAATGAGTCCGGTCTCTGGTTCAGAGCAAGCTTCAATTCCAGCGTAAATTTCACTGCAAAGGTCGTCCGATGCTTCAGTCTCTCTGGAGCAAAGAAAATCCTGGTTTAATTGGGGTTGGCGACATGGGAAGCTCGGCATGGAGAGCAGCATCGGGAAAGTCACCAGGATACCCAATGTTAATTCCGCAGATTTGCTTGCTTTGCAATTCCAGGGCGACGTGATTAAAGAAAAATGCTCTCGTTGATTTCGTGGTTACAATTACACTGGTACGTCTCGAAATTTGTACTGATATCTATACTGGTGCAAGGGAGACGTGCCTAGATGGTACTGTTTTAAAAATTGGCCCGCTCGTTTTAAAACTACTTATAAAATAGAAAAGAGATGGACTTATGTACGAACACAAGGATTCAGAGATGAGTCGACCAATTCCGTTTTAACACTAATTTTTTAAATTGCAGATTCGAAGAATTTGGACAAAACTATTTATCCCGTATTTTTCATTTTTCATTTTTCGTCTTATGTAAGTTGGAAAACGATATTTAAAAATGCAACTACGTCATACTTTAGTAAGACTGTCTTCCTCGCACTTGTTGCTTGACATAAGTGCATCTCGCTGCTTTACCGATGACGTCACAATCTTGTAGAAAGAAACGCACTTAGCGAATAGTGATTTTTTCGAACCGTTTCTTTTTCGTTTGTTATTGAATATGTATACAGATTGCAAATTAAATTAAAAAATATGAATATCTTTTTCATGTTAAGACCGAATTGAAAGTTGACCATAACTGAGCCAAAACTCCGACTTATTCGCAAAGGCGATTCTCCGTTCCACTCACGAGTTTACGAGTGGACACAAGGTTGGTGGTTCATCGTGCAATGTGAAAAAAATTCCGAAGCATGTATATACGGGACGTCCCGGGGGAACGAACTACCCCGAGAACTGATGGCCGACGCCATTCTGAACCAAAAAGTTTAGATAAACATGGGTTCAATGGCGAGCGAATACGAAGCTGGTCGAATCTCGAAACGACGCGAAAGTTTTTCATCCCGTCGAAGTTACCTCAAAAAAACGAGGCGAGATGCGAGGAAAGTTTAAAGACAAAAAATTCTCCGTTTCGAAGTTAAAGAATTTCTATATACGTATGGAATCGATATACGACACTCGCCATTCTGACAAATCGGATTATTTCATTCGGATGAAGGAAATAATAGAGTTGCATTTTTTTCTTCCATCCATTTCACCCCGGGTTGGAGCAGGGGGACCACGCCTACGCGTACTTCCGGCATTTCTCACCTTGACGGGAGGGTGCGGCTGTTTATCGGACGGCCAATAATTTTTCCCTATGGTCTCGTAATCACAGTTGTACGCGAGAACCGAATGAGTCTCGGTTTCTATCGTGCGGAACAGCGTCGATCGATACTCACTAATACGTCTACTCCGATACATACATATTAGACGTGTACAGAGCGAGGCATTTAAATTGAGACACGCGAATATCTGTCACAAATAGCGTATTTTAGAAAAAAATATTTCTCATAAGAGTTATTTGCTTTAGAGGGAGAAAGAAAATCGCGTACGTTTTATTTTTCATTTACTGGAAGTTTTCAAGTCCATTTTAAGGTCGACGTTTTTTTTTCAAATGGAAGCCTATATTTTTTCAACAAATTCTTAACCTATACGCAAAAACAGACTACTTTTGCCTGAATGGTTTTTTATTTCTTTATTTTTGTCCATTAAAAGGAAACACGTTGACCTTAAAAAAGCCTTGAAAACGTCTACTCGTGAAAAATACGACACGCAGTTTTCTTTCCCCCTCTAACTTTTGTAAGAAATATTTTTTTCTAAAATGCGTAATTGTTTTACAAATATTCACATGTCACAATTGAAATGCCTTATCTTGTATGTCGTTCAGAAACATAATCTCGTTGGGTCCCCATCGAGAGTCCCACGAGTCCTTATACAATGAGCGTTTCTCCGGCACGTGAACTATGCCCAAACGCGTGTCTAGACATCCGGTGGAAACTTCGAGAATTCGGAGCGTTCTTCCTTTTAGGCGAGAATTAATTGAGGTGCTTATCCGGATCCGCTTGCTCGGTAAGCAAGTGGGTAATTTAATGACTAATTAGGTATCGGGGGTACATTTTCGTGTGCAGGGGCGTGTATCTTTATACGACGATAAAGTTTCTGAAAGGTGGAGTCGCACGTGGATGTATCTTACATCAGCATACTAACTCGTCAAGCGGAAGCCTCAAAACAGACTTCCGGATAACGGCTCCCCTTATCTTCTTCTCGCAGACTAGCAGCTAAGCACAGAAGATATTCTACAGGCGCGCAAAAAGCAGTGGTTTTTCTTTTCAATTTACAGTACAAGAAATCTCCAAAATTGTCCTTTCTTGGTCCAGTTAAAGTACAATTTTCTTCTAGAATAAGATTTTCCAGTAAAGGTCACCTTCGAGCATACTTAAACGCCTGGTCTCGGTTCTCCAAACGAAATGATATCTTTGACGAGTATTACTGGAATCGATACGCGGGTTTCGTTGTCGCAAAAACGAAAGTAGCCCCTCGAGAACTCCGCGTTCGCCATTTCACCACCGGGACGATCGATCGAGTTCTCCATCGACGCACGACCCTCGACCGATGGTCCTCTCTCTTACTTGCGCCCATCTCGTACAATTATGATGTGCATTCGACTGTCCTGACAGAAATCAATGGAAGATTTCAAAACGATTCTTCCAAACGAGTACATTATCACGCGCAACGTCGACCTAACGACGTTAACGTCTTGCCGTCACTCGGTAACTGCCTTTTGGATTCTTACTAATGGACTCTTCATTAAGTGGTCCCTCCCGTCCCTCCCGCAGGCACTCCTCTGCCAATACCTCGCTGTCACGCGCGTCCGGTACCAGCGGCTCGCCCAGATTGGAAAAGCCCGTAAGAGTAAATCATATCCAATCTTCGCTAATTGGTACTCTCTTCGTCCTCGCCTCCGCGAGGCCATGCATCTCCGTTAGTCGAGTTTAGTCGCGCGCGGTAATGAGCGTGAAATTGAGAGACGCGAATGAGCTGGATTCTCTCACGAGGAGGAGGAGGAGAGGGGAGGGAGGTGAATAGTGATGAATCTGTTCGGTTGTGAGGTGGAGGGAAAGACAAAACAGATTTCGAGAGAAGGGAAAACCTCCTTGTATATTTCGAAAGGTTGATACGATGGTTCGTCACAAGACGTTATTTAAATAAGACATCAGCTTGAATGATTGCAGATCATGTGTTATCTTTGCGAATAAAATAGGATTCAGCGTTAAAATTTAATGGCGAGGAAAAGTCATTATGTCGTGCTGATGCATCCAGGGGAAAAATTGTAGGACCAAAAGTCAATTTTTATCGTCGATTTTTAAACGAATAATAGAACGTGCAATTGTAAATTAATAAATCGTCAAAAGCGGATAATTTAATCTTTAAAATGGTACCACATTTATCACAATTTTGGTTTCGTAAGAAGGGAAAAAAAGTGTTCGCCACGAAAATTACCTTCCAGAAATAATATACAAGATATTGCATTTATTATTTTTGACGGGATGAGAGATGATCCGAGCAAGTAGATAAATAAAGGTAGGTACTTATCTGTATTACCCCAAGTTCGTAGGGTCGTGATGGGTGGTTAATTCGAGAGCTCAGAGGGAAAATAAAGACGAGCCAGATTTTTTGCGGAATTTAATTTTCATCGCAAGAGTGGCATCCACGTACACAAGCTAACGAGTCGTAGATGTGTAAAGTACATAATAATTACCGTATTATACATATTATCGTTATATTTTTGCTCGAATTTAATCTATAGCTGCAGACGTACCGATCGCGTCTGCATCGGACCAAAAAGGGATTCAAAAAGGGTTTAATTAGAAAAAATGGTATATTCAATTAATTCTGCGTTCGCGGGTGGGGGAATCCAGAATTAGTTGCTTCTTATATTATAATAAATTTGGTTATCACGATTAACGGCTATTTGAAGTAAATAGCTTATAGTTCATCAGAGTCAAGTATTAGTTCAAGTAATTAAATCTGCATTCCCCCAATCGTAAGCGCCGGTTTAGTCAAATTTACTACATTTTTCTCTCAAAATGTAGGTATGTTGATCAGATGCGTTACATTTGGAAATCAGTGTCCAGCTGTGCACAGGCCCGATCCTATCAAATCAGCTTGTCACAGTAGAAACCCAATAATTATTACCGTTATTAAAATAATTTATTATTACTTCGCCATCGCGACGATCGAAGGGAAAACTTTCGACAAAGAGTAAATAGCAGTGATAACGAACCCCGCAGGTTTCGAGGATCGCAGCTGCGAGTTCTCCGACCGCTGTTGCATGTCATCCCCTATATATTCCTGCAATATGCACGCACCAGCTGTTGTGTCATTAGCAGTAGAGGTCCGTACATCACATCGCTCGGACATTCGTCACTGAAATGACTGTCGCGCGGCCCCTGCCCAACGCAGGTGACCCCCGCGTTTTGATTTCTTCTCGAAGAAGTCGGCTCTCCAAAATTGAGGAGAAAAATCGTCTCGGTTTTTTCTTTATTAATTTCCCTCAATGCGTAAAACGAGGAAGAAAATTTGGTAGTGCGAGTCGTGCACGCGCGGGAAAGTCATAATTCGTCGATTAAAGCGTAACAGCGGCACGAATCGTACGGCAACGCTTCCAAATCACATCCGACGATCGCCACACGTAGTAAACTTATCCGACGTAATCGAGCCATTTGCAAGCCAATGGAACTGTCGATACGTTTCGATACGCGATCGTATTAATATCAGGTAGCGCGTGTGTGTTGGCATTGCGTTTGGGGAAATTAGGATTCGCTTTTGGCGATTGTTGGGGAAATATGATCGCGTACCTGTACATATGCATGCAGGTACGGACAGTCTGTTTAACGTTGATAGGTTTTCGCAAAGTAGACGATATTATATTAATGATTTTCTTAAATCTCAACTTTTGTAATAGACGTCGGTCCATATTCCATAAACGACTTATTCGTTTTTAGATGATTTCGTTCAGAATTCTTTCATATCGTCGAGTAAATTATATGGATGATCGACTCAATTTCATTTTTGACACAAAAATATGTAAAATTATACATATTTGCGAAGCTCGAATCCGCAATTTATTACAACAATAGCTATAGAGAGAGAGAGAAGCAGCTTAATAATTTTCTTAAATTTCAATTTTCCATTGATGATCATTCTCGCATCAGATCACAATTGATTTCTTATATATTTTGTATTATTGGAATATTATGCAAATATCTGCTTCGAATTACGCATGAATTGCATGAAAAGATGAAAATATTCGGGTATCATTTTTCACGCGTACAACGTACGACACAATATCGGCGCCGCGTAGGGGATTCGGGTAAATTTCGCCGAGCAGGAATATTTCCCAAAAGCGGGCTACGGGGAACCGGGGATAGGTGGATACGCGTGGATTTCATCGAGGTCTGTGGTGAAAACCGACGCCCCGTCGCGGCAAGGGCGACGAATGACGCCTTATGATATTGCGTTGCGTGTATCCCGCGGCCAGAATTTGCATGCCCCTTTCTCTGCGTCAGACATAAGACGACGATATATCACTACTTCCGGTTATATAAAGTTGTAGCGCGGGGAAAATACGATTATTCACCGCTTTCGCGAACTTACACCGATCGTCCTATATACGTGTTCACCCCTCTAGTCCTTGTCGTCAGTCACTTTTATATTGAGACTTCTGCGGTACGATTGGTTTTTTCTCCAAAATTCACCCGGTTGGACGTTGCGATGAAATTCCTGGATGCCGAACTCGATATGAAACCTACACTACCTACACGGAAAAAAATGATTTTGGAGTCGCAGCAAAACTGGGTTTCGCTGAGAATTTGTTACTACCGTGACAAAAATATTATCTGTGGCAATAAAGGACACGTCCAATAGTAGTACAAATATTTGCTGGGATAGCAAACGTTTTTACCGATAAAAGTTCACTATGATTGCAGTTACATATGCCATTATTGTGCATATCTTTTGCTGCCATAGATAATATTTTTGGTACAACAGCAAGAAGTTTTCAGCGAAACCTAGTTTTGCTAAGACTGTAAAATTATTTTTTTCCTTGTACACTAATGTATTTAATAAAGAGAAAAAGTTTGTGAGTTTGTTTGATGGTCAGGGCTCTCTCTCTGGAACTACTGATCCGATTAAAAAAATTTTTTACCAATAAGGAGCCAGGTCTTTCTGAATGAATATAGGCTATAGTTCATGAGGTTTTGACAAAAGGGAGCTGACGAGTGACAATTTTAGTAACGTAGGTCATCGTAAAAACAGAGAAATGGACGCGTTTCCGAAGAACCCTTTACGGTAAAAGATATATAAAAATTATGTATGGGCGAATTGTAGAACACAAATAGATCTACGATAAAGTCCAGGGTAGCATGTATCTAGTATTCACACGAACGAAGTCACGGGCGGTTGTATATTTAATAAATAAAAAATGCCCAACAGAGTCCATTTATTATAATATTACTAAGAAAACAGTAATTTTTATCAAAACTTCCTGAATTCTCTCAAAAACACACTTCACACTACGATATTTAGAATCCGAAGATAAAAAAAACCGTTCGCCCCTCTATTCAACGCGAAATCGCGACGCCAAAACGTTATCATATACGTGAAGCGAGAAATTTCCAGTCTTCCCGTATTTGTACTTATACGTCGAACCGCTACGTTTAAGCGACGTTTGGCAAGGAAATTCTTGGAGTCGAGAGGGGCGAGCCACAAAGGAATGCACGGTCGCGAGCGTGGGAATGCAATGTCGAAGCGACGAAGGGAGACGAAATTGCATAGAGACGGAAGATTTAATATCACGCCGATTAATGCGGCCATCCATCCCTTCCCCATCCTCTCCCACTCGTCTTCCCTTCCGCACCCCGCCTCATCCCTCGGCGAAATAATTGTACAAACTGCGCGAAATCCCCTCGACACCATCGGAGGAGCAGTGGCTTTGCGAACCCGGAGGATTCGCGTTCCCCCGCGCCGCTTTAATAATCGGAATTAAATATCAGCTCGACTCGACCTCGTGCTCTTTGAAATATCAAGAGAGCACTCGCCGCGACCCGCGCGCGTCGTCCACGACTCTCATCGCGAAGCCGAAGCCGACGTCGCGACGTCTATACGCGAGACAATTCAGTTTCGTTTGCTCACGCGGCTACGTCGTCTTTGCGTTTGAATTCATCTCAGACGCGGCTGTCCGTGACAATTAGGGATAATGCAATTGCGATTAACGGTATATATAGGGTAGAGGTGGGATGGATAGCCACCCCGAGGAATAAAAATTGTATTGCAATATTCGTTGTCGTTAGAATGTGAATACATGGTCTGTTAATATTTTTACTAGAGCGTCGACGAATCGAGAAAGGCGATATCCGACACAAACTCTATCCCTGTTCCGTAACGACCCGCCGAACGTTTCTGCCACGCACAGTGGTCAATTTCCGTGATGTAGGTGGAAAAAATGTACGAAAATAAATTTTACAAATCTCGAAAATAGTTATGTATGTAGTTAGCTAAATAACTGTAGCATAATATGCTATAGAAGTTGCAGGTCTAAATACGCTATGCTCGATACGGCGCACAACCAAAGATGTAGCATTAGGTTGACGTACTTAGTCTACCGTGATTAATTATATCGATATCGTTGGTACGGTTTGTCGTGATACATTATTGTGTTTTGGTATTGTTAGGTTGTGTTTTTATCTACGTTAAAACATACATTCGGTAAGTAAAATATGCGGGACACTTCTAAATTATTTAATTTTATTGACATGTGTATTTCAATATCTTTCTGTTGAATTACAAAAAAAGTTTCATAAAGTTTCAAAGCCAATGTTATTGTGTTTTATAGATTAGAGTGTGTACTATAAAATCATAATAAACACATAGTCATCATTTGTCATCTGGAAGAATTATTTTCATTTTTAACTGTTCTGACAAGCGATGCACAGTGGGACGAAATCCCGGAAAGCTGGCCAAAATTCGAAAACGCGTATTAATCAAGGTGAAATTCAGTATTCAGGGGTTTTTAAGGTCGCTGATTACGAATCCAAAATCAAAATTTCGAAAAACAATATGGCGGATCCAATATGGCGGAAAAGTTCCTCAAAAATTGATCGAATCTGGATGAAATTGAGTACTCGGGGGTTTTTGGGGTTGCTAATTACGAATCCAAAGTCAAAAGTTAGACAAACAATATGGCGGATAAAATATGGCGGAAATGTTCCTCAATAATTGATCGAATCTAGGTGAAATTGAGTACTCGGGGATGTTTGGGGTCGCTGATTATGAATCCAAAGTCAAAATTTCGAAAAACAATATGGCGGATCCAATATGGCGGAAAGGTTTCTCAAAAATGGCATGTGTGTTTAAATATCTTTTTGTTGAATTACAAAAAAAGTTTCATAAAGTTTCAAAGTGTTATTGTGTTTCGTAGGCTAGAGTGTCTACTATAAAATTATAAGAAACATATAGTCGCCATTTGTCGCCTGGAAAAATTATTTTAATTTGTTACTGTGGTTGTGGTTGTTCAAGGAAAGGGCAACACGAAGGATGGAAATACTGCTAGACGGTTTTTCAAAAATGCAGAGAAGGTGTCAGAAATAACTAGAATAGTTAAAAAATCTCATAGTACGTTTTTTCACAATTCTAGATGCATTGTCAAGTGGATATTCTTTCAATTTGGCAGAATTCGAAAAGTATAACATAGAAACTGCAAAACACTATGTGAATTTGTATCCTTGGTATCCAATGCCTGTAAGTCTGCACAAAATTCTTATCCATGGTGCAGCTGTAATGGATTACCTAATCTGTCCAATTGGCCAATTGTCCGAAGATGCGTTAGAAGCTAGGCATAAGGAATTTAGAAAATATCGAGAGCATTATACCAGAAAAGTTTCCAGAACGAAGTGTAATGAAGAAATTTTACACTCATTGTGTGTGTGTGTGTGTGTGTGTGTGTGTATGTGTGTTAACCCTTTCAGAACGGCCGCCGTACATGTACGTTTTACATAACGTTGTACATATACGGCGGCCATCCTGAAAGAGTTAATATCATCGGATCCTGTTATTAGCAGCATTAGACCTTTACAAATCCGGAACAATGGAACTCTTTCGAAAGAAGTCAGATCCCTTCTTCACATTCCCCAAGAGAGTTTTACACAAGAGGGGGTTCTGATGATAACCGTGATGAAGATGATGAGGAGGAAGAGTGTTGTTAAGTTTTCATGTAATAATATTAACACATTAATCACATCTTCATTGTCTATATATTACAGTTTTTGTAACATACTATCAACTTGATTTATTTTTATTATGTTGTACTGCAAAACACAGCGACGCATCGATTTTCGAAAATCTCGTTCGCCATATTGGATCCGCCATCTTGAATTTTTGAAATCTGACTTCAGATTCGTGATCAGCGATCCAAAAAACCCCTCTATACCAAATTTGGCATGAATCCGTTGATTTTTGAAAACCTCGTCCGCCATATTGGATCCGCCATTTTGAATTTTTTAAATCTGACTTTAGATTCGTGATCAGCGACCCAAAAAACCCCTCTATACCAAATTTGGCATGAATCCGTTTATTCATTTAATTAATTCCACCTAAATCACGGAAATTGACCACTGTGCCACGCGACAAGACGATTCGTTCCTCCTTCCCTTCGCCGCGTCGAAGTATAGTAGGGAAGCGCGCGCGTTGGTAAGAACTCGGCGCCGAGATAAACGCGGGAAGCGTGTAACAGCGGACGGTTGCGCCACGCTCGCGTGATGCTCAAAGTCGAGCCGGAAACTGAAACGTCCGTCTGTGCGCTGTGTGAAGCGCCGGTACTATCGCTACCGCCAGGCATCGCAACGCCCTTCGCGACTTTAATTAGTTTAGTTTAGTTTCCTCTAAACAGCACAGGCCGCGGCGGGGTTCGACGTCTGCATTGCGGCCCGATGAGAGGGAGGGAGGGGGGGGGGGGGGGTGATAGGTGAATCCGTTGGGCGGAAAGAGAGAGGAATGGCTAGTGGTAAAGGCTCGTCATGCACGGCCTGTACATAGGCCGACCGCCTTCGCTATATCTCCGCAGCTCGTAAAAGTCTTTTCTCCAGATTTGCGCGAATTTATCGGGGCGTATAAATCGCTATTTTTATTGTAAATTTGCAGTTTTACGCGCGCAATAATATCGGCGAGGGCGGGAATGATCCCTTTGCATGAGATATGGAGTGTGAGAGTTATATCTATAGGGTAAAATTGGGATAGACGCCCCGGTCGAAGAGCAAGTTCAGCATCGATTATTTTAAAATCAATTCTAGATATCGAAAAAAAGTTTCAATAAAAATGTTTGTCTATATTTTTACTATAAAAAAGCTGCTCTATACTTTTTATATATCTCCACTGAGTTTCGAGATAATCGCGTTTAAAATTAAACAGAGACTGAGGCAATTGTCTTACTTTTATGCTAACTAAGTACTCCAACATATTACGGATGCCACCTGCGACCTCACAGCTGATAAAAAATGCATCTCTAAAATATTTTCCCTTCCAGTAGTCAATTCGGTCTTTTAGTAAAAAAAATATTTATATGTTTAAAATCAATTTCTAATTTGTATGCGTATTTAATATCACATGAAAAAGAAAATGTCCAAAAAATAATTATTCGCAGAGTTATAAGCGCGTTCCTCTCTATAACATTGTGACGTTATCGAATCGCGAGACAAATGCACTTATGCCAAGCAGTGAGAGCGTGAGAGATAGTCTTACAACGCGAAGACGTAGCTGCATTTTTAAATATCGTTTTTAAGCTTAAAATTAGCCGAAAATGAAAAATGAAAAAATGCGGGGTAAATAATTTTGTCCACATTTTTTCAATAGAAAAAAATTAGAAAACCTTTCATGTATGAAAAGCGGGAGAGACGGTAGTCCAGTGTGGGCGTAACGCGCGCTAAAGCTCAAAAGCAGACGAATCGCTGTGAAAGAGAGACGGGTTTCATAGTTTTTGCAAAAGAAAGGGACGGCTCGATCCTCTCGAAAAGTAGACTTCGCGCTAAGGAAAGAAGCCACCGCAGACGTTCGTACGATACTTTCCTATGTATCGTGCGTTCGGATCAAGGAAAGCGAGAGCCAAACGAATGGTTTACGCGCATTGTAGGTAATTGAAACCACAAACGTTGTAAAGATCGTTCGACTTCTCCTTCAACGCGACCTCGGGAATTCGCGCGCGCTTCCAGACGTCTCGCAGCTCCCTCCGAGAGGAAGCGCGCTCGTTAGCGTGTTCGGATCTCTCTCCCCGCGGCATCTCCCACGCGGAGGAAGATGCCGGCGGCGCCCGACGAGCGCGCGGGGTTGCTCCCTCGGAATGACGCGCGTCTTCGCAAGAAAAGGGGCGGAAAAACCGCGCGATTATTCGCGACTTCGCAGGAGGGGGGCCGTCCAACATTCGACGACTCTCGTCCCACCCCCGGCGGCGTACACCGTGACTCGCGCGGTGAACCTCCGGTCGTCGCGACCGACGAGGACGCGCGGGGCGGATGATTTGCGGTAGAGTTTGCGAATACAAATTGGTTACATTAAATTCGACCGCGCGCGCCACGCGGAGCTCCGGGGGTGCGCAAGAACCCGTCCCTTCATTAATAATGCTCTCAGCGACGGCTGATGTCGCCGCGTATATAGGTCGCCACACGCCGGACGCTTTTTACGCCCGGGTCATTCTGTTTTGCGGTTATTTTCTCGGTGGCCCGCCGCGCGGGTAGGTATACCCCATCGCCGGCGGTTCGGCGGAGAGTTTCAGCGGGCTGCGCTTACACGCGGGACGCACCCCCGGCGCGGGTAATAGCGGTGTGGTTTTCCGTATAGCGACCGGTGAGGCGGGGGGGCTGGTTTTCGCGACTCGCGAACCGTCGGCACGGCGCAGCCACCCGCGGCGGTAGGCACCGGTCGCGGCCCGAGGTATGCGCGATAAATTTCACGGGTATATGACGGATTGGCGCCGATGTGGACGAAAATTTATCGGCCGCCGAGTTACGGTGTTTTATGCTCGCGTATGGACGGGGTGCGGGTGTGTGCGGATGAAGCCGTACGGGGGTGTAAATTCGGACGGATATATTTGGGTTTCTGTGTGCGAGGGGCTTTCGAGGGTGGATAGGTGTGTTGGTAGAAATACTTTGTCATAGGTATATATTTCGAGAAAATAGTGATTTAAAGTTGCTTGCGCTGTGAATAATTATCAGTTATGAAGACGTTTTTTTTACCGTTACATCAGTTATTTTGAGTACGGAATGTATTCTATTCAAAATATTTTACGTATTATTTTTCTAGAAGGTCATTTTTCGTTATAAATCCTTTTACTACCCTCATACGGAAACAAAAACGATCAATGAGGTACCGTTTTAAAGATTAAGTTCTCCGCTTTTGACGAATTCTTAATTTACAATTGTACATTGTATTGTTTGTTTAAAACTCGATGGTAAGAATTTACTTTTGACAAAGATAACGCATAATCTACAATCATTCTATATTTTTTGCATTCGCGTTCCCCATCTTCTATCTCTACGGAATTTCCGCGCAAGGGCCCACTATTTTAGTCGAAACTATAGGAAAATATGGAAGTTTTAAAATATCATATGTACACATTCCTTAAAAATTAAAAAAAACGTCTCGTAGACTATACATTTCTGTAAGGTTGTGCTTCAAAATGAAGAAAAGATTGAAATATTACGAAATTGTTTTTTGGAATTAAGATAAACAGGAGTCTCTTAAAATGGAGAGTAGGTAAATATGATGAATTTACCATAAGCGTAAGATACATTTGTGTATTATCGTGTCGGAAAATTAAGGAAACTTTCAACGCGGTATAGACGTATCGAAATTCGCGGCGCGGAAGGGCGGGGGGCAAAAAAATAGCTCGATTAACGCTGATAATCCCGAAGGAACAACCGCATCCGGCCGCCTCGAACGATTTAAGAAATTAATTTCAATTTCGCCACGGGCGAAAATTAATGCGTCCGTTATCCCAAAGTTAGCAGCCGCTGGAGGAGGGCCCAGTAGCAAACGACCGGGCTTAAGATCAATTTCCCTTTCTAATGTTCGCATTAATTTTTCAGCCGGGAGAGGGCCTCGAGATGCGGGTGGAGAGGAGCGGGCTCCGCGCGCGCGGTCTTTCCGGCCCCGCTCGTTCCGCTACCTCTCGCAATCTCACTGCTTCACTTTCCCTTTCTCCTTGTCCCTCCTCGCATTCTCCCGTGCGAATCACTCGGAGTACCGCGCGATTCGACTCGATGCCGAATCTTCGTTAATATTGCAAGACTCGTGATCGACGAGCGCGCGCGTTCGATTAGCTTCGAGAGAACTTTGTTGCCGTGATTTCCTTTGCTTCTCTGTACGCGGGTATCGATTTTTCTGACGGACGTCGGAATCTTCCCGCAACTCGCCCAGATCCGAACAGACGTTATTTCCCGCGAATGAATTTACTAACTTAGATGAGAATTTCGTTACTACATGCGGAAAAAAGAATTTTGTACAAAGTACTGAGCAGGTGGAGTAAATAGTGATATTTTCCACGTAGATAGAAGTTGTTCTCGGGAGCGACATGTAGCACAGAATATCGTTGTACATTACATCTGCTACTACATGTGTCAAATAAAAATTAATTCTACGTTCATAGCAACATTCAAGATGTTCCAAATAGTATCACTAATGCATTGCATGCAACTTACTCGCCAGGAAAAAACCTTGAATCATTTTATCTCATTATCTATGAGTTGTTGGTTTACGTATGATACTTTTTGAAGATTATATATTCTTATATCGATGTACGCCAAAAGAGTTTATAAATAATGAGATAATAGCGACTGGAGCTTCTTTCCCAACGAAAATGTTTCGACTCACAAGGTATGAGTCCTACGTTGAATTATAGTTCTTGCAATGAAAAATGAATATTTATAATCTACAATGGCACTCTGTTCGATATCGCTTCCGAAGACAACTTCTGCTACGGGAAACATCGTTAATTACTCCATTTATCAAGTACTTCGTATGAAATTCTTTTTTCCGCGTATCGGTTATCGAAATTTTCGTCAAAAATAATGCAACATCACTCACGTCACATCGAACCGTCCACGCGAGCTCGAAGCTCCCAAAATGCCCGGGGCCACGAATGGAAAAAAAAACCGTAGTCCACGACCCTCGCGTCGCCGTGCAACCGTGAAAAAGCGCATTTCCACGGCAAACAATCTCGCAGCGAGGACTTTTGGCGAGAGAGTACTCGCGGTACAGTCGCGTCGCTGCCGCGGCACAAGCATCGGGCGAGCGTATCATGGGTACACCGAGACTCGAGTCGCTTTCGGCATTCAGCGAGCCCCGCCCCCCTCCGCCGCGCCGTTCTCGTTTGCGAGCTTTTCTACTTGTGCCGCCGGAGAGTCACTTCACACGAGCGCGGAAGACCGCGCGCGGCGACAGCTTATTTCTGGTGCTCCCTTTTTGCGTTCGCTCTAATTGGAAAACTACAGACTCATTAGCCGCGGAGCGCAAGGGAGATGCGGGAGCTTATTTGGCGTCCGCGCGCGGAGGGCAGTGTGTCGTGAGATCTTTGAATAATGAACCGCTTGCAGCGTCGCCCAAGAGGGTCGACGACGAGGGGAGGGTGGCGGCAGGGCGTCGACGTGGATGCAGCACGTACACCTATCGCCGCGCAAGAACGCGAGAACGGTAAACATCTTCTCATCCTCCACCGCCTTCCTCCCGCCGTGTTGCCGCCGTAGTGGCCACTGTGCGCCTCCGGGCGAGAACTGGAGGGGCGGCGCATCCTGCATTTTCCATCCGCCACGGTATTAGCGTGAATATTTCAGAGCCGGAAATTGTTCGGGATTTTTGCGGAGACAGAAATATCGAGAATGAGAGAGAGAGAGAGAGAGAGAGATTGGGGGGGGGGGGGGGTAAATCGACTGCTCGGAAATGCATTCGCGCGGATAGCGGCGCGTGAAGGGTTGATAATAATCGGGATGCGATGCTGATTGCGAATCCGAACGCTCTTTTGGAACTGAAAGAAGGTGAGTAATTGCGAGCATTCACCGTTCCGCAGGACGAATCGGCAGCGAAATCGTGATTCGTAGATTTTGGAGAAAATATTCGCGCAATGCCGCGTGCGCCTGTGGGAAGGCAACCTCCAGACCTATTTACTTCTAATTATGAAACGTACTTATCGCTGACCGTGTACATACATGATATTGGATTTTGACTTGAAACTTTTGGCACGCTCCAGACGAGAACGTCTTTGGAAAAGTCAACGCATTACCTATTTCTCATTCTTATGTCGGACTGCATGCAACAGGCGCAAACTGGTGGACATTCGTATTCAATCCCGGAAATCCCGGATATGCAAATCGAATTTTCAATGGCTTGCTGTTTTTGCATTGATAACTACGAGTACATTACCATTGTATTATAATAAATAGGATCACAGTTGTAGGTCTAAACTGAAAGAAGCGCGCCGATTCTTCAAACCGGAAGTAGATATTAATAAATTATTAGGTATATTTTATGCGCCAAGTTAAACGGTACCACCTTTGTTCAACAAGATTTCGTATATTCCTCCGTATATTCTCTCTCACGTGGTCTACGTTAAACCGGAGAGTCGATAAGATTGGACAGATCCGCGATAATCGATCTTTCTCACATTTTATAAACAGCAATATAAAAAAGGAGGGCTTGAAAAACAGTTTAAACCTATAGCTCCGGCACAAAAGCTATCGCGTCTGGAGGCGAGCTTGCAATTTTGCTCGCACTCTCCGCAGTCACGGAGGAGGAGGAGGGTGAATCGAAGGAGGTAGGATGTACGATCGCAGGATTTCCTCGTACACGCGCGTGCTCGATAGCGGAACGGAACAAATGCCAGACGCAAACAGAGGCTCCGGTTAATGAAGACGGCACCGCGACTTAAGCATCAGCGAGAGCTTAAATATCGGTAGTGTTTGCTCGCCCCGTTGTTGACAGTCGGCCACGGGGATGCCGTCGTCTCTGTGCGGTGGTTTTCACTTTGAATCCTACCGGGCAGTCTGCGCCGGTTCGCCGGAGGACTACGGGATCAGTGAAGTCTCGCAGTCGCGGGGCGGCAAGTAAATATAAGGGCTTCGAGAGGTCACCCTTTTCCTCCGGCTACGGTCGTCCTCGTCCTGCGACTATTTTCGTCTCTCGCGCGGATTCGTGATGTATTTGATCAAATTGCCAGGCTATCGATTGCTCTCACAGGGAGGAGTAGATAACGTGTTTGTTTGAACATTTTTTGAAGCGGCGTCTTGTGTCGAAATTTTAGACCTATTCTTTTAGGCTTATATACGGAGAAATATGATTAGTAAAAAACACGGGAAAACCCATGAATTTTTACAGTTATTCCAGTAACAGAGCTCCTTGAGTTGGAACATCGGAGACTTTAATAGATTACACAGTGACCATTTTACAGTTTGTAATGGGAAAAACATCGGTTTATACGGTAAAATTTACCAATCTCCAATTAATATATGTCGAGTGTTTATGGGTTTATACTGGACTGTAAACAAATTTGTACTTTTAATATATTTTTATATAAAGCTTTTTTCCAATATGTGATTATGAAAATTATCTAATATATATCGTCATTACGAAAATTAATATATTCCCTTATGGAATTGCTTTTATAAATTTCATAACGGGGAGTACTCATTTATTAACTTTCATAATCACGGATTGGATAAAAGTTTTATAATATATATAATTTTATTACATGTAATACAAATTTTTGTAGAGTGTGCAACGAACAGTGAAAAGTACGGTGTGTCTATTACAAAATTTAATGTTTTACCTCGAGGAGTCCTGTTATTGGGATTCACTGTAAAAATTACGTATACTTTTTACGTATACGTTAGTATACGTAAGCTTTAAAATAGAAGCTTATATATAGGCTGAGTAGGCTAATAGTAGGCTGGAGTATTAAAAGCATCAAAGTAAGGGTAAAATTTCGATTCGGGGTGCAGCTTTCTCGAAGGCCTGTCGCATTTCACACATATGATTATAATTTAATTACAGCTTTTACTTACGAGTGACTCAATTATATTGGAAGCTTAAATTAACTAAAGAACAATTTGTAGTCTGTGATAAATAAGATTTAAAGGAGAATCGATAAGGCTGACGGTGAACCGAGATTATATCCTCTTTCCTCGTCTAACGGTACTTTTCGAGCTTTAATGACACAGTTCGTGCTACAAATGCGCAAAACGTGTTCCGGCTCGGCCACTTTCGTCACTGCGGTGGGTAGGAAGGAAGCTATACACCGGGGGGAAAGTTTCTTCAGTTAGCGCTGCACGCATATTGCAGCTTTCCCACGGGTAACTGTTAACGGAATCGAAAAAGCCGCGAGATATACATTTTTACGATTTCTTTCGCCGCTCACCGCAGTGCGGGCGATTAGAATGATCGAAAATGAGGTAAAACAGAGCTCTGAGCTATTCTGTAAAACTGAGGACTTTGCGCTGTAGAAATACCGTAGAGCAATTACCGCGGTTGGTCGTAAAAAGTCGTCGTAAAGACGTTTGTCGTCGATCGTCTCGGTGGTCTATCACCTGCGAATCGTCCGTGACGTCTTTTATGGGATTTGATTAACCCGCTTTAGGGAATCGATTGATTCGATTGCCGGGTCGTTTCAATTTTTATAACCTACCTTATAGAATATGGAGCGTATTCATTCGGTCTTCTGTATTATTAATTATTACGTATAATAATATTAATGCGGCACATATTTGATGAAAAGAATTGAATATCCAAGCAAAACGGATAAATGACTTTGAAGTACACCGAGAGAAATAATTGCCGGTGTAAAAAAATGTTCTCTTCAATTAGAAATATGATATAATTCCAGAATCAAGCCATAGTTTTCTTCGCGTAAGAAAATATTTGATAGGCTCGAGTAAGATTGTTTGTCTCGCGCAGAAAGAATTTCTGGTTCCAACTAAGATACTGGTTCTTGAATCAAGAATGTATATTTTTCGATCGAGAATCTATATTCTTAAAAATTTATAAGATCATACACCGAGAAAACTGTTTATGTGTAATTCATAAATGTTTATTTGAATATGACGAAATAAAAATTGTCTTGGTCCAAGTAAATATTCATTAACTATTACAATATTTATTTGGCACAATTAAATCCTGCGAGGCAATTGCTTGAATGAAATGAACATTTTAATAATTAAGATATATTTTCTCGTCTTAACGAAATATTTCTTCCGCCGCATTTGAAATTACATTTTTTAACTATTGATTAATTTGTTGTTCTCTCGGTGTATGTTCTTGGTTCAAGACACATTTTTTTGACACAAATAATTATTTCTCCCAGTGTACTATACTAAAAAATGTTTTAGATAACGAAAGATCCGATAGACCATAATAGGTTACCACATGGGGAACCGAAAGTACCGGCAAAGCATTAAGGTTTATATCTCGTCCTTCGTTCGATCATTCGAAGCGTAGATAGAATAGCAGCGCTTGGTTCGAGATATAACCATGTAATACATCAAATGATCCTACCATATCTGCCGGGCACGTTCAAGTACCTGTTAGTCGAGTGACGGGAAATGATCGAATACTCTTATATTATTTACTCCCTCTTCGGGCCGTGCAAGAAGTTCTGACAGGCTAACGACATGTCTACTAAAAGTTTTTCTCCAACATTTCGGGGCCGGGATGAACGATGCGAAATATGAAAAACGACGTTGTCCGAGATCTAGAGTGAATCGCGAGTCTAGCCTACTTTACTTTTCCTTGGTGAAGCTCTCGAATTTTGTCATTTCTGAACTCGTGTAATTTAATGGATTCATAATTGCCGATCGAGGATGGTTGTCCTTATCGCTATCAGCAAAATTGGTCTAACATCAAAACCTGTAATTGCACCGAAATGCCTGCTTATTTCTTAAATTTTGAGCTCTCGGTGAATCACGTGATACCTCGTATAGAGAGAGGGTAGCTAATTAACTTTCTTTTGTGGTGTATTTCAGGTTTTCTTAGTTTCCTGAGCGCGCAGTCAGATTATTCCCCAAGGCATCCCTTTGAAACGGTTCCGAAGTTATTTCGTGAACTGTAGCCGAAGCGGAGCCGTACTTTTTTCTCATTTCTTTTCTCAAAATTTTTTCTTTTTTATTAACGAGTTCGAGTTCTTTCGTCCTGCTACTTCGCATGTTACATAAACTGAATAAAATGATTGGGTTAAAATGACAAAACACATCTAATTAAATACGTTTTGTTATTCTAACCAAAATAGTGGCCGATTTAACCGAATATTTAGTTTTTCCAACCAAATGTTTAGTTATTCTCTAACCATAAATTATTAATATTTCTCAGTTTAATTATTAATAAGATCATATTTAATCAAACAGATGGAGAATTCATATTTTGCTAAACGCGTTTGGTCATCGTCTCTAAGATTTTGGTTAAATTGACTAAATTATTTTTCTTAATGTACCTACGTCTATTCTCTCTCTTAATAAAGAAAAGTGCGTAATCACATTATCGAATATACGAGTATTTTCGCATGGTAGTATTTTTTCTTTCTCAAATACAAAGAAATAGTTAAATTTTCGATATTGGCTTCGTCATAATCGACTTCGAGTCTATAAGTCTTCAGTTAATTCTTTGCTCCCCTTGTAAGAGTACTTTTCTACAAGGGCAGCCGGGCTCTCGTTTCTAAAAATTGAAATGAATAATAATGTAATTGGAATACACCTGCACTTCGCGTTCCCTGTTACAAGCAGCATCGTTATAATTTGCGCCCGGGGAAAGAGATGGGTTTCGCTCGCAAGGAAATACCCCGCGGGTCTCGTAACTGTCCTCGATAACCGTGTGAAATGGTAAAATGTCGTCCGGAACCCTTCCACCCGGCATCTCTTCACCCTGCAGCTCCTTCGCTCACCCCCCGGCTTGCGTGCTTTGCCTCCCATCGGCAGCGACTGTATCTACCCCTCGTAAAAATTGACGACTGCGACGGTAGGCCGTATAAGGTCTCGTAAGTATGTTGGTACTTATATTTGCGTACGTAGTCATTGCTGTGAAGGGAGAGAGAGTGAGAAAGAGGGACGGGAGGAGTCGCGTTCTGCATGGGGTGTCGTCTTTGAGAATCGAGTGCATCGTCGACGGAGCTGCGATAGCTTGACGACTTTTGAATGCGCGAGGTATATACATGTATAGGGGATGGAAAAAGTAATGGGATAATGCAATACGCAATACGCGTGTACATAGATGAATTTTTAATTGGACGTTACGTATCCCCTTGACATTTTGTCGAAAATCAAAATTCCTGGATTCGAACTCTAGACCGTCTTAATTTGTATATTTTTAATCGTTAGTTAGAAAAAGTACGATTATTTGGTCGATATATCTCGAGGAAAATATAAAATATCGGTGATTTCATTTATAGAAAATTTTCTCACAGAAAATCATCGATATCTCAGTGTTTTCTTAAGATTTCCTCAATAAATCCGTTATTTTTTTAGATCTACGTGAAAAAATGCATTAAACAGGGTAGTTCAGAGTTCGATTCCAGAGAGATCGATTTTTGCGAAAATTGAAAAGATAATATCAAAGGGTCCAAATTTGGCAAAAAATCGAGTTTTCTAGAATCGATCGCTCGATCATCCTATCTTGTGTATTTCTTCACGCTCTTTGTGAAAAGCACGATTCTTAAGTCGATATCCTAAAGGAAATATAAGATAGCGTCGATTTTATGAGCGAGAGAATTATTTCCTCCCCACAGAAAATCATCCATCGGAAAGGCAATCTCTTATTAATTTCCTAAAAATTCAAATTTCGTTGAATTTTTCGTAACGATTCTTTTTTCCTCCCTATAATTCCTTCACCCACACGAACGAATTCGTCTCCTCGCCGGCGACAGCCGAGCCCGTCTCTCGATATCGCAATTATTTTTTTTTCCGCGTTACCCGAGTCCAAGGGACTCTGACTGGAGCACCCCGATCCCCTCTTTTCGCCGCCGCAAATAACCCCGGAACGTTGATGGCACACGCCCTATTCTCATTTGGTACACCAGTTACGGATATTTACAAGCAAAGAGGCGGATTTGGACAATGGGACCGGCATTGTAACGCCGCGGAAAGGGGAAGCCGCCTCCGCTCTCCGTTACCACCCCTGGCGCCGCGTATCGCGGGCCGCGGAGCTAAATATCGAAACAAAGCAACCCGGATGGTCGTATGATCAAAGGCAGAGTGGAACGCGAGGCACGCGACGGGGGAGGCACCGGCGCGAAATCGGGTAATCACTAGTTCGGATGACTCGGTACGTTTCGATTCCCCGCTGGGTAATTGAGGACCCGATGCGCCCGAAGCTTCGTGCTCTCGACGTAGGTCGAATTACCGATTACAACTGCCTTCGCGATCGATGGCGTCTTATCGTTGGGAGGGATTCGTTTGATCTGCCACTCGCGGTGAGGGGCCGTTCATTCGATCAGAGGTTCTCCGGATGTGCATTCCGGAGGAATACTATTCGAGACTTGTGGCAATCCCCGGGGTAAAATTATCGAATATTTGTACGTACACGCATGAGTGTTCGACTGTACGGCACGGGCTGCGTTGGTCTGTAATTATGCAGGCAGGCGTAATGACGGGGCGAGACGTGCAGTGGAATTCGGGGAACGCTGCAAAATTGAATCAGATCGTCGGTATTCGTATTATGATTGACGGAATATATATAATAATAATTATTATAATGAAATAAATAAAACGGATAATTACAGAGGAAGAATGATAGTTTAACTAAGAATGAACATTTTCCCCAGTGGGAAGAATCTGCCACTCTGTGGTTGTAATTGTATTCGAGGGAGTAGAAGTTGAGTCTAGGTCCATATATTATGGACTTTAGTAGCATTTGAGGGTTGAGAACGACAATAATTCTGAACTGGCGAGGTAATGGTTCGCAAAATACGGGTGAGGCTTACATCCAGAAGCAAACTCTGACAAAGCTAAGAAAGGAGAAGACGAATCATTAATAATTTCTACCGCGAATAATGGCAGTTTAATGACTGAATCTTAATGAGAAATGTCCGTAATTCAGAGTGATACAAGAGGTATTAGTCGCTGCGTATGACATAAGTAGTTAGAGGCATCTACAGGAGTACAGCGACTTTCGATGCAATCTCCTAATAAATATTTGGTTCAACTTACTAATATTTTGGTTAAAATAATTAAGTTCGATTAACCAGATGCGTTTTGTCATTTTAATCATGTTATTTCTTTCAGTGTTGTTCACCTTTCAGCTGTAGTCCCAAGAATATGTAGAAGAATTAGAAGCAAAGTTTAATTTATCGAATAGTGTCAATTAAAGTTGAAATTTGATACGCCGAGTTTAATTAAGAATAACATTGCTCAGCAATTCTAGCTGATGCAGTCAGAATTATTGCCACGTCACATATATTTTTTTTAGTGCACGATATTTCGTCTAACGTTTATTCTTTAGTAATAAAATTCGATTTTTCCTATTCGAATGTTGTGATTGACGTTTATACCCAGAATCCAACGACCGATTACGCATATTATCGAACGCCACTTAGCAAAGACGAAGAGTTCGATGTACGTTATTCCCGGAGCGGTTGACTGTCGAGCAAGCCTATCCCTCGGTGGCGGATTGGACGTGGGTAATGACGGGAGAAATTGAAATTTTTCTTTTTCACAAAATAAAAGAGAAAGCTTTTACCGAGGTAGAAATTAGGTGCGTTCGCACGAAAAATGCCTCCTTATAAAGCCCAACGCGATTCGACGCTCAGATGCGTTTCGCACATGCGAGGGGCTGGTGGAAAAATGTCGATGTCACAAAAACATCCACGCTAAACTACAAGTCATTTCTAGCTCGTGAGATGTACACCGAAAAAATAGTTTATTTGTACTTTATAAATGTATGTTCGAATATATGGCGGAATAAATATTTTGCGGGATCAAATAAATATTCGTTAACTATTACAATATTTTATTCGGCACAATTTGATCCTTTGAGCCAGCCTTTCGAATGAAATAAACATTTTAATAATTAACATATGTATCATTCATTTTTATAATTCTTTGTAAAATAAATTTCAGGTCAAAGTGTAGTAAATAAATAGGAATAAGATGACTTACAATAAAATATTAAATTTTTAATTATAAAATTTAAAGTTTTAAAGGAAATTAGATTTAAATGTAAATTAAATTAATTAATTTACTTGATAAATGTTTTTAAATTTTTACAAATTGCCCGTCACTCTCATTTAAATAAGAAGAGTCGTAGCAAAGTAAAAATATTGAAAAGCGTTTTTTATTTGCTTGTTCAAATGAAATACGTTATTTATTTTCCCGTATTTGAAATTACACTTATTAACTATTAAGAAACCGTTAAAAGTAGTTAACCTGCTCCCAAAAAAAAATTATCGAACGATGCAACAGATTCCCTTCAATTCTCGTTTTTTCGCCACGTTAAGTAATTCATCACGGGCAGAAGGACACCATCATTATATCGAATTTCATTTCCACCCTTCCCGCCATTCGTCCGCCTCACGGGCAGGACACTTCGCTTTTATCGCAGCACTTCGCGTATTGGAATTTGCAGGTGTAGTGTGTCGGTAGAGCCGGGTGTACGTATGGGTGTGTGTGTACGAATATAAATACATATATAACGCGGAGAGAGACGTATAAGAGCGGCCGAGGTGAAAGGGCATCACTATTCATGACCATATGTCACCGAAATTGTTTCCTCGAAGTGACAGAGGGAGAGAGAGGTATAAAGTTTACTCGTCGCCGAGCGAGAGGAGCGGGGAATTTTTATTGGGCACGGAAGAATTATCGACGTCTTAGACGCGTCGCTTAGGGGTGGCCCGGGACTCACGTTGCGCGCCAACGACGCGCGATCGAACGTTGCATTCGCTCTATACTTCGTTCTTTATTCCGTTTTTCCTTTGCGTTGCAATTTCTCGTCGTTTTTTCTTTAAACATCGTTCATTCCGCACGGTTTTTCGCGAATTCGACGCGAAATACCGCCATCGGTCGTGTTTTCTGGATGAAAAATTGGGTATCGACCGAGTTTATCACGCCGCCATCCGAGCGAGCTTGCTCCGGGGAACGCCGCGGCTGTGTACCAAATGCATTTTCGGTACACGTGTTACGCGCTCCGTCAATTACGGGTGAAATTCTTCGTCCTACATCTAGCGGATGCTTTTGCCGAGGTTAATGCGCTCGATTTGTCGATATACGCGAGAGTTCGATGCGCCACTTCGCGTTTCGCTTTCGGTTTAAAATAAACCGGTCCTACGGTTCTCCAATGAAAAACTACGTACTTAGGTATCCGATTAGTAAATGATCCACTAAAATTAGTCAGCATTGGGCGTAATTGAGGAAACTTCATCGACTTCGACTCGCAAACTGCATGAAACACTCGCTCGTCACGATTCCGACTGTAAAATTGTATCCAGGTCCTGTATATCGAGACAGGATTAGCAATCGTCTACGCGTAGCAATCGTCTACCGCGGTTGCACTGCGACGAGAGCGACGCGTCTATTTCAGTCGAGTACGGAGTACACCGGCAGTCCATCCGTTCTCGCAAGGCGTTCGATTACTATTATCTATGCATGCTGCTCCATACTTTACTTCTAGCAGATAACGTATACCTATACGCCGTCGGATGTGCGTTGGGAACAGGAACGAGGCGTTACGAGCGCGGCTAGTCATCTTTTTCGCAAGTTTACATAGATGATGGAATTGTTTTGGACATCTTAGATTATGCACTGTGTGGGAGTTCCTACGTTTGCGCATGTATAGGCTCTCGCTTCCGGGGAAAAAATGTTGATATATAATATAATCATATGTGAATAAATAATTGGATATAATCAGATCCGAAATTTGTTTTTATCTAATTAGAGGTATGTAAAAGTATCCATGATCATTGATTATACATAATTAATTAATTACATATGACTAGAGAGTTCTATAACCAGATCCAAAATTTTGAGTTTTATTCCGATCTAAATATGTATTATACATAATCATATCTGATCATGTAATCATATATGTATGATAATATCGCGTAATCCTTACAATAGCGTACGTCTATGTATTAATGGTCGCATGTTTAAAGGAGCAAGTTAATTAGTAAGTTATTGGTCCGCTACTCGTTTTTGTTTTGTAAAGAATTTGCAAGGATCATCCTTTGTAGTGTTTGATCATGCAATCATTAATATATAAACGTATGCTAAGGTTCGCTTCGTATGAAAATTATGAGTTATGAACAAATATGAAAATTCATGTATGATCAAATAAAGACAAAGTTCGACTCTGATTATATACAATCATATATGGCCACGTATGATATTGATTAAATATGACTGTTCCTTCCCGGGTTTCCATTCCCTCGTCTCAATTTTTCCCTCCATTCTCCGTTCTTCTTCGAGAAGAGCAATAGTCTGAACGATATTTTTCACCCCTATTCATTAGTAGATGCTTATGGCAAGAATAGGTAAAATATGTGATACTTTTGTAAAAGTATCTTCTCTCTCTTCGGAGTATAAGGTCGAGTTTCGACCATGGCAAGAGGGTAATTATTGGATTAATTTCTAAGAAAGTGGAGAAGCTTGAAAGGTGCACGGTCCTTCGGACTCTTATCTGCTTTATCGTCGTGTTACCGTATGCAGCTGCAGCGTTCTGTTCCTAAGTTCAAGATAAACTCGAGAGGACGTTTAATTAAATGCGGGGGTTCGCATTGCGCGCGCAAAGAGTCGGTTTACATCTGCTTACAGTTCTTTCGTAACGTTATTTATCGCGCGGATGTAAAGCGCCATCCTTTCATCAGCTTCAATGGGATTATCTTCGCTGCGAAGCATTTATTTGTTTATCTCTGTACGCAGCGCGATTTTTACAGAGTTTACGACGTCCCTTATATCTGGATTACATTTAAGTTGGAAATCATTTTACGAGACCATGATATGTCATTCGTACAAATATTGAAAAAAATGTATTTTGAATATTGAAATTACTCGTGTATCCTTTTATTCTGTGTAATAATTACCTATGTTTTTTACTGAATTTATATTTTACATTAATCGCCCAAATACCATGAAGTTTCTCTGGTCACAAGGTATTTCAATACTTACAAATATTATGCTTTGATGCGGGGATGTAAAAAAAAATTCACAGATTTCGCAATCCTTGCAACTATCGGGGATATGAAAATGATACGAAAAATATATAAATGATATTGTTATTAACTATGTATTACAATGCAAAAAAGATATATAATCATATATGTATAATAGCATATTGTATATTTACCACAATATTGTAAAGTAATTTTTTGTTTGTTTTACGAATAGGTGTACAATGAACAGAAAATATATAAACTATTACAAAATATCCTAGATTGGGGTGGCACATCAGATTATATTAGTTTATCATGTTTTAATGTAGCTGCCTCACCACCCGTACCACTACATAGTACCATCACCCGTATCCACACTCAGTCTACTACATACACACGGTCGAGAGCGCTAGAGTGGGAGCTTTCCGGTGGCGCACGCACGAGAGCGCTAGAGTGGGGAGGGCGACATATCCGTCTTAAACTGGCTCGTCGAAAACCTAGAAATGTCCCCCTATATACGGGAACATAAACATTTTCAATGTTAAAATCTTGCACAAGTGATAGCATCAACGGGTGCTGCTCAAACATTGCAACGATCGGTGCAATTTTTGTCTCCCGCACTCGACACTCAACGACGTACGTTGTCGTTAAATTTTTACGTAAAACTCTCGTTCGTATGCATAAATTACGGAAAAAAGCGGACGTCATTGTAGCGACTTTACGCGACAGCGGCTCGAAACGCGCGCACGGAAAAGGCGAACGAGTCTTTCGGCCGTGAGATACGCGAGCGCTAATAATGCAGCTTTGTTCCCAGCGCAGCTTCCGGTAATTGCGCGCGGACTTCCGCGTATCGGTATATGACGCGCCGCTTCTTTGACGATTCCTCTTTTCACGCGAAAAGTGGAAACGGCGGCACTTTTCGATACGATCTCGCCGCGATGCGCTCATTCGAACGGCAATTACCGTATTACGAGCGGACGCGAAATTATATTCGCGCGGTTCCAGCGTATGTATAAATTCGCGAACGAAATCATTGCTCCTAGGTAAAAGTGTAACAGTCGTCATGAAGCTGCTAACCATTCTTCTGGTCGCCGTCGTCTTGCTCTGCGAAGCTGTGGTATGTTATAGCGTGGATTTTAGTTTTCGATAAAATTAATTAGATACAGATTTTTTGTGTGTGTGTGTGTATGAAAAATTCAAAGCTTCCTCAGTCATTCTTCAATCTTCTATACTGAGGGAAATAATTGCTGATGCCAAAAAAATATTTTCGTCAATCAAACATATGATATAATGTCAGGATGAAGCTATGGTTTTTTTTTTCGTGCAATAAAATATTTGATAGATTCGAGCAATTGTTTTTTTTTTCGCGCAGAAAGAATTTCTTTTTACAACAAAGGTATTCTTGAATAAAAAATATATATTTATCGATCAAGAATCTGTATTCTTAAAATTTTGTAAGATCATATTTCCTTGATTCAAGACATATTTTTTTGATACTAGCTATTATTTCCCGCAATGTATGGACAATTCTAATCGCTAGTTCTATTCCAAATTTCGTCTGAGCAATTGTACGTTAGGTTTTTCCGTATTCGAAAAACGAAATGATAAAGCATGAATCTCGTTTCTATTTACAATTACAGTTTGCAGCACAGCTGGGACGAGCTGCTATGGAATCCATGCTTTCTGGTGTCGTTGCACAAAGAGGCTACGCACCGCCGCCACGTTTTCCTCCATATCCACCAAAAAACGGTATTTAAATACGATTCGATTTCTCAAATTTTCCACTTTTTACACCGTCTCATACATGAGACTTCTCCAAAAGTAGAAAACAAGCGTAACGTACGTAATGAATTGTTATTCACATTCGTGATATCGACAGTTTCAGAATTCGAGCAGTGGGATTGAGCCTGGGCTATCGAGAGGACACCAATGGACCGGCCACTCTTAATACCATAACGTCGTTCATTTAGAATAAATCTCGATGCAAAATTAGATCCACTATTTACACCTTACTGGCACGCTTAATGATAGAAAAAAAACCCAAGGTATGCACGTTCACGATGGAAAGCAAATAGTGTAAAAATTCACGAGTAATAAATAAATGCTTTGATTCATCATTTACACGTCTCACACCGAGAGAAATAATTGCTAGTATCAAAAAAATACTTCCTGAACGAAAAGGAAATAATTTTTAAAAAATGTTAAGAATACAGAGAGAGATTCTTGGTAGAAGAATCTATAATATATTCTTGATCCAAGAATACCTTCGTTGAGACGAGAAATTCTTCCTGCGCATAAAAACGATTACTCGAGCTTATCAAATGTTTACTTGCATGAAGAAAACTAGAGTTTTATCCTGGAATTATATTACATTTTTGATTAAAGAAACAAACTTTTTGGCATCAGCAATTATTTCTCTCTTTCAGAGAGTGTAAATATTTTGCATATTTTGTGGATTACGAGACTACGATCCCATGAGTGACCAACACTGGAAAGAATGTGTCATTCTGTGGCAAAGGCATGGCACAGCTGTGCTACGTAATTGAAATATTCCACGAGTACAGGAACGGCGAGGCTGACCCTATTTTTGGCCTTTTTTTTATGCCACACTTCCATCATTTTTACTCGGGGGAGCTTTTACTCGCGCGTACATGACCCTTATCCGTATAGATTTCCCGGTGAGCTCGATACGACAGTTTACATCAGCCTCTGGTCCACCCCCACTATTGTAAGTTAGCAGGGAAATATGACCCCCGGATTTCGTCACTAAATGTCAGTATATTCATAGATATGTATCAGAAGTTTTCTATGCAGAATGTGATATACCTGTGAACACTAATGTGTTACCGTCCTTAAAAAGGGTCGTTGATTTTCGTAGGATAAAAGTAAGAACTTTTTTACAAGTAAATTTGCAAGAAAATGAAAAAAAATGAGAAGTCTTCTAGAGGAGTAGCGAGATTGTAGAAGATTTAGGTCAGACTGACGATTTCTCTACTTGAACTACACTCAGAAAAAAAGTTGCTTGATTGCAGTAAATTTGTTTTTGAATAGTACTATAAGGGCATGTTTATTCAATTCGAATGAATACCGATTTAATTCAAATAATATTCAATTAAATTAACAATACTTATATACGTCCAACTGATATTCCTTCTAATCGAATAAATGTGCTCTTAGGACTATTAAAAAAAACGTTTATTTCGATCAAGCAAAGTTTGTTCTTATTGTAGACGAAAAACATAAATCGTAGCGTTTACAAAGTTTGTAGTAAATTTCGAAACAAGACCAATTTATTCTTATGATAACTACAATTCTAGTAAAAATTTAAGTAAAATTTATAGAAATTGCAAGCGCTGCTGTAATTTTTGATAAAATTACATTTATCGTAACAATAAATTGGCCTTGTTCCGAAAACCTGAAACTTTTTAAATACTAAGATTTATTTTTTCCCGTATACTCAAAGTAAATTGAAATAAATATATTCAACGCACACACACAGGGGATAAGAATTAAAAAATATACCGAAAAAAACAGAAGACAATTATCGTTAATAAAATACCTCATGAAAACGTATCTCGGAACCCGTTACAATCCCTTAATTGCCACATTCGTTCCATGTCCTCGCCCGTGCCGCGCAGCTCGCGCCCCCCCCCCCCCCCATGGAGTGTGTTTTTTTTACCTACGTTTTATTAGTTGCCCGCGACCCGGAAAAACGGTCGAGGTATAAATCACGGGCCAAACGCTTGGCGAAAGGACGGAGTCTGGAGCAACGTCGGGTTAAGGGGGGGGGGGGGGGGGCGACGTCAGCAGCAATATCGCCGATGTGTTGTCGGCGTTTGTTCCCAAGTCGCTAATTAATCATCCGCTAATCACTAGCAGAGTGCTCGAGTTTATTTGGTACGCTCGGCTTTGCCCTGTCTGGCGGTCGGTAAAAGAAAAGCACTTGTCGGTCGTTCGCGTGGGCATGGGCGCCCCTACATATGTTGCCGTCTGCCACCGTCGACGTGACAATTAATTTAATAATAGCGCGAACGAGACGGGGTGATAATAAATCAGTCGGGGAGGCGTACGAACAGTCTTTGAATGGATATAACGTGGAAGGACTTTTGTAGCGGGAAGCGTCCGTAATTAGTGTTTACGTTTAACGCACCAAATGCTTTTGAATGGATCCAAAATCAATATAGGGGCGAAATGAGCGGAGAAGTAATAACAGCTTGACGAAGACGAGTACAGTGACGGCGATTGGGCGATAAGATAAAAGAGTTTTAATATCGTACGCACTCCTTCTTGTGCCAGACACGTGTTACGTAAGGCTGCCAGTTGAACCCTGCTCCCGGCCAATTAAGCTATCAATCGGCCTAATCACGTTATGAAACTTTCACCTCGACCCTACAGATGCTTCGACCCTTCCTCCCGGCCCCCTTCGCGGCTTTCCAACGCCTCTGCACGTGTTTCGCTGGGTGAGTAAGTGACTGAAGGGTGTTAATAGCTTAAGGATTGATCGATACCACCCGCTTGTCTCGTTCCTCGTCAAGTTACGTAACATAATAATACACCATTTCTTGTCCGCCAGTTCATACGACTATGATGACCTCCGAAATGAAAGAGGAGTAATTGTAATATACTGTCAAATTATTCGTATTGCGATTTCTATGGCACTTGAGGGTAGTTTCTCTCCGTTTAACTCTATTTTTTGAGAAGGAAATGCTCGCTTTTTGACCCTTAGATGTATGCGTGAAAAATTTCTCTCCTGCGCACAGTCAGATCTCACGGACCTAAATACAAATTATAATACAAATTATATTTTGGTTATAAAATGTTATGTTTTTTAAAGAAGATGGTAATATTAGATATTATACATGCTTTTTCATATTACACTAAATATATTTATCATGGGAAATTTGAAATAAACGTAAGTCAATCACAACCATTGATTACGAGTTATGTAGTATTTCTTTTCACTGACGACCTAGGTATGCGTCTGAGGGTTAATCGAAATAAATATCAGCAAGAAACTGATTTTCGTTTCAAAAGCTACGAATTTATACGCATTACATTTTTTTTTCATTTAATAAGCGTCGCAATAAAGACGTGAACGATTTCTCGTACGACGCCTCATTATCGATACCTTATCCGAAGAAATATCGGGATGAAGATTGAAAAATGTCTGAGAAAGCGTCGCGCGGGACACGAGAGGACGACTTTACAGGGATATTAATTTATCTCGAGAGCGATTATCTCACGCGCTTTTGAGCACGGACGGAAAATTCATTCCTGAACGAGAGTCCTAGGATGCCATTCCCATTCGTCAGGGTTGCCTTCGTCCCTGATATATTTTCAATCCATTTCTTTCTCGTTTTCGCGCAATTACCCGGATCCACCTTCTAGGCGGCCTTCGTTTATTTGCCCCCGAGAAGAAGATAGTAATTCGATTAAACGTGACTGGAGGTCAGGAAGCTTATCGGAGCAAGAAAGTGAAGGCACGGCGGGCAATTACAAGTAATCAGGGTGCGAGGGTGAAAGGGGGAAGGTAGGGGAGGATTCGGGGCGTATATAGGAGGGTGATATTCGAACGTTCTCCATTCCGTTCGACATTCCCAAAAGGTCGCGCGATTCGTCCGTATAATTATGGACCTTATATTACGTAGGGAGAATCGAATTGTAATAACGAGAATTGGCGCGTTCGACGATATTTCAATGGGCGATAATGTTAATAATTCGCTGATTGGCATTGATGGAAATGTTTGTTCGGATGGAGAGAAAAGCGGGAGGAGAGAAAGAGTGAAATGAGAATTCTCTCTCTCTGGGATGAATTTTTGGGCGAGGGATTTTTCTTTTTTTTTTTCACGTCAATATGCATGACAATAACGTAAATTTGAAAAACCAGTAGAAAATTTAATATTTGCTTTACTGATATTATTTTGTATTTACACCGAGAAAGATAACTTGGAAAATTTAACACGAACTACCCCCCGAATGGTCGCGCTTTATAAGACGGTCGTTTTGGCGGGTGATTATCACGTTATCCGTGGATTTTTCGTTCACACTGCTATAGAACTTTTTTGTAGACCGAAATGTGCTCTACAAAAAAGTATTCTACGAATTTTGACAAAAACCTCACGGGTTACGAAATAATTGAGATTGAATGGAACTCTGAATAAGACACCGGCCAAATTGACCGGTTGCTGTAGTTCTAGTGTTAACCAAAATCCTGGAGATAATGATCAATTTGTTTGGTTGAACTGACTTATTTTTGGTTAGAAAAACTAAACTCGTCAAACTAGATGCATTTTGTCATTTTATCCCAATTATTTTTCTGTGTATTAAGTCTTTCTTTTTTAGTTGAAATAAAATGATTGGAAATACACTGTTTTAAAGAAAGTTCTATTTTCCATACTTTTTTGTTTCAACAAATCCAAGCTTCTCCCTCTAGAAGATTGTCCCGTCCCGTTCATGCGGGGACAATCTGTACACCTAGGTATAGCGACGTACATAAAATACCGACGAGCTTGTCGGTCGTATAAAAACGCCGAAGAATCGAGAATTATCGTCGGCAATGCATCGACGAGCAGTCGCGAAGCAACGTTGCGGCTCTCTGAGAAGCCATCGGCATTTCCCAGACCTCGTGAACGCGACGATGATGGCGAAACGCGTTCCGATATGCACCCGCGTACGCTTCATTTTATGTCGCGAATCTGCATATAAAAGCCTCCTGACTTTCATACCGATGTATAAAGCGCTGTACGATGTGCAGGCGATTCATTGCGCCGGAAAATAGACTTCTTGGAGAGACCCCGAGAGAGTGGAAGGGATAAAGGATGAACGAGGAAAGGGTAGAGGATGCGCACTCGTTGTATCGCACGCATAAGCCTCGAGCGAATTTCTGGAAGAGGATTCGAGTCGGAATTATTGAGGATTCGGTGCATCGCGTTTGGATGCAAGGTACACGGAGTGTTTCCTCAAAATGTCGATCCCGAATAATGTACTGATACTGAATTTCTACACCGTGAGAAATAATTGCTGCTGTCAACAAAATACTTTCTTCGATCAAAAATATCATGTAATTTCGGGATCAAGTGATGGTTTTCTCCTCGCGCACAGGTAAATATTTGATATGCTTGTATAATTATTTTTTCTTGCGCGATAAGGACTTTCTTGTTCCTACGACTGTATTCTTCAATCAAAAATATATTCTTCGATCAAGAATCTGCATTCTTAAAAATGTTTAGGGGCATATGTTCTTGATTCAAAAAACATTTTTTTGACGCCAGCAATTATTTCTCAGTAAGCAGAAAAACAATTATTAAAACACAAAACGAATGGTTTTGAGGTTTACAGATAACGAATCGTTGGAAAGTATCTCCACTCTCTTCTCATCCTAATTCTGCTTTATAATCTACTTTGCGTCTTTAGAAAATGATCTTCGTGTAACAATCCCTAGGGCGTAATACACTCTAAACTGCAAACTCCACGCCCTCTCTAAACTTTCTCTCCGCGCACGGGACAGCGTACGGCTTTAGACCGGTACTGCGCGAGATTAATAGGGCAGCGTGAAAATGCAATTTTAGCCCGACACCGTTATCACGCTCGCTAACCACCTTTACACCCTGTTTGCACGCCTATCGCTCGTCAACGATACGCCATAGTTGTTTATTTCCTTTTTTCGGCTCCTGTAAAAGGTGGTGAATATTTTTCGACACTGGCTAATTGTGTCGTGTCGCGAGCACGAGTGTTCTCTGCCGAGCTTTTTTTCTGGATGGATATTTTTTTTATTCTTTTAATGGATAATTAATTGATCAAGAGCATCCATATTTTATTTATTCTTACTTTAGTACATGGTGATCCATGACGCTATTCGGCCCCTCTCAGCGTTACATTTCTCCTGCTTTCTCCACACCATTCGGTTTTCAAGATTCGCTGGTGCGACTGTATCGACTCTCGGTTGCACCTGCGGCGTTGTACCTTTATTTATTTACACCTCGATGCGCGACTGTGCACCTAAATACATATGTATGTACCTTTTTCATAGCAGCCTTTGGGACGAAAATGTAAGTATACACTGAGAAAAAAAGGATGTTTTAAAATACAGCAATCAATCCCAGAAAGTATGGGAGAAAATCTTCAAGTAAGAAAAGTGGTGATGGGATAGTTATGAATTCGGTTGAATACTATACACAGAGAAAAAGAATTAGTTCGATCTACTGAAAATTACTTGAATTACTTGCGTGGTCGCGAGTAATTGTTTATTTGTATCAATGAATTTTTTAAATTCATTAATTTGATATCTCTTCCTTACAAACATGTGGAATAGAATGTGATGGCAAGAAAGAAATATTTAATTAATTATAAAGGGAGATTTAATTGATGTAAATAAGTACATAATTACTTGCGACCCCGCAAGTCATTTTTAGTAAATCTAATTGATTATTTTTATCCGTGTATACTTGTATAAGACTTATGTGCGAGTATATACTGTATAGGACTGTATAGGATTTAAATTTACGTCTGACACACACACAGAAGTAACTTTTATACAGTATAGTATTTAGCCAAATTCATGACTGCACTATCACTAGATTGTTTACCTGGAGTTTTTTCCCTATACTTTCCGGGATTGATTGCTATAATTTGAAACATCATTTTTCTCAGTGAATGATTGTCGTAGATAACGTACTTTGCCATTACGAGCTCGTTGTAGGTATAATGCACTCTCTGATTCAGACTGCTAAATCTATTATTCTCATTTCACCGTGAAAAATTCAGTATACCGGAAACTCGGTCGCTCCGCTACATGATTAAATTTTGTTTTCGCAGCCACAAATTTAATTTCACCTCTCTATTCACATTTCGATCGTTCGGGGCAATAGAGACAAAAATAGTAGCAACAATGTGTACGAAATGGCGAATATTTTTTTTCCCAGAGCAAATTCAGCACACGGCGTGCTTCGTCGGCAAAAAAAAGATCTCTGAATATATCCCGGACGAATAATTCGTGGAATAAACAGCGTCCGATGCAATCGGGGCAAATGAAAGTCGAAATTAGATATCTGGGTTGTGAATGGCAGGACGAGGCAGACCTACGGAGCGGAGAGAAATGGTAGTAATTCAGTAATTGACATGGGGACAGAGTCGTACTAATTGGACATTATGGACTTGGTAATGGGTAGGTGGAATCGCGAGTCTCTGGCAATCATGAATGGTTCGATGCGGCACGGACTTTGGAGCAATTTCCAAAATCTGTATACGCGCCTTTGCACGCGGAGGGTCGAGTACAAATGGTCAAATTATATCGATTAATGAGTGTGGTATGGTAAAAAAAATTATTTCCCTTTACTTGAAGTCGAATTTAGAATAGAATTAAGATTCGAAAATCGAAAGATCGAAGTTATGTAGATCTAAATGGAGACTATGCCGACGTTTCTTACAGATTAGCAAGGCTCATCTTTAAAGAGACTTACATATCTTTCGAACTCGTTCATCAGTTTGACTCTGAGTAAGCTCGATTGAAAGCACGAGTCCGAAATTATATACGATATTAATTTGGTAGTTTGGAAAGTTTTAATTACTGAGAAATACAAATTTCATTACAGGTACGAACTATATGCGGAATAAATACTAATTTACACAAGAGTACAGTTTTTTTTCTATTATTTGTCGCCTATTAACCGTACACCGAGATACATATTGCTGATTTATAAAAAACATCAAAGTGTTAATTGTAATGATTGTATCGACCCTCTACTAAAGTAGCTAAAGGTCAATCCGAGAGTTAAAATTACTCCCTATTTTCCTCACCCTCGTACCTAATATCGATATCGTATCACAGTCAGCGAAGGAAGTTATCGGAGTATTTTCATCGCCTTTAATCAGAAAGTTTCGCAAATCTCGTCATTTTGCCATTGAGGAAGCAACAGGTGAGCTACTGCCTGCTCTTAAAAAAGTTTTAAGCCTGCCTCCAGATTCGCTGTGTCCGTCCGTTGAATACTTCGATTGGAAGACGAGCCGGAAGAAATTCCATGTTACGAAGCGACACGTTTCGGCGATGTCTCCTTCCTTCTCGCGTCATCATTGTCCGTTTCACCTATTGTCAGAGGCCTCGCAAAGGTGACATGGGCAGCTCGCGCTTCCGCCTACGTCATTCGACACGCTCGACGGCAGTAACGCAATATCTCGAGAAACGCTGAGGTTTCACGTTTCTTCCGAGCTCTGACGTGCGAGATAAAACAGTCGTTCAATTCCGAGGTCGACGTGATACGTCGACGACAAAAGTATATCGAGGACAGGGAGACCGAAGTTGAGCATATAGGAAAAAGTGGTGGGAAGCGAAATTTGGAAAAGTAGAGTTTTCCGACCGTTCCAGGTCGTCCAAAATTTTCTGACCGCGCACTCAGGGAAAAAGTCTAGTCGAATTCGAACCTTTTTTATAGACAAATTTATTTGAGATAAATAGGAATTTATTCACATCGAACAAAAGTTCATTACAATTAAATAAATGTTTTGCATACACTGAACAAAAATTGTTTCATTCAACCATCAGTGAGATTCAATACGGCGAACCTCATGTGGTGTAATTATTTCAATATCAAAAAATCGTAAGAAAAACTACATAGAATTGAGGCAACTAATTTAAAGTCTAAACAAGTGAATATCTGCTTGAAACAATCACATCGTGAACTTCGCTCCATTAAAATTCACCGATGGTTGAATGAAACACATCTTTTTTTAGTGTATCTTCTTAATCGAGTACGAATCTAATGGAATATTTATTTAATTCAAATAGATTTTTGTTCGATGTGAATAAATTCCTATACACCTCAAGTAAATTTTCTCATTAGGTTTGTATTAAACTAGATCTTTTCCCTGCATGTGTGCTAGACTCCGCGCGTATAGTGTGACACCAGGTCTCGTCGCGGAAGGAGGGTGACCGAATTTGTCGTCGAATAGTCCCTGCAGGCTAATTTCACTCTACCCGCCCGTTATCAACCCTCCGGCTTGACAAGGATGAAAAAAATCACTGCTTTTATTGGAGACAGGGAGTTACGCGAAGGGCGCCAATACCTGTCCGACAGGAGCAGCCGTTTTTCCTCCCTAATCTGGCAATATAGCCGCGTTCACACGGCACATCGAAATAAATCCGAGAAAATCGAAAGCGGCCCTAACGCCGCAGCCGCCTTTTATAAAGACGTAGCGCCGCCCTCGCGCGCGGCGGCGAAACTGCGGCGTCGACCTACCCTCGCAGCTACAACTTTAATAATATTAGCCGACGTAGATCTTATTCGCGAGCGTTCGCGCTCGCTCGTCCTCCCGTTTATACGTCGCTACTCCGTCGCGTCGTGTTTCGACGTAAGAAGAGGGTACGAAAAATAATAACCCCCCGATCGCGCGGGAGGGAAGATTCTCGCGCGGTAGATTTTTGCTTATCTTCGACTCGGTCGCTTCACGCTTCGTCAATCGCCGACGATCTTCCTCGTCGTTTTCTTCGTCGCTCTCTCGTATTTTCCTGCTTCGAGGAGCGAGTTTTTTGTTCGCGATTAATTCGTCGAGTTATCGGGAGCGCGAGGAGTGGCCACGTTCTCCATGACATGGATGCTTAGTTGAAATTAATAACTTCCTTTATTATGCGATATCTTCCCTTTCTTACATGTACACGTATTGATAATCATGGCGCGTCTGGCAGACGGCGTGAAGACATCACATTGGAGGAGAAATTTATAGACTGTTTTTTTAAATTCTAAATATCGCGTGAACCTTAGCATACATCATCATCAATGGTTGCGTAATTGAAGGGGCAAGTAAATAAGTACGTTTTTGGTGGGAAAAAGACATTTTTTCTGTTCAAAAAAAACCATTACTTGAGCTTATCAATTATTTCCTTGCTCAAAGAAAACTATGACTTAATCCTGAAATTATATCATATTTATAATTGAAGAAAATATTTTGTTGGCACCAACAATTATGTCTCTCAAAGCAAACACGATCTGCTTGTATTGGGCAGTTCAAGGCATCAGGTCCAGTTTCGATGAGCTTACCCCCATCGACGCTCGAGTTTCTCGCGATGCGAGGCAACTTTTTCTCCGCGTCTAATTCATCGAGCTATCAACGACAGAAGGAGCGTGCCGTCTTGGATAATTAGCTCCCTTTTTATACGGCTTTTGCCGCGCGGTGAGCCACCCGCGTCAGACCAATTAAACTTAGTCACAGGGATTACTTACGCGCGCTGCGAATGTTTGCGCGAGGCTCGGTTCTGACCGGACCACCCCGACGGGGTCATTCATCATTGTAATCTGCGTACGTCGCTGGCAACTACACCCCGGCTTCCGGAGTCGGACAGCGTCCAACGCGCCTCGCTCCGGACCGCGGTAATGGACCGTGGGTTAAGCTCTTAGACATCAAACGACCGGCGCTTCGATCTCTTCGTGTATACAACACGTACGCTGAAATCCAGCCCGCGGCTCTCTCGGAAACTTGATCGTCGAATATAGTATAAGCGATCGATTTCTACTATCAATGACTATTACTTCATAGGGTACAAGTGGGATAGACGTCCCGGTTAAAGAGCAAATTCAAAATCGATTATCTTGAAATCAATTGCAAATATCGAAGAAAAGTTTAAATAAAAAATGTTTATCTATCTTTTTACTATAAAAAAGCTCTTATACATTTTTCACATATTTCCACTGAGTTTCGAGATAATCGTATTCAAAGTTATAGCGAAGTCTCGGGTGTCTATCCTACTTTTACCTTATAGGATGAGTTTTTTGAGGTCCGAAGCAACGGTCAGCGCTGCTCTCGGTCCACCTCAGCCGATCATAGTTTGGTCAACACGCGTAAAGAGCGCTACATTTAACGCAGGGGGAAATAGGGCGTTGATTCGCTATCGGTCGCGTTAGACACACCCCAGTTCCAGACTTCAGAAAACTGACCCGGTATATCGCGGAATGAAAGTTAAGCTATCAATTAATACGGAGTGAAGGGGGTTTGCGAAGTATCTAAAGGCTTTATTAGCTAGCTACTTCATTTGGCCTTGAATTAGAACCACGTATCGCGATAATTAAGGGCCAACTCGAGAGTGGCTAAATTTATATATACGAGCTTTCAGACGAACTTACCTGTATTTCTCGAACTCAAAATTTCGAATATATATGTACCGCGCCACCCTCTAATCGTTTTACGAGACGCTCCTTCCACAGTACAGCGACCCCACTCGTGACGTTTTACGCCTTCCTCCGACGCGCACGCTTAAAATGGTTCGCGTCTCGTTATGTAATGGCGCAACACCTGCGAGAACTCGCGGAGAATGGAAAATGTGGCGACTTGGAATTTACGGAGGGTCGCGCGGCGGTACGATTGAAATGCTCTCGCCTGCGTGACGGAAACAGTAGGACGAATACGTGGGAAAGTTATATTAACGTAGATTTTATCGATCCTATTCAATAATCCCTGCAACTGTGCTCCAGTTGAATTTCGAAACCAAACTTTATACGCACGCAGCTTATCTATACCATTCGCGTGATAAGCTCACGCTGAGAGCAAACTGAGAGAAATAATTACTAGCGTTCAAAACAATTTTTTAAAATCTAGAACATGATCTTAAACATTTTTAAGAATACAAATTCTTGGTCGAAGAATATTTTCTTGATTCAAGAATATTTTCTGTTGGGATAAGAAATTCTTTTTGCGCGAAAGAAACAATTGCCCTCTAGCATATTAAATATTTTTTTGCACGAAGAAAACCATGACTTGATCCTGGAGTTATATCATGCTTTTGATCGAAGAAAATATATATTTTTGGCACCGGCAATTATTTCTCTCAGTGTGACTGTATTAAGAAATTTTTCTCATCTTTTAAAAATTATTTATACACTGAGATAATAGTTTATTTACAATTAATAAATGTATACCTACTTGATTATGAGCATTATGGTAAAAGAAATATTTTACTGGTACAAGCAAATATTTTTAACTTTCACTCTTTTCATTTTCGAATAAGCCTTCAAATAATTAATGTGTACATTTGCTCGGCCCAATGAAACTATAAATAAACTGTTCTTTCAGTGTATTTTACGCATATATAAATTACTATTTTCTCTTTGAATTTAAGGGATGGAAGAACTAGGCACGGAGCAATCTCCCGTTCAATTTGCCCGCTTCTCCCCCGCACGTGTCAACGGAGCGAGGGCATCTCGATGCAATCGATCGTCCTCCCCCCGTTCCACTCCACCCCCGCCCGTTTTCTTCCGCCGTTTTGTTAACAAACTCCAGTTCATTAAAGAAGTAAATGAGTCCCGCAGCCGCGGTACCGTCGAGATGGGTCGAGGGCTGAAGTTGCATATTGGTGTCGCGTCCTCGCGATATTTTCCCTCGGCGACGACGCCGGGCGTCGCGGCGTCCATATTTAAGACCTCTCTAATTGCCTCGCCCCCCCCACCTCCGAACTTCATCCTTCACCGGGCTCGCGATATAACAGGCTAGTAACGGGCGTGTATAGCGCGGAAGTAGCGCATGCATAGGTAGTTAGCGCTAGGCTACGACGAGATTTGTACGCTTTTCTACGTGCGTTGGTTCGCTTAGGTATCGCCGCGATGGGCATCTCCATTTTTGCCGCTGTTTATTAGCCCTAATTCCGTCTCTCCGCTACATTTGGCCTGTTCGAATAAATACCACAGCACACTTAGACAAAAAGTCCAGTTGAATACGAATCTAATGAAAAAATTAATTTGAGATAGATAGGAATTTATTCATATCGAACAAAAGTCTATTTGAATTAAATAAATGTTTTGCATATCTCTTTAATCGAGTACGAATATAGTAGAATATTTATTTAATTCAAATAGTCTTTTATACGAATAAATTCCTATTTGTTTCAAATAAATTTTTCTATTAGGTCCTTGTTCAACTAAACCTTTCCCCTGGTTGCAGTAGAATAGTCGAATGAGTAAAGGAACATAAAAATTTGATTAAACAAACGCATTTCCTGGCAGGATTTTATCTTAGAACAAGCTGGACCCAGTTATTAAAAATTTTATAACATTTCTATAAAAATCTACACATAGAACGATGATTTCCTGAACTGTACACTTATACAGCTACTGATAAATTTCGATATATAGCTACAGCTAATGATCTTCTTCTCAAGAAAAAAAAATGCTAAACCGAGACGATCGAGGAAGCGAGCCTAAATTGCAACGTCATCGCGTACGTGATCCGTCTTAGCGACTCACCCCCGCGAACGAAGAGATATTCCTCGCAACATCTGCGCGATGGGGAAAGAGAGCCGCTACATTATTTTCGCGAACCAACGAAAAAGAAATTCGACGCCAGCCGCCTAAAGGCTACTCCGCTCCACCGAGGGGTACGTAACTGAAATAATCGTTTCCGAGGGAGAAGGGAGGAAGGGAAGCGAGCCATGAAGAGAGGCCGCGAGGGTTCGTCGGTTAGAGGAAAGTTTAGACGCGCGAAAAGAACGGCGAAACTATTGGAAAGTTCGGGGTGTCGCTGCGGGCTGCACTCCACTTTAGCGACACCTAAAAGACCCTCGCGACAGCGGCGGCGAACGCTTCACCCCGAGGAAAAAGAGAAATAGACGAGGAGCGCGTGAACGAGGCGGACGTCGCGCATGGGGGATGGGAAAACGAGGGATGTACATATATGCGTAGCGGTGTAACGCTGCGCGTGAGCATCGGGCTCGAGAGTCTTCATCCGACTTATAAATATTTTAAACGTATCACCCCTGGAATTATGAGCCCTCGGCGAATGCGCTTTCGGCGCGCGTCATTCGGCTGCGGGAATTTCTCTCTTCGGGGGTATTTTTGAACGGAGGAAGTGGGGGGAGAGAAGACGATCAAATAAAAAAATGATTAGAGTTACCTACAATTCGCCCTAGCGAGTCGATGAGTTAATTAGTATTTTGGGAAATTGTACTTAACTCCGTGCCAATTGACAGGTCGCATATTGAAGACAATAAATAAATTTGAAACGCGGAAAATATTATTTTAATTGTGATAAAAACGGCAGTCGAATTTTCGACAACTAAAAGTGATACAATTTTTATCGGCTAATGTTACGAGAACAGGTATTTAACTCTGCTTCGAAAAGAATGACGACCTTTCTGTAACTCGGTTTTAACACTAATTTTTTTTATTGCAGCTTCGAAAAATTAGGACCAAATTATTTATCTCGTTTTTTTTTCATCTTTCATTTTCTGCCTTATTTGAACTAGAAGACTATCTCCTTCGTACTCGTTGCTTAGCATAAATGCATCTCTCTGGTTTTTCAATGACGTCACAATCTTATAGAGAGAATCGCACTTATAACTCTGTGAACAATTATTTTTTCGGACCGTTTCTTTTTCGTTTATTATTGAATATGTATATGGATTACGAGTTAAATTAAATAACGTGAATTTTCTTGTTTTTCTTTTTTATGTTTTATGTTAAACCGAAGAATTTGTTTTCTCGTCCGCCAGTCGTCATTCTCTCTTTCCCCTCAGCGTTAACGAAACGTTTTTGGCTTCCCTTTCACCGACTTTTTCGCCGCGCTCGCGGATCATGAAGAGAGAGAGAGAGAGAGAGAGAGAGAGAGCCACTCGGAGCACGCCGCGGGGGTGCCGTAGGTATATCGACACGCGAGAGGGGTTGTGTAGAACAGGGAGTGGCGAAACCCCAGTTATCTGCGTCGAGTTCATTTCATTAAAGTTAACCTGTATACGCGCTTGCTTCGTAGGCAATATACTGAGTGCTCTCATATCGCGACGTATTATCGCAAAACGTTCTTTATCAACGTCCCCGCTGAGAATGAAAAAATGCGGCAGGTCGCGCGCTTTTCGAACGCAAGTATAGTGCACACGGAAAGCGTTCTCGAGGGTGGGGGGGTACGAATCGTGATTCGCACTTTTCCCCTTTCCGCTTCTTTTCAGTTTTACATGGCTTACCATGTAAGATGTGCATAGCTTGAAGGTAGCTGGATTACAATTGCGACACAATTCGATTGTTCCAGACATTTTTTTTATCTATTTACCTTGCATTTTTCATTTCCGGCCTTATTTGAGCTGAAGAACGATAACTAAAAATACAGCACATATCGTAGATCATAGATCATTGTATTAGAAGTCTATCTTTCTCGCACTCGTTGCTTAATGGCCTAAGTGCGTCTCTCATGGCTTCTCGATGACGTCACGATATAGAGGAGAGAAACGCATTTATAATTTTGAGAATAATTATCTTTTTAACATCTCCTCTTCTGTGTGACATTGAATATACATACAAATGCTTCTTTATGCGATAACCGAAATCGAAGCGGTGTTAGAGAGTGGCCTGATTTACGTTTACTTTCATTTTCCGGTGATAAATGTGTTTAGCTTGATATGAAAAGGCATGTATAATATCTAATATTATTTTTTTCGCTGAAAAACATTACATTTTATAATCAAAATATAATATATATTACAGTTTGCATTCGGGTCTGGGAGAGCAGACTTATGCACAGGAGTAACATTTTTTATGCATGCTTCCACGGGTTAGCTATATCCACTGCTGGGAGACTTTTACCATATTCGACGTGAGATCGATACGAGAGTGGGACTAAACTGTTGGACTCTCCCCAAACATCGTCGACCTCTTATACTCGTACAGCGCGCGGCACGCTTAAGAGAGTCTATAAATTTCGCGCGTCTACATACCGAAGAAAGGAAATTCGTCGACGGATCGAGATAGCCGCTTCTTACGTTTGCAGGATTTCTCGTATATCCCCCCGGAGAGAAGCGCGATCCATCAATAAACCGAATATTTGACAGAATGATAGATCGGCGGCGCGGGGCAGGTAGAGTCCGAGTAATTCGACAAAAATGATCCGGAGCGTCCGGATAAGCGGGCGGGTGTTTTTCGAAGTTAGGCCGCCGCCGCCGCCGCCGCCGACGAGATCGCTCTTGTTTCCCGTCGAGACCGGGGAATTAAGAGATTTATTCCTCGTTTAATTAACGGGATACCGTCACGGCGCTCGGTCTCCCGATCGATCGATTAATCATTCGTCCGCCCGCGAGCTCCGCTCCAACGTGAGGTCCTCGTCGCGTTTCCGTTCGACCCGGCGTCTCGAAGAAGAAGAGCTGTGATGTTTTCGAACGAACGCCTCGACGATGTGCTGCCGTTGCGCAACGAAAGGGACGCATAGAGTTCTTACGCCCTCGATCGAGGATGCATCCACCGTTAAAGATCACAATTACTATTTATTATAACGGCGTTTACGCCCTACTGACTTTTGGAAGTCGATATACAGTCGAACCTCGATTATTCGAATTGTCAATTTCTCGAAAGCTTCTGTACCGTATCCGATCGTTCAATTATCCGAACTAAATTATAGATATTTTTTTAATTGTGTCACTTTTGGAATACAAGTACGTCTCTTTTTTTAAATATCTAGTATGACTGATTCTCCAGATGGTGCATAAGGCAGCCAAAGATGTACGATTACTTCAAACTTGGGTGACTGATTAAAAATTAATAATTTTGTTGTCCGGTCCTAATTAGTTCGGATAATCGAGGTGTTTGACTGTATCGGTAAATACTGCAATTCAAAAATTGCTTTCAGACGCATATCGTTCATCTTGCGTTATTAACGCATCGTCGAACCACTAGACGGGGTAAACTATCAGCTTTTTGAACATCGACTCGATAAACTGTCACCGATTGTGCTTGCTGATGAGCTGGTTGGTACACGCGGGGATGATGTATCAATGAGGATCGTTAATCGGGACTACTTTGAAGTGGTTTTATATATGATATTCTGCTTTGCTTTTCATTAACTGTCGAATGAAATATTTTATGCAACGTTATACCCAATCAGCGCTATAAATGCGTATGTTTTGAACTCATTCATTAAGTGTAACGTAGGTACATATCATTAAAAGATACACGTGGAAAATGGATTTTACGGGTTACATAAATATTTCCTTGAAAGTGGAATCACAACTAGTATAGGATAATTAAACTATTCGCCGACGTAGAAAAGGGGTTGCTTGTAAATATCAGATGAAAAAAGTGCACTTTCCAATTTAACTCCGCAACGAGTAGTCGGATGGATTGCTTGTTTATTTAGAGAAGCGCCAATCTTCGTAACGCTCTATGTGCGTCAGTTCTACTCCGACGTGAAATTTAGAATGTAAGCGGAAATGAGAAAACTTTTCCGGTTGTTTGTTTTTAATGTGTACCATGTTTCACTTCATTACTACTCCGCTCCCTTTTATAGATTCATAGCGTTGCAGTCTGACGTGCCTACGTGGTGTACGTACTCGTAGATCGATAAATGTACCGTTTAGCTTCACTCTGTGGTGATCCAAATTTCAAGATCCACGATTTTGACACGATGCAAGAGACGAGAGGAACGAGTGGAGAGAGAGAGAGAGAGAGAGATATATGAAGGGGTAGAGGTCGAGATACCCACCACACACCCTGAATACGTTGTCCCCGTCAGTGAGACTGTAACTCGTCATCAATTAACCTCCCTCGACGTTAAATGGTTGTAACGGGATTATTACGAATGGCGGGGTTGACTGCCCTCTCGGTACGACGACGCTTAGCATGTATCGCGTGTTCTCCTCGATTAAACGTAATTGTTTATTAGGACCGTTACAAATAACGTCAGATGCGATGCGCCGCGGTGAATTCTCAAACGCCAAAGTCCGACTAATGAGTATTCGAGACACGGTTTTATTTCGCCATATACAAGTATAAGTTTATTAATAATAAATTATAAGACTCGATAGAAACTCGCGCCAATACACTGTAAGAAATGTATGTTTTTAATATACTTTTATATAAATCTTTTTTTTTAATACCTACGTGATTATGGAAACTAATATATTTTCTTATGAAAATGCCCTTATAAATTTTGTAACAGTATATTAATTTTCACATTCTTGTATTGGGTGAAAAATGTATATATATACTTGTATATTAAAAATATACTTTTTTTTCAATGAAGTTATAAACCATTCTCATTATATGACGTGACGCATGCCGCATCATCCACCATACCTCTCCATATATGCGCTTACGTTGCATCTGCATAATACGCGTCGATAAATTCGGACGTGTGCTAGCAGATCAACAAATGTGCGCCGGAGTATATGTCGAGGAATCCATACCCCAGTACATTCACGGGAAATTCGGAGGATCATACAATCGCGCCCGCCTATATTACGTGTGACGAACGTCCTTTGATGTGTTCTCCTTTAACTCCATACCGTCACGTATGAGCGGAGCGTTCAACTCGCTCCTTCCCACCGCGAACGCTCCTCTTCCTCCCGTCCAACCTACTCTCGTCGTGCTCCTGCACCGAGGGAGATCGTGGATCAGACTCTGTCGCCGGCTTTCATCAAGGATTACCCCCCTCCCCCTCTCGTCTCTTTCTCAGTCTCTCTTTCCCCTCTGAAAAGTTAAACATCCCCTTACGCGTCGCGGGGTGGCTGGCGGTGGTGATTAGTGCTGTCCTCCGTCATACGACAGTTTTCATTTACGCGGGACAAAGGTACGATTCCCGGTCGGGTTCGTTAATGAAGGAAAAAACGCCAAGGATATCGACACCGCGGGTGCTCCCACAGTCTGTATCCTCCGGGAAGGATTCATTTTTAGAATCGGAACTCTCGAAAGGGGCGAAGAAGGGGTCAAAGGGACGCTGAAAGGGGAGAATGGAACGAGGGGAAGATGAGCTGTACTCGATTGTGGTAGGTACGTTGAACGCGACGCGTTAAAGGGTGATTCTTATACTTCATCGCGGCTGGTGAATAATAGTAATTAGTAGGCATACTTACTCAGTGTCGTTACTGCTTTCCTTTCTTCTCTCGAAAAGTATTCGGATACTTACTTTCATAGGGTAAGAACTTCTCTGAAATATTTTTCTAGTTGCACCGAAAAAAATAATTTACCGATCCAAGTAAGTGTCGACATGAATAGCGCTGAGAACATATGCTTTAATTAAGTCAAACATATTGTCGTTGAACGAAGCATATGCTATTTGAATAAAGTGTAGATTCCTTCAATTCAACCCAAGCAACGCACTTCAGTCAAAGTAATGTCACTCACTAAATTACGTCATTTATTTTTATCAAAAAATGACATTAAATTTCCTCCAGAAATGACAAAATAATGATAAAACGTCAATATTTTGTCATTTTTGAAAGACATTTGAGGTCATTAAAAAAAATAACGTCGTTTAATGAGTGATATTATTTTCACTAAAGTGTGTTGTTTGGAAATGAAAATACACTTACTTTAAATAAATATGTTCTTGACACTTACTAATCATGTCGACAGTCGCTCGAATTAGCAAATTACTTTTCTCAGTGTGTAAAATTTACACTGACTATCGCATCACTCGTTAATGCGACGACAACGATCGCTGGATGTTCGCCAATGATGTAGAGTATTAAAAGATGTAACGTATTCTTTTATTGAGATGATAATGATATACATAAAACATTGTTTATATACGACAATGAACAGATAACTTCCGTTTCTACATAGACCTAATAATAAATTAACGAGGGTGTAACATCGGAGGAAGGTACCTACGCGATGAGAGAGAAACAATCGCAGAAGACGAACGCGCGTTCGGCCAATTTCTGCGTGACGGATGGAGGACTCCTCTTCGTACTTTTTTACTTCACTCCTTCCTCTCGCGACTTTGTCGCTCTCCCGCCTCGCGCGAGCGCGTATTCGTCGATCGCGGTGCGAGCACTTTCGGAAGGTGGGTATCCTCGCCGCTCTGAAAAGGACGACCCGGTCACCGGAGGCCCGGCGGCGTTCTCTCTGCGCGTTTTGGTGAAAGGAGAAAGAAAAGGTGGACGTCGAATGTGACCGTGCGCGATGGAAGATAAGGTCGGGATTGACGCGCGTCTTTTATCTCTGATTGTCGCGGGAGGAAAAGTGAGACGAATCGCGCTCTTCTTTTTCGAAGCGTTTCCGAGAAAGCGCTCGACGCGGCGTTCGGTCAAATTGCGATCGGATCGCGGAAAAGCGATCCGCGAGGGGTGTATCGAGTTTCTCGGGATTCCGGGAAGCTGGTGGCTGAGCCAGTTACGGTTAATGGGTCACTGCGATAGGGTTGAGGAGTGGAAGGGGTCAGCGTGGTTCGAACGGAGTTGACGCGGCTCCGAATCGATGAAATTAAATGTAAACGAAAACTTGTATACCCACCGAGAAAGCAGTTGATTAATAGGTAGTCAATAAATGTAATTTCAAATACGGCGAAATAAATATTTCGTTGAGATAAGAAAATATGTGGTTATTATTAAAATGTTTATTTTTCATTCAACTATTTGCCTTGAAGGATCAAATTGTGCCAAATAAATTTCGAAATCGTTAACGAATATTTGCTTGGTCCTACAAAATGTTTATTTCGTCATATTACAAACAAACATTTATTAACTATAAATAAATTGTTTTATCGGTGTCAATATATATCTGACGTACATATATTGTAAGAAAAATTTGTTTCAAATTTAATATAATCGCGCAGAAAACTTTTATTCAATACGTGATCATGAAAATTAATATACTCTGTTGTGAAGTTTATAAAGGAAATTTGATGAAGAAATATATTAATTTTCACAATCATCTATTGCAAAAAAGCTTTACACAAAAGTACATTAAAAATACAAATTTTCTTTTATAGTGTACGATACGAACGGATACCCGATGGTCTTCGATCGCTGATAAAATTTAAGGCTACAAAAAAAAGTACGGAAGTCTCCGCGATTACACGTCGCCCTCGATCTCGCTCCGATTCCCGCAGTGGATCTCGTCGAGCACGCGCGATTTCCACGCGCGTACACGTCCCCCACGCGAATTCCCACGTTCAATTTTTGCGCGAGGTGAGCGCCGGATCACTCGCAAGCTCAGCCATATCCTTACGCTAACGACGCCACGCACAAAGTAAGGAAGGGAATATTACGCGTCCTGTGGCGTGGGGCGCGATGGTCACGTGACCGCGACAAGGATCCATTAACGTTTCGTTTAAAATTAGCAAGCAACATAATATATCTTCTTCTAAGCCTACACGTACGGTCGTTATACACGATTATCGTCCCGATCACATGACCCGCGAGTACAGCCGGAGCCTCTCGCGGTGTCTCTCTTGGGAGGGCTCTATTTACAATTCCTTTTCGTTCGCGTCGCCTTGCCCGGAACGAGGGGCGGGGCGGACGGGAAAATCGTCGATCGCGGGAAACGCTATACCGAACGATAACGAGATCTCGTACGCGCTCCGGGTGCAACCGGTTATCCTTGATGCGCAAAGCGGAGGACGATTCGAGATCTGTAACGAAGCTGGGCTCCGATTGTGAATTCCGACACCGGAGCAACGGTTCGAGTTGCAATCGCGATGGTTTATACAAGGAACGGGAATGATCCTTTTCTACTTTCTCGTTTGCTGCGTTTCCCCTGTACGTACCCAGACAACACAATCCAAAAAGTCATCTTGAAGTCATCCGTAGGCAGTCTGATGTCTCACTTTTTTTGTTAATTTAAACTTCATGTTATCCGAAAGATGAGTGTTGCACGAAAAAAAATCAGCAATTTTTATTGCCTAAGCCAGTAGCGCTCAGACACGAGCTCATTTAAAAAAATTTGTACAGAGGAGATTATTTTGATGTACTATTTACAACAGTAAATAGAAATATCTCCTCTCTCTGTACGAATTCTTGAAAATGAGCTCGAGTCTCAACGCTACTGCATGAAGCAGTAAAAGTAGCTGTTTTTCCCCCGTGTGGATATCTCGAAATTTAAGCTATCAAAAAGTGAGACATTAGACTGCTGACAGGTGATTGAAAGACAGAATTCTGGCTCGTGTTGTCTGGGTACTCTCGAGCTGTAGGTACTGTCGGTTGACACTTCGCTGTAGCTGTACCGCGCGTGCGGCGGATCGGACGATCGACCATTTCCGCTACCGTTCCACCAATGTTCTTCAAATGTATATGTAATCTTATTTAAGAGGGATTAATTCGAGGGCTTTTTTAAGCTATATACAGACGGGTGTGTCCTTAAAGAGGTCGATATGTCTCATTGGTGGCATCGGTTTCAGAACTCCTCCTAGGGGAGGGAAGACCATTTGGTAACTAATTCTTTTCCTTAATCCTTGGCGGACAACGACCCGTTGGTGAGAGCCACCACCACCGGCTCCGTGTTTCCCCGCGAGTTCGCGCTCGAGGAGGTGTGCTCCAGTGAGGAGCCCTGCAACAGAAGAGAGATTTCCCGTCGGTTAGAGACTCGCGCTTCGATCGGTTATTCGTATGAAATGACGTCCATGGAGCACAGAATTGTAGAAATTAAAAAAAAATTGAAAGGAAATATGCGTCGCGATACAAAGATGTTACACGCATTTTGTGCAATTAGTGCAACTTCGACGAATAAGAAACTTACGTCGCTTTTTTTTATAATTCGTTAGAAGAGACAATCGAATTTATACAGAGAAATAATTTGCTTAATTAGAAATAATCGAAAGAAAATTTATCATTTCGATATAAAGAAGTTACACGCATTTTGCATTTATCTTACTTTTCTTATAATTCGTTCGATAGGACGATCGAATTTGCACTCAGAAAAAAATTTGCTTGATCAAAATAAACGTGTTTTCGAATAATCCTAAGAACATATTTATTCGATTAGAATCAATATCGATTGGACGTATATAGATGTAAGAGTTGGGGAACAACACACGAATTGTTTCTCTGTAAACAAAGTTTTTTCTATTTTATACAAATAAAACCTTAGCCTAACCTAACCTAAACTAATTGATTCCGTACAAACAAAACCAGTCTAATAACGTAAACTAATTAATCCTACCTGTAAACAAAGAAACAACATTCAATGTCGTTATTCACCCTGTTGTTTCTTGACAACTATCGTTTAGTCTTAGGTTCTTAATTCTTCTTAATTCTTAACTTTGACTTCTTGCGACATATTTGCTTCGTAGCTTACATCGTCTTTTCTCACACCACGTATCCCTTGTGTAATTCGGTTGTCTGTTTCCATAGGAGGTCTGACTTACCGACTCGATTTAAGCGCTAGATTCAAATAGACTTAGGATACTTTCCTTACATAGATATTATTAATTTAATTGCATATTATGTGAATCTAATTGGTATTCAATCGAATTGAATAAATGCGCGCTTAGGGCTATTCAAGAATAGTTTTATTTCGATCAAGCAAATTTTTTTCTCAATGTAATATTAAAACTACTCATCCGTTCGATATTTTCATCTGCCACCTAATTGCCGAATACGAAAAATAATATCGCGCGATAAAAATATTGTATAAGCGATACTCCGAAAATATTTCAACGCGACAGCGCCCACGTCCTTGGCACCCTCGTAGTCCCGCCGCCTCTTTCCTCGGCCGTGAATCGTTTCTGATTTATACTTCAGCTCTCGAATGCGTAGTAATTGGACCACTTTTCGCCCATCTTCAGAGCACTCGACAAAATAGCGCCGCGGAGCACCCCCTCGTGCTTGATTTCAGCCTACGCACGATCGACCGCCGATATACGAGGGTCATTTGAAATGCTTCCAGTCTTTTTTCGAAAAACACGTATTTCAAGGTAAACAAATTATTTCTCGACATAGTCTCCTCGTTACTCGATACATCTAATCCATCGTTTCTCCCAACCTTTCAAACCGTCAGAAAAAAATTCTTTTTATCCACCTGAAAAATACCGATCTATATACAGCGTATATAACAAACGGGGCACCCAGCGCGCGGATAATTTTCTCATACCCAAATCCTCGTGCAAAATCTCGTGCACCCGTTCATCTGATATCATACAAGCCTCAGCAATCTCCTTCACGGTCTATTGATGATCTTCCATTACAGTTTCATGCATTAAGTCCACAAGCCAACACTCGGTAACTCGAGGTGCGATATATCTCTAAGAGTCCGGGAATTAATTCGACGTCGCGTCGAATGCCTCGGGGCGCGGTGCGTACTAATTTTTGGGTCCGTAATGCTCCCCCCCGCCTCATCCCCAGGGATATAGTTGTTTCAACTCGGATTCGACCTCGCGGAACGGCCTCCCCCGACGCGGGATCGTCGGACGCGGCGAATTCCAAACAGGAGAATTAACGCGCACGTGGCCGCCGAGAACGTGGGAGGTATACGCGGTGGCGAGCTTTCGTTCGCATCGTCGGCGGCGAAAGAAGTGATAAAGAGAGGAGGCGCGACGCGAGATAGGAGCGAGGCGGAATCCGTTCGGTATGCCGACGCGTGTGTCACGTCGCAAAGGGGATGTCCGCGCGCTCTCGCCTACCGTGCCCTCCTTTCTCCCGTCGAGTCTGGTGACAATTTGTACGTCCGCCTACGGTTCCACCGCTGCGAGGAGGATCGCCGCGTCGCCTTCGAGAGCGGCGCGAGGAAGGCTCCTCGTCTTCCTTGCCAGGCGGAAGAACAGTGATGTTATCCTTTTCATATTTCTTCGTTTCCTTTCGCCTCCCTTTGAAGTGTCTGCGAGACGGGTGCGCGCGGACGAGGCGCGCTCCGCGAAGGGTCTCGTTATACTTGATGCGGAACAAAGTTATATAAAGAGGAAGCGGGGCGAAGGGTGGTTGGGGGCAACTGGCGATGGCTCTTCGGGAACGTTGGAGGGAGGACGGAGATTGGGGAGGGGTATGGGTAGCGATACGCATACAGGGTGATTTATATTCGAGATCTTTTTTTCATACATTCTCGTATATACCCGCGAGAAAACATTGAATTTGTACGGGGGATAAGTATTTTGGCGATGACACCTTAAAAGACACTTTGAGTAAACTATTAATTACAAGCTATGATATTTACAATCATAGTCCATTTTTCTAAAGCTGTTTTTATTTCTTCTGGTAGATTTTCAGTTATTCGAGTTTATAGATGAAAAAGGAAAAAGTGAAAAGTTAGAGCTGTCATATCGAAAATGATTCATATAAGTAGAAATATTTTACATGAATCTGGATGATTTAGTCGAGGGACGATCGAATCGAGAGAAGTTTATTTATGATTAGTTTATTGTCAAAATTCGTAGCTTATTTATCGCTTTGCGGCGTGTGCATACATACGTATAAATATGTATGAGGCTAAGTTAGTTTACTCGCTAGGAAAGAAACTTCAATCACCGTTATCTTATTATTTATGAACTTTTGGCTTACATCGATATAAGACTTCGTTATAGATAAATATGTAAGCTTCAAAATAGTATTACATAAATATGAGTCAGAAGCTCATAGATAATGAGATAATAGACGGAAAAAAATAAATCGTAGCATTTACAAAATTTGTGATAAATTTTGAGACTAGGCTAATGTATCGTTACGACAACTAGAATTTTAATAAATATTACAGCAACGCTTGCAACTTCTACAAGTTTCACCATAATATTTACTAAAATTGTAATTATCGTAACAATAAGCTGGCCTTGTCCCGAAATTAACACAAACTTTGTAAATACTACGATTTATTTTTTTCCATGTCGTGATTGAAGTTTCTTTCCTGGTGAGTAAGTTCAGCCTCTTATGTTTATATGATGAAAAGGAGAGGAAAGAGAGAACGGACGAAAGAGTAGCTCGAAAACTATAACGGGGAACGTCGAGCTAGCTCATCGTGCGCCTTCTGAGAGGAGTATTTTTGTGCCAAAGCTCGCCCGTAATAAAACTCCTTACTCTGTAAGGATATCCTTGTCTTTTCCATTCTCTCCCGAGTATCAAATAAAATTTCATTTCCATCCGCTCCTCCGATCCCTTCCACTCGTATTTACGCTTCCACCTAATTATCCCGGGTCACCCCTTCCCTTCGAGCGCCCGCGGAGTGCGTTTCGTCACCCTCTTTAGGGACGAAGTTTGATTGGGTTAAGTCAGACTGGGTTAAGTCGCGGTAGGCGAGAAGTTATTCCCGCGAAATTCACTTTTTTTTCCTCGTCCCACCGGATATGTGGTGAGCCCCCGCGATCCTTTTGCTCCACTTCCAGACGTCTGAAAGGGTGGAAGATAAAACGCGGGAGGACACGAGAGAAATCATTGCCCATTGATGTTTTCCAAACGCAGTCATTTTTCCGACGCGATTCTTCTTTTTCCTTTCTCTTCTTCTCCATCTTCTTCATTTTTCTCTCAAATTCGTTCTCATTAAAAAAAAAATAAATATAAAGAATAAATAGCTGCATTTCAAAATGTCGTTTTCCAGCTCAAATAAGGCCGAAAATGAAAAATGAAAAAAATACGGGGTAAATAATTCTAAACCTAAATTCTAATTCTGTCTAAACCACTCGAATCTGCGATAAAGAACATTTGCGAGAAAATCGAATTCTCCCCCCCAATTTTTCTCCATCCCAGCGCTACTCCATTTTCTCGCGAAATCTCGAGTCATCACCGCGGCAATTCTGATCGCCCCTCAAGATCGAGCGGACGCGCGAGCGCAGCCGAATCGCGGCTCGAGAGTAACTAACCGACGACACGAAAATTGGGGAACTCCGACGGAAGATGTGCCGGCGAACGTTACCGCGGGATTATATAGCCATGAAAGCAGAGTTACGTGTTTACGCGGTTATTACGGCCCGGTCGCGCGGGGCGAGCCGTTATGTTAACAGGTTCGGTAATTATTGCTACACGCTTCGCGAATCGGGGATGATCGAGCGAAGCCATCGGAATTGCCTGATTTATGGCGGGCCGGAAGGGCGGGCGTCGGAAATCCGCTCGTCTGCATATCGGCGCGCGGGTTGAGGGGGGATTATTAAACGGCGGAGGATAGAACTGCGCGTATGGGTACTCGCGCGTCCGAATATCCCTCGAGAGAGGCGCGCGTCGTCGTTCCGCCGCGTTGGAAGGCTATGAAGGAAACCATGGATCGCGCGCGCGCCGTTCCCCTCAATTTCCCCGCGCCGAAACAGCGGAGGAACCTTTCCTTTAACGGCGACGATAAAACGATTTTTTATCTCCCCGAGCGAGCTTTAAGAGGGCAGTAATTTTCGCGACCGTTGTATGGTTTAAAATGAGATATCCAAGCTGACACACCGAGCCGACGACGTCCGTTATGAGTATATTGCTGGAACGTTCTCGATATTCGCTTAAACCACGTGGTTATCAGGCTAATCGTATCGAATATTCAGTTACACTAGACGTCTCGCGACCCCTTAATACCTCAATTTCATTTTTCGTATACATAACCCACCAGGGGGCGTTATAAGACGAAAGGACAAGAATAGCTCGCGGCGGGATTTACCGCAGAGACGAAGGGTTCCGACGAATCGTATGTAGGTTAATCAAACGGCTGTGCTTTCTTGTACTCTTTGCTACACGATATCATTCCGTGGGACGCTGAGTAATTCAACGGCGGGGACCCGGAGATAATTCCTTTGGCTCGGAAAAGAAGCGATACGTTTCGACCTAACTCTCGTTTCTCTCCGAGTAAATTATACGCTCTCGCAGTATCGCGTTCATTTTTATTTCATTTTTAATGGTCAAATACGGTAGTCATGGAGAGATCCCTATTAGGGCAAGAAAGGGTAAAGGTCCTATCTATACCGAGAAAAATAACTTGGTCAAAATGACAAAACGCATCTGGTTAAACGAGTTTAGTTATTCTAACCAAAATATTAGCAAGTTGAACCAAATATTTAGTATTGCTTCTGACTACACGTTGAGGAAAATAACTTGGTCAATTTAACCAAAATCCTGGAGACGATGACCAAACCGTTAGGTTAAAATGGATGCTCCATATATTTAGTTAAACTGATCACATTTTGGTTAGAATAACTAAACGCGTTTAACTAGATTCGTTTTGTCATTTTCATGTAAGTAATTATTTTTCTCAGCGGATGTCTAGTTATTTTAATTACAAGAATAGTGGTAAGTTGAACTAAATGTTTAATTATTTTAACTATATATTTAGTTATTCTAATTACATGTCTACTTATTCTGGCCAGAAAATAGTCAATTTAATTGAACGGATGGAGGATCCATATTTAACAAAGCTGTTTGGGTATGGCCTCCAGGATTTTGATTAAATTGACCAGGTTATTTTTCTCAGAGAGTGTAGTCATTTTAACTACAAGTCTAGATATTCGAACTAAATGTCTAGTTATCTTAACCAGAAAATGGTCAATTTAATCGAACAGATGGAGGATCCATATTTCGAAAAACAGTTTCCTTATGATCTCCACACTGAGAAAAAATTTGGTCGATCGAAATAAACATGCTTTTGGATAGTCCTAAGAACACATTTATTCGATTCGAATGAATATCGATTTGATCCCAATAATACTGAATTAAATCAATAATATTTACATTCGTTCAATCGACATTCATTCTAATCGAATAAATATGCTCTCAGGACTCTTCAAAAATACGTTTATTTCGATCAAGCAAATTTTTGTCTCAATGCAGGATTTTGGTTAAATTGACCAGGTTATTTTTCTGAGTGTGTGCAATGCGCGAACGAGATATGAAAAAAGTCGCACTCACAATGCTGAGGGCGTGCACGATGCAAGCCTGGGCGGTGTTCTCCACGTCCATCAGCTCGTCGCAGTCATCGTGATCCGATCCGCCGACGCCCGATCGCAGCTTGATCGGCGAGGCGACGCCCTCGTTGTCCGTCGACTTTCCACTGTCGGGCGACGGCAGCAACTCGTGTCCGTCGAGGTCCTCTTCCTCGCCGCGCTCCTCGCCGTCCGACGCTTTGATTTCCTGCGAGGACATATAGCAGAGTGGGTTTCTCTCGCGTCAACGGCGTCTCTCGCGCGTCGCGACGCGAAAATCGATCCGTCGTCGTCTTCGTGAAATGCTTCCCCCCGCGCGCGCGAACGTGACGACGACACGTTTCAGCGCGCGTACGAGGAAAGTTTCGCGCGCGATGGAGAGGTCCTGGTCCCCTCCCCCTCCCGCCTCGTCGCGGCCTCGAGCTTCGCAAAGTTAGTTTCACAACGGGAGAAGAGCCTCGCTCTCTCGCGCGTACTTCCACAGTGAAGTGCGCGCCCGTTGTTGTCGGAAATGATTCCGCAACTCCTCCGCATCAGCGCGGCGCCGAGCTGCGCGAGTGGTTCCCGATATGTAGGACGCGCTCGTTGAAACGCCGAGTTTCTGGATTTTTTGCGGGTGGTTTTCCGATCGATCGATATACCAGCTGTGTACCTGTGATTCGGGTAAATTTTATCTCGGTCATATGGAAGGCGAGTGGAGGGTTGCGAATTAACGCGGGCGAAAGGGTTGCGATTTGTTTACTTTCTAAAGGTGAAGCAACGAAGATCAATGGAATTCTACACTGAGAGAGGAGATTGTTCGTAGTTGATAAATGGCATTTTTTAATTTTTCGCTATCTAATCTTTGATGATAAAATCGTGGGGTATATTGTCGTCGATAGGGAGGAGGGAGGGAGGAAGGAAGAGAGAGCGTAATGAATTAATTAGCGAGCTATTTGGAAATATTCATTAACTATTAAGAAATTTTTAAATTATGAACATACACTCAGAAAAAAACTTACTTGATCAAAATAAACGTGTTTTTGGATAGTCCTATAAGAGCATATTTATTTAATTTAAATGAATACCGATTTAATCCAAATAATATTCAATTATATCAATAATATTTATGTACATACGTCCAATCGATATTCATTCTAATCGGATAGATGTACTCTCAGAATTATCCAAAAATACATTTATTTCAATCAAGCAATTTTTTTTCCATTGTAGACATTTCAGTCATGGAATCTCAATTTTTTTAACAGTTGTTAACGAATATCGTTAACTACTAATAATTTCTTTTCTCGCGGTGACTTTCATCGATCCAGATTTCCAGATGATACCGTATTTCCTCCGTGTCGAAAAGATCAATTTATTGTGAATTAAGGGGTGGCATTCATCCAGCATATTCACATTCGGACGAATTTGTTTCTTGTATAAAATGCGACGCGCGCGGTGCGATTTTACCCGTCAATTAACCCGCGAGTCGCGCGCGCGGTGACCGCTGCGGAGATTACGAAGCGATCGTTCGTCGCGCGCGTCATAAATCCGAGGTGCGCGGTGAAATATTGTTCATGGACACGAGAGCCCCACCACGTGCGATGCTTGATTGGAATAACGCCCGATTCGTCCAATTCTCGCGGCGTCCCTTGTATCGCGTCGTTCGAGCGCGGGAAAATCGAGTGTTTCCCAGTTTGAAAATTTACGCGTCATCGAACGGCGGGCGCGGGTCGCGCCATTTATAGCGACCACTGTCACTCGCGACGCAATTTATGAAGCGAATCGAACACCGTGGCACACCGCGCGCCACGGCGGAAAGCGACGGGGAGTGTCGGGACAAATTGGAAATCCGAAATCTCTTCCGGGATTGAAGGGAAGATGAATAATTTCTTTTTAACGCCGAGAAGCGGTATTTTTTATCGATACGAAAGCGCGAAATTAATTTTTCGCAATCAGAATTCGAGAGTAACCCGCATAAATTGCCCTCCCGGTATAAAGCGCGAATTGAAAGAAATATTTCAGTTACTTAACCCTCCGATGGGCGCGCTCATTAAACTTCATTGAGTAGGCGCATTGCGGCATTTAAACCGTAACGAGAATTTTCGTTGTTATGGCTCTAAATTTAAAAAATTGTGAATCTAAAAAGAAAATCTATACAGAGAAAAATAATTAGTTGGATCGCGGGGTTGATAGTAATTATTTATTTATATCAATGAAATATTTCAATGCATATTTAGTCTCCTCCTTAAAATCACATATGAAATAGTAGGTACATGATTGCAAGGAAGAAATATTTAATTAATATGGACAAGATTTAATTGATGTAAATAATAATTACTTGCGACTCCATAAGTAATCATTAGTAGATCAAACTAATTCTTTTTCACGGTGTCCTAATAATAAATAACGAATACTTGAGTGCGTAATGTGCCTTGGTCCATCAGTATCTACAATGCAGCGCCGAAACTAAAATTTGCGGCTATCTGACGCGGTACGTTGTAATCCCTTCGATCGTGGCAATCCACCTCGTCGTACGTATGATACGTGACGCGCGGATCTCGTGCCTTTAACGAGCACCACAGTTTCCGCTTCGTCTGGAAATCATGGCAGCGTCAAGACGTCGGTGCTCGGAAGTGACGAGAGAGATAGAGAGAGAGAGGGAAGGATCGTGTGAAGTGGCTACAGCCTCAGGGCTCCGCGTCTTCCACCGCCAACCCCCGATCACTATTGCGCGACAGCGCGGGAAAAGCAGCGAGAGGTTCTAACTACCTTGTAACAACTCCGGTAATAGGCAAGCCTACCTGAGCGCCGCGGTAACTCCCGAGAGCGCTCGAGTCTCCTTCGCTCGCTCGCTCTTCGGCTCTCCCCCAGTCACGCGCCTACCCCTCGTTTTCCCTCGTAAACCGAGCGTTTCGAACGGATTCTTCGAGATCCAGGCGGAAGAGTTCTATATGGTTTGTGTTCCGACAAACGATAGTCGGAATTTTCAATATCGATCCTTACTGCTCAGTATTATCGCGATCTAATTACCTCGGCTAATTTAGGGTCAATCTCGCCATCAGCTGGACGGTATATTTCGACGAATCTAGGCTGCAAATGCCATTGCAGTCTCGCACCTTTCCCGGAAAGGTTAATTAACGAACGGATCGGAAATAAGCCGCCTCTCCCGCAGTACCTACTTTAACCGATACCGCTGTATGTTGATTACTAAATCAGCTTGTAAAGGGGAGAATGACGAATTCGATAGATGACCGATCGGGAAGATCTAATACATAAGCCATAAAGATACAAAGGATCAATTTACCATTCGAGGTAGCCTGACCCAAGTTTATGATCAGGGAAGAATCACCGGGACTTTTGACCGTTAAGGGCCCCATAGACGATCAACTAGCTTGGTCAACTTTGTTGTCAATTTACCGTGTTGAAAGGAACGTTGAATGTCCGTAGTAGGCAGATTGGTAGTTGACAATTCAAGAGCTAACAATAAAGTTGACAACAAAGTTGACAACCAAGTTGATCGTCTATAGGGCCCTTTAGGTACGGAACCCGGATAATATCTCGCGTCATACCCTTGCCCATTAGGCATGGAACTCGAAAAATACCCAGCGTCATCTTTTGTGCTACCGTCATTCCTCCTCTAGCCAATCAGGGTGCACCGCATCAGCTGACGCTATCTACATCGTCATCCTCATTCAGCCAATTAGGGCGTACCGCATCAGCCCACGCTATCCCCACCTTCTTGCAACTACTGTTAGCTGTAAGACATATAAGCCGCAACCAAACGCGTGTTAATCAATGCATAAACGAAGTGTACCGCCGACCCCGTATACAATGCATTCTGTGTGCAAGCGCTCTAACTTGTAATTAGATGGTTCGTCTTCATCTCAGTCTCACACGCTATCATCAGGGTAACCGATCCCCTGTACCTCGCGGATTCAACCAAACGTGTGTGAATGCATAACCGAAGTGTACCGCAGACAGTATAATAATGCATTCAGTGTGCAAGCGCTCTAACTTGCAAATAGACGGTTTGTCTCCATCTCAATCTCATCCGCTATTGTCAGGGTAACCGATCCCCCTGTACCTGGCAAACGTCAGTGTAAACAGATTTATTAGTTGGAGCAAATAATTTTGCATCCCCCACCTGTAAACGTTGATTTCATTGAATTATACCATATTTTTCTCAGTATATATAAACCATATATGAATTATACATGGATTATTTGAATTTTTTAAATTTTCGTATAACCATATATTATAGTCCATATATGGTTTAAATAGAAATAATATATAATCCATATAGGATCAAATCCTTATATGGGCTATATATTATGAGTATGTATAACCCATGTAAAATTTTTCCGCCTGAAGAGCCGCTTCCGCATAATTTTTCTTCTCGTTTCGGCGTGAAAACTCGCGCTGGAAGTAGCGGTTGATCGGGGCGGATCGAAGCGAGAAATCCGGCCGGAAACAGTGCGAATAAACGCGCGCACGCGCGCGCGGTATAATGGCTTTTCCTCCGCGAACGTATCCTAGGCAAAGTCTGTAATATAACGGTACGCCACGCCATTCGCCGCTGTTAATTATAGAGCGGCGCGCAACATCCATCCCATTCGCGCGCTTTGTCGTCAAAAGAATAATCAAAGAACGAAGCTTTCGCCGGCTGAACGACGCGGCAGCGCGGCTTCCGCGTGCGAAACACCGGTAAGAAGGGTTGCCGGGGAGCTTCTCAGAGAGAATCTTTCCTTTTGATCTCCTCTTGCGGACGGCGGGCTTAATAGCCCCGGCTGGCGGGACAATGGCAATTATTCGAAACAAAGCTCTTAGCTAGAAAATAATTACCCGCCCGTGGAAAGTGTCGGACTTTGCGTCGCGCGAGGCGCCATTTCGCGAACACGACGTTATGATTAATGTGTAATTAATATTATTGTGGTTGTTAGCGCACTCGTTGCATATTCGGTTAATGGATTTCTCGCCAGGGGCCAATAACGGGACGATAGTTATAATTCTGTGATGAATTTAATTCTATTTTTAAATAATGTCTATCTTCACATAGAATTTTTTTATTTGTACACGTTTTTGCCTATATAAGAATTTTATACGAATTGTATAAGAATTGTATTGTAATTTTTTTGATTTTTAATCTGCCATATCGTGTTCGCCATTTTGAAATTTTAGATTTTGACCACGGATTCGCATTCAGCGACCTCAAAAACCTCCGAGTAAAGATTTTGGTAGAAAATGAACTATTTCTATGAATTTTGATCCTCTATATTGTGCCCGCCATTATTAGTTTTGAAATTTCAATCCCGAATTCGGATTCAGTGATCCCAAAAACCCCCGCGCGCGCGAGTAACGATTTTGCTAGAAGTGGAACCATTCTTATAAGTTTTAATCTGACATATTCTGTCCGCCATTGTGAAATTAAAAATTTTAATCCTGGATTCGCATTCGGCAACCTCAAAAACCCCTAAGTAAAGACTTTGGTACAAATCGAACCATTTTTACGAGTTTCGATCCGCCATATTATGTTCGCCATTTTGAATTTCGAAATTTCAACCCCGGATTCGGATTCAGCGACCCCAAAAACCCCCGAGTAACGATTTTGGCAAAGATCCAATCGCTGCCAGTCCTCCGTTTGGGAGCAGACAAGTTTCCCGTACCTAAAGGGTTAATCCAACGCGGAAGCCGTTGTACCTGCTCCATGCACCTGCTAAGGAATGTCGATGTTTGATCACGGACACACAGGTTTCTATGCGTGGATCTTTTAACGGTCGAAAATGTAAACCCAACCGAAGGTCGCGAGCAGGTAGGCCATTTATCGCGCTCTCTTTCTCTCTCGCGTACTCAATATGTTGCTGTCTTTCGTAAGCGTGCGTTCCTACGCTCCTTCTTCCTCTCGCGTAGGAACTCGATCGCCGTTCTCTCTCGTACTCGTGGCGCTTGCTCCGTTACGATAGAGTTGTTCTATCCGCTCGGCTTCAATGACGATTATCTCGTTATCTATGGACTTTTCACCTCTATGCCGGTATAATACTTTTTTATAGATCGAAATTTGATCTTCAAAAAAGTATTGTACCATTATCGCGGCGAAAAGTTTACAAATAACGAGATAATCGTGGTTGAAGTTGATCGGAATGGTACCACTCTGGGAGAGGCCAGTGTTTGTCGTAACGGGAAGTTGGCCTCTCGTTCTCGTGACTTTTCATGGTAACGACGGGTCAATTTCTTATTATAATCGGCACTGGTCTTTCCCATGATAATAATTTCAAGTGAAATATTTTTATTTCCGAGCAATCCCTAATTTTCTCTGTTAGAAAAGACCGAATTTCGCAGCATACAAAAAAATGAACTGAATTCCAAAGAATTAATTTCAAATCTGTCTTACCGAGCATTTTATATGCACTCGCAGAATTTAATTTATAACCCTTCCTGCCCGTATTCTCTATATAGGACTCCTGCGGAATCCCTATAAGCCCGTAAAGACGGGAATCCACTTGGGGTCGCCCACGACCCCAAAGTGGACGGGAAGGATTAAATACCCCGACGAGAGTGACGGACCGCCGAAGCTCTGACGAAGCGGATCTCTGCATTCCAACCACTGCACCCGATTGCGCGCGAATGAAGGATACGAAATAAAAGAGACAAATATTTTTAAAATCCGTATAATAGCGTACTCTTAATGCGTATCATCCCTCATTCCAAAGGGAAACTAAAATAGCTGGAATCGAGGTCCCTTAACGACCTTGAAATTGAACGCGTCGCCGCAGATGAAACGGATCCCGGCAATCGCCTCTTACGTCCTCCCCTGGCTCGTCAAAGCAGCCGTAGAGATGGGTAGAGAAGGAAGAAAAAAAGGAAGAAAAGGAAAAAACGGAAACGCGTTTAAATCCAAATTAAACCGTCCGAGCATCCAACCTAGATTTTATGCATCGTCTCCCGTGGGAACAATTTGCCGAGGACGTCTATAAGATATCTCTCTCTCCCTCCCTCCCTCCCTCTCTCTTTCTCTCCACTCCGCGGTAGGAGTAAATTAAATGCAGAGCGAATTCATTACCGGCTATGCGGATAAGAACGAGAGATTCGCTTCCGTCGCGCGGGGGGGACAAGGACTATCTTCCAATTGAGTTTTGCGAAAGGGACGTACAGCGAGAGGAGCAACGCAATGGGGAAGGGTGTCGACTTTTTGCCGGCGCGCGTACCCCGCGCGATTCGCTTAAGCTAGTCGCGTTAAAAGAGAGATTCGACGCCTTTAGGCGTACGCCTGCGAACGTTTATCTTCCTCGCGCCGGATGCTTCTTCTCTCCTCTCGATTAATCCGCTTGAGTAAGGCTTCCCGCTCGCTTCGGACCGAGACGCATCAGAGTGCTTCCTTCGCTTTTCGTCAACGCCGCGCGTGCGTTCGAGGGGATGCGCTACAGACTCGGTGCAGTCTTTGCGGACGCGCAAGGGGGGGAGGGTATCTCGGCGGAGCTCTGGAAGGAATTGGAGGAGGATGGGGTTCGATCAGTTTACGCGCGACATCCGAGCAGGGAGAAAAGAAAAGGAGACGCGACTCGCTTTGATCGAGGAACGAGAAGGATCTCCGAGGACGTTCGATTAATACCTTCTTTTTGCTCTGCCTCGAGACTCGCCAAACTCCGTCGCGGGAGATTCTGAATAAATTAGAAAAGTTCTCCTTGCGCGCGGAACGCCGTGGCATCCGTGTAATAGCTTCACCGATGCGGCTGCGTAACGGGCGAAAGTCAAGTGGTGCACGCGGTTTCACCCCGCGGTGGAAACAAATAGAGTAAGGATCGAGCTTCCGGCCTGACCCAATTTCAGCGCTGCGCTATAAATCAATGTCTCGCGAGGAGTGCGTTTACAGTTAAAGCTCGGTTGATGCCGTGCGGATCGCTCGGGAAGATCTCTGTTGGTCGACTCGACTTCGACACGGTTTCGCGTGCTCTGACGTTGGCGTGCAAAATTAATTAGTTGATTATTAATCGGGAATCTGTGCGGGGTGAGGCATTTAAATTGAGATACACGAATATCTGTAAGACGATTGACGCATTAAAAAAAACGGTTTCTCGTAAAATTTATTTGTTTTAGAGGGGGAAAGAGAACTGCATGTTTTATTTTTCATTTAGACATGTTCAAGGACATTTTAAAGTCAACGTTTTTTCTTGAAATGGAAAAGAAATGAAGAAACAAAAAACCTTTCAAACAAAAGCCGTCTGTTTTTACGTATAGATTAAGAATTTATTGAAAAAATATAGGCTTCCATTTGAAGAAAAAACGTTGATCGTAAAATAGCCTTGAAAACGTCTACTAAATGAAAAATAAAAAGTACAATTCTCTCTCCCCCTCTGAAGCAAATAACTTTTATAAGAAATAGTTTTTTCCAAAATGCGTTATTACAAAGATAATCATGCGTCTCAATTTAAATGCCCTTTCCCGCATAGTTCGATATTTCGGAAGAACGGAAGAAAAATAACCGATGTACCGTCGTATTTTTCAATTGCCGGTGCTGTAAGTATTTTCACTAGTCGTCTGCAAGAGATACACACAAATGGTTCAATTGATCCTTCCAGCCTATTGTCACGGTCGAATTTAATTGGCGAAGAAAAGAGTGGAGCGCGCCCGAAACCGGATGGATATAGAGTCGCAAAACGTAGGACAAAACATTGCGTAGAACATCACGGAATTGGATCCGGAATTTTGCCTCTCTTTCTCTCCCTCTTCGTCCCCGATGGGACGGTAGCGTTCCATCTATCACCGAATCGACAGATCGACCTCGCACACATGTTTCGTTGTGTCCGTCGCGTGTAAAGTACGGACACCTGCCCGCGCACGTACGGTTCTCCATCGTTTCCTCCTGCATCCCTCCCACCCCTTCTCGCCTAACCGCTTTCGCACCGTCTTTCTCTCTCATTAACTGATGGCCGGGTCGATGCGAAAAAAGAAATAAAAGTTGTTTATAGTTCGCCGCTAGCTGAACCCGAACGTAATATGCCAGCGACACTGTCGCTCCGAAGACTAATGGCTAAGAAGGAAGGAGAGACAGACAGGTAGTAAGAGAAAGAAACACATTTCCAAGAGTATCCTAGTACTTTTTGCCGCGTGCTTCGTGCAGGGGTCGTCGACGATGGTCTCGGTGAGGTGAACTTTGGCGCTCTTGTTGGGAATGTTCTTCGCCGAAATGTTGCGTAGGTAGAGGACACATGTATAACAAATATTATGTATGCGTGTGTGTGTGATTTATAAAGTTCCGCTCTCAGGACGTCGTTCGTCAAAGCTTTCGTCATATTTCGCAGCAGTAAGCCTTGCTGTGCCGAGAAAATGTTTTTTTTTTTTCAATAAATAAGTACACCTGTTTAAAAAGAAATGACTTTATAAAAAATTTACGTCTTTGGAATTTATTCCTCGATCATCCTATCTTATGTATTTTTTTCACGCCGATTACGAAAAGCTCGAGAATAAGGTTGATATCTCAAAGAAAATATAAGGTATTGATGATTTTATATCAAAGAAATTATTTTTTTCAGGAAAAATCATCGATATTTCTATATTCATTTGAGATTTCGTCAATAAATCCGCGATTTTCAAAATCAGCACGAAAAAAATACATCGAACAGGATGATCGAGTGTTCAATTCCAAAGGTATCGATTTTTGCGAAAATTCAAAAAAATAGTTCCTTTCGCAAAATCGCACGAGCATTTAATTTTATTTATTTTTTGTGCTGATTACGAAAATCACGGTCATCAGGTCGACATTTCGAAGGAAACAAGATATCAACGATTTTATGTTCGAGAAAATAAATTTCTCCCCATAAAATCAACAATATCATTCATATGCTCCATTGATACTCCCCCAATAATACCATTATTTTCGGAATCAACACGAACAAATACATCACACAGCACAAGCGAAGCAAATGTGGGCCACCCCGGCTATCGAAACTTGCACCGGAAGTTAATGGCCAACTCTCGGTAGTCCGTATTTGCATCGTCTCCTGCGCCGCGCGCGATGATCCCTTCTCGGCAAACGCGCCGTCGTCCCTCGGAAGTTCGCGTCGAGATCGTAAACTCGGGAGGAGCAGAAATATGGAACGACGACGATGGAAATTACAAACGAGTGACATGCACTCTCGGTAAAAGCCGCGGTAGCCGAGAGAGGGATCCGGCTCGGGAAGCGTCGCGCGAGAAGGAAACTTTCCCGGAGAATCGTTTGTTTCTCCCCAACGACAAATGGGGTATACACACTTGGGTACATCCGCGACGCGCATCGCGGCGGTTCGCGCGCGTTACGCCCGGGGAAAGTGGAATAAATTGTCTCTAAATTCGCGAGGAGTTCTCAATAATTGATGGCTTCGAGCGGAGAAGAAGAGAGCCGCGCGCGGCTGACCTCGATGCGAAGGGGGGGAAGATTGCGGCGTGTGGAGTCGGATTTGGAATTCTGTCTCGATTCCAGCGGACGGGTAATGATTGACGATAGCGCGTTCGCCGCTGATCATGAATTATTTAATTATCCGCCGTTCGGGGGGGAGCCTCAGAGACGCGAGGAGGATCGACGATCAGTCTTGGTTAGTATACTCGGCGTATTAAAAAAAAAGTTCTGCCAGGGGTGGAGAGAATGAGCGTTGCGGGCGGTACGGCTTTCATTCATCATATTATTAAAATATCGAGCTTCGTTTCCTGGATTCCGATGCATCCATTAGAGCGGCTCATTCGTTGCTCAGGGGCGAGTTATAACGGGGTGATATCGCCGACCCCCTCGCGCGGTAGGGAGGATTTTCCTGGCCGTTTGACCACCGCACTCGCAGGCGCGGAATTACCGGATGTCCGATTCGCGATCATCCGCGGTTTAATTTCACGAAAGAATATCGGGAACGCGCGTTGAAAGAGACATCTTGGATTACCGTTCGATTCGGTTTGGAATTCGTTCCAAAAAAGTTCACGTTTCCGGTAAACGCGCTGCGGTACGTTCCTACTTTTTTTCTTTTACCTAATTGCGTTGGTCAAAACTTGTTTGCTCGACACACCGTGGAACTGTTAAATTCTACGAGACGCGAACAGCGCGCACGCGCTGCCGTAACAAGCGCGGAACGCTAGTAGAGACGATAAGTAGATAAAGCGAGATTAGGTCGGGCATTACCCGCCCACCAGAGTCCGACCGAACGAATTACAACTACTGTTCGTTTCATGCAACTAAATTAGTCCCAGTTGGGTAAGAACGTAGAGCGCTACACGCCTTTTAACTACGCGCGGTCGGTCGAGCGGAAGGGGATAAAGTAAGACTGAGTCAGACACCGCCCGACCAAAGGAACGGCACTCGCTACTGTCCGCGCCGACAAACGCTGCGGCTACCGCGACGCGTCCGGTCCGCCCAAAGAATTACACCGACTACTGTCGGCCGACAAACGCCTTTTCGTTACTATTACGGATCTCGTCCAACGATGTATCCAGTCTCGCGTAAGTCCGGCGTGCGAGGTGTAGCAGCTAGCGCGAGAATGCAGCCACTTTCGCCGAGGGGCGAATAAAGCGAGGATCTCGAAACTGAATTTCGCCACGGTTAATAGTCAGGCGAAAGAGCATCCAGAGCCCTACCGTCGGTGGTCATATCCCTCCGCCACGCCCACTGCCCCCACCGTCATCTCGCACAAACGATTCTCTCTCGAGGGATGACTCGTAAAAATAATATAAGTTTGCAGAGAGTGAACGCGCAATTTCTGAAAGCCATCCGAGCGCCGTAAACTCGAGTACGCGAGTTGCCTCGGTGCCTCCTTATAACGTTTTGCTCCTTCCCGGAAGACCGGGCCGCTCGCCCGTCTTTTCGGTTAAATCCCGTTTTCGCGCTGTTTACGCCTAATTAGATTGCCACGTAACATTTGCCACGGAGGGGAAACTTTTATTTTTCCCCGGTGCATCTCCCCCGTTGGATCAGAATTATCCCCGTGCCTCACGTCGTCTGCTGCTGGGGGCGCGATTAAAGGAGTGCGGACGCGGCGGGGAGTTTGTGGAAATATCGTTCATCGTTTTTATATAACTGGAAAACGAGTTATTTTTTTTGTAATCTGTTTCACGAGTAATTTCAAATCAAGAAGGAGCTGTATTTTTATGTATTTAATTTCTCGAAGGCATTCTTCTACTTTTCTTCGTTTCACAGTTTTTTTTAACTCTTCGTTCAATTAATTATTATTAATTTTTTTCCAATTCATTCGATGAGTACTTTCTAATCGAGGAGGAACTATATTTTTATTTATTTAATTTCTCGAAGGAATTTCTCAATATTTCTCGGTTCGACAGTTTTTTTTTGAATTCTCCACTCAATTAATGATTATGGCGTCACTTTCACCTCGAAGACGGATCGATTCTTCGAAGAAAAATTGCGACGACTCACCTGGAGGTCCTGAGGTGACGGAGGTGACTCCTTCTGGTGTTGGCTCGGGCTGTGTGGCGGTGGACTCTGCGTGGACCTTGGACTCTGCGGTCTAGTTCCCAGCTCGTATATGTTGATCATGTGTGCTGCCTGTGCGTGGACCATGAGTTCCCACGCCGATGAAAACGCGTCCTTGCAGAGGACGCAGAGCAGCGACGCTGTGGAGTCTCCTGTTGGTCGGAGAAACGCGGTCGCGATAAATATTTTCGGTACAGGTTCGTCACGATTCGCGGATCGCATATGAATGTGGAACTTACGCGGCGTGACTCCATTGAACGTGTGACACTTGCAGGTGAACCGCAACTTGCAGTAGTTGCGCTTGTGCTCGAGAAGCTCACCGAGGTCCGTGAACATTTCTCTACAGTTCCCGCAGATCAGTATGTCGGGATTGCCTGTGAAAAATGAAAAGGTCGCATTATCGTACCCAAAAAGAACATTTTCGTCAACCCACTCATGAACATTTTGTGTACTTCATTAATGTACTTCAGCTTATTCCAGTCCCTCGATACAATTTTTTACGAGGAAAACGATGTAGCAATTTATATACAGCGTGACCTCAAAGCATAAAAGAAACGAGCAATTTCTTTTTTTTTTCTAGAAAGAACCTAACGTATATTCCGGCAAATCGTGGAGGGATACGATCTGTAATCATACTCTTTTGGTTCAGGTTTTCCTAGATTTCTGCCACATTATGGCCATACTTTCTTTTACGTGGAAATGTACACGGAGAAAATTGAATAGTTAAGATTACTATGGCAAAATAGTAAGTCGGTGATAGTTTCTACGATGCTGTGTTGAATAATGTGCAGCATAGTAATGGTGATCGTTCGAATAGCAATGATTACTGATCCACAGATTATTCGACACAATATTATCGAAGCTGTCACCAACTTATTATTCTGGCACAACAATTATTGCTATTCAATTTTCTCCGTGTACTTCAGCTCATCATTCTAATATCTCGACACACTTTTTTACGAGAAAGAACGATTTACCAATTTACCTACCGCGTGACGTTGAAGCAAAAAAGAAACGGGCAATTTCTTTTTTTTTCCTAGAAAGAGCCAAACGCAGATTCCCCGGAAATTCGCGGAGGGACACGTAAAGGTCTTTCACGGCCGACCCCCCCCCCCCCTCCAATTCCGCGTCGAGTGGTCGGGGCCGGGCGTCGATCGGGGGCGCCTTATGAAATTCTATTAGACACCGCCGCGCCAGGCCCGGGAATGCCGCGCGCGCGCGCACACATGAATTTTCAACGTGCAATCTGCGGCTGGGTTCTGGAGTCGACGCGTCCCCTCACGCGTGTGGTTGTAAGTATATGTGTACACACACGGAAGTTAGCGCGACTCGGGCCGGTCGGTCGCGCGATTGCAGCGAAACGGCGCTGTACGTACGTAAATACATTAGCGCGATTGTCTGAGCGTGGCGGTTGCGTATAACAAACAGGAACGAGGCGCGACGGCGGGTAATCGAGTTATCCCTGCACGATGTAGCCCGCGGTCGTGAGATTTTGCTATCCCATTCGGCGACCGTGTAACGACTGGACTACTCGTCTGGATAGAGTCGATTATTTGATCGCGTTGAATTCGATATAAATACAGACTGTATCGGAAGTGCCGCCTCAGAAGTAGATTGCAATTAAAATAGGAAGGAATCATTGGATACGATTGGCCCTTCTCAGAGTATTTGAGAAGGAATGTAAGTTTATAAGCAAGCATCGACAGCAGCGATAAAAAATGTGATTCAGCCCTTTCATGTGGTAAATTTGAGAAGTGTGGTCCGGCCTTTTGGAACTCCAATGTTCGATTCCGAGTGTAAATAATTCTGGAAATAAAATATATAATATAAGATATTTTCATCGTTAAATTTGGAGGTGGAATCGTTGGGGTTAATTTTCCGTTATTGAATTCCGAAAGTACCGTTATCTCGAACAACTTTCTTCGCCGGATATCGAAATCATTATCATTCCCTCGAATACATCGTCGCCGAGCGCGCGTTCGAACTTTCGCTCCCCGCGACGGATCCAATGCCACGCGGGGTCGCCAGTTCGGCGATAAAAACTTGCAAAATTTTTAATTTCGCGCCCTTCGACTCAGGACTTTGGTAATTAAGCGAAGGCCGGTCCTGTAAACCGATCGAGGGTGCTGGGAGAATGGGTGGAAAGAGAGAGAGAGAGAGAGAGATTGAGAGAAGGATAGCGAACGAGAGCGAGAGTAAAAGAGAGAGACGCCTGGAGGGGCGGTGTTGACAAGAAACTAATTGCATCGCTTGGGCCTAACTTCGGCTCCACTCGCTGCGAGAAGTTCAATCCAAAATTTACGACGCCGCCCATAAAACACCAGGATAAATCAACCCGACGCGACTTCTGCCGTCGGTGAATCGCTTCAAAGAGACCAAAGGGAATCCAGAAGTACGCCCCTCCCCCTCGGTTCCTTCGCGGCCCTCCGAAGGCGAACGGCTCGATTCCCGCAGCGGGCGAACTCCCGACACCCCGGATATAGCAGCTTACCCGGAAAGTGGGGCGGCTTTCAATTGAAATACGATTTTTGCCGCGAAGCGAGTAGACTATTAATAACGTCGATATACTCGGAAAGGAGAAGTCGTTCGCCATTTCTCCAATGTTACGCGTAAAGAGAGGCTGGGAGGGTCGGGGCGAAAGGTGGGCGGGAAGTGGATGAAATAATAAAAGAGAGGGATGTAAAGAGGAAATGGAAGGCGAGTATCACGATCGTTAGATATACGCACGCGTCGGGGAGAAAGTTTCAAAGCTCGCGTTGATTGTGTCGACCAATGTTATGAATAAGCTTTAATTGGAAAGTATTTTTGCTTTTTAATCAAGGCAGCTTTGCGAATATTGGACGCGCGTGAATGATATGCACGTCTCGAAAAAATCAATAAGAAATTCTGACGATTCTATTAGAGGTTTGAAGGAATATTTCAAATCATCTAAAAGTATTAAATACTAAACCCCTAGATCATTTGTTAACCGTATCATAATTCCGAAGACAGTTAGTAATGTTAGATGAAAACGTTCTGATATTATTACCCACACTGAAGGAAAAGGTGTTGATTACGAACTTGATGGAAAAATTTATTCGAGATGATAAATAGGAATTTATATTCACATCGAACAAAAGTCTATTTGAATGAAATAAATGTTTGCGTATTTTTTTTTAATGAGTACGAATCTAATAGAACATCTATTTAATTCAAATAGACTTTTGTTCGATGTGAATAAATTTCTATTCATTTCAAATAAATTTTTCTATTATATATAGGTTCGTATTTATCCAGACCTTTCCCTTGGGTGAAATTCTGATTAGACTCCAATTATTAATATTATAAAGAAAAGAAGGAAAATCATCTAAGTATCAATATAGGTTGGTAAGCGAAGAAGGAGTTTTTGAAAAGGTTGGAAATAATAGATACCCTAGACGCACGACCGAAAGGCTCAAGAACGTGAAATTGACAGGAGCTCGAAATCATTACGTTAAACTCGCTCTGATTAAACGCCGGAGAGGATCTCGCGCCGTTAATAACATTAGCCCAAACCATTTTAGCCGAATAAGTCGGTTAATTTATATTCATAAATGCGTAATTGAGAGGGCTGCCAGCGAAACCCCGTCTCCCCGATGAATTGTTTCTTTCTCGAGTGACAATTCGGTTCATTGTGGTCGGGTAATTAATTTACAAAGACGATTAAATTCTTGCCCCCTCTCCCATTCACCCCTGTTCCTCGTCATCTTCCCCCGGTCTCGTTTCCGTCGCACCCTTCATTGCGCGCAGTGCCTATGGTGGATACCCTATGTACGTCGCAACGAATATACTCGTGCTTATAATAAGGAATGGTCGAAGATTGGATTTATAATTATGAAATCAGTGCTAAATTGAGTGACAGGATGACCGATATTTATAATCATGATCTTTCGAAAGGACGATGGCACTCGTTTGGTCTGCTAAATCTATCGGATTATTTATTATGCGTACGAATGTTAGTATCACCAGAATATATCTATAAAATATTTCTATAAATCGGGATATTCACACTGAACATTTTTATTCTAATACAAATAAGTTAAATAATATGTAAGTTAATATTTTGTGGCTAATAAACGATAAAATTAATCAAATAATGAGTTCAATAAATCGTTGCATTATATTACGAATGTAATAACTTAATAATAGATAAAAATCTCTCTTTTCACTTTCTAATAAAGCCATATACCGAATGACGCACCGGAAACCGATCAGGCGGGGGCTTTCTGAATTTCTCTGAAATTGACTTCGGCAGTGCTTGGACGGTGCTCGAATGATTCATAAATTGCACTGCCGAAGTCAAATTCAGAGAAATTCAGAAGGCCCCCGCCTGATCGGGTTCCCGTGCGACACATTCGGTATATTATTAATACATTAAAATACCAGTTCCAGCAGCTGCAGCAATATGCATTCGTCATCATATATGTCAAATCGTATGAATCCAAGGTCTCCGTCTTCAAATATGACCATCATATTTACGAAACTCTGACCTATCTGATGATGTATCACATACTATTCTGGGTAATTGAGAAAATCCTAGGTAGGTATACTGATAAGAATAAGTTACGAATCCGAGTGAATGGTTTCCTTGGCACTATTCATATCGACGGTTTTCTTGCATCAAGTAATATTTGTTTAGATTAAAGAAAATTGACTAAATCTAAACAAACATTACTTCACTGCAGAAAACAATTTACTTCGATTCGCCATTTACTTTTCTCAGTGTATGAACAATATTTAACAGTACTGTGATTACTGTGTTTATAAAATACAATTTAGAATTGGTACATCGACTCATCTATTTAGAAAAATGCCTAAAATTCAATGGCGAGATTCAAAAAATCTGCAAGAACGCCATGTAAAATTCCGACTCCCCCACAATCGAACACCGCCGGCAAAATCGCACGAAAATCGCGTCGACGAGCTGCACTGGAGCCCGACGTCAAAATAGTTGTTCGGAGGGAGAAATAACTCGGCTCGATTTATTATTATCGACGTTCCTGTAATTAATTGCAGCGGCTGCCGATTACCGCCGGTTCGAACGAACGTCGTTCGCTCCGGCGAGAGTTTCGCGCGAGCGAATGCGGGCATTATAGTTTTGCCGGAGATTGACTGTATCGTCGGTCCATCCAGGAAATCGATCTTTCGCGCTCCGACGACCGTATACGCGGATTTAGGTCGGATTAACCGGTGCGGCGGATGTGTATACGCGGCACTACGAGCCTCTCGCCGAATCCGCGCGACGCTAATTAGCTGCAGGTAACGACAATGCGGAGAGTGGACGCGATGTACTCACTGTAAACTTTCAGCTGGTTCAGATGCGGTATGGCGGTGACGTTGTTGCTGGTCGCCTGCTGCTTCTGTTGCTTCGGCTGCTGAGGTCTGGCCGGTGGCATCAGCCGTGGCCTCTTTAGCGGCGGAGCCAGGCGAGGCGGAAACGCCGTGGATGCGTAGTAACTGGAAGCGAAAGGGAAACTCGATTGAATGAGTCTAATCGTTTCATCTAATCGGTATCTATAAAAGGATCTTCGGGCATTCATAGGCGAGAAAATTGCTTCTCCTCCGAGGTTCATCGGCCGGTGCGAATATATTTAGATACTGTCGTTGGATAAAATGTATGGCGAGTGGGAGAGATATCTAGATCACACGCGCGCGCGCGCGCGGGGCTGGGTAAATCGGGTTTTTAAAGCAGCGTACGTAGGGGGTTTAAAAATCGATACACTCTCTCTCTCTCTGAGAGGAATAATTGCTGTTGCCATAAACAATCTTTTTTCTTAATTCAAAGTGTGATATAATTCCAGGATCAAGCTATGGCTTTTTTTTCTGCAAAAAATATTTGACAAGCTCGAGTAATTGTTTTTTTTTTTCGCGCAGAAAGAATTTCTTGTAACCACGAAGGGAAATCTTGAATCAAGGATATATATTCTTCGACCAAGAATCTGTATTCATAACAATTTTTAAGATCATATGTTATTCATTCCAGACGTATTTATTGACACTAGCAATTTATTTCTCTCAATGTGTTCTAGCTCAAAGTATCTGTGAAATTACATGAATAGAGAGACGGCTGTCTATAGACAGCGGGGATTTTTGGAATTTGACAGGTTTTCACGCTAATTTTTAAATTGTCCTTCAGAGAAATACCGATTAAAATATTCTTGACGATGAAGGAAAGGAGGAATCCGGTGGAAAATCGTTTCGGCTGCGTAGAAATAGCCATTTCCATCTGTCCTTTCATCGTCTGTCAAGAGAAGCGACGTGGCGTAAACGTCACCTCGCTCCCCTGTGGGACCGATCGATCGATAACTTCCGGTCTATAAATCTTAGACTCGAGAGGAAGGCTCGCGCGATCGGTTTAATCGATTAGAAGTAGGTTAAATCTGTACGCGTCGGGCATAAAGGAGGCCGATACCTTCGATCGTTTCGATTTCTCGTAGTATCGAGGTGCATCGTACTTATCGGTTATTATGCAGATTTGATACGTACTGACAGACTAGTGATGCGATTATATAAAGCGTGGGGTATCGATCGACGACAGGTTGATTGTAATATCTTGGTAATACGGTAAAGTCGGGTGAAGCGGAACAAATTTGAGACCCTTAACAGTCATTCCCTAACATCACAATCGAGAGCCAATTTGGCGTTCCATTTTGCTTCGCTTTCTCCTATTTAGAATAAAGTCTCTAGCCTCTGACTGTTGATGGGATCTAAATCATACCTTTGCTATACATGCAGCATATTAACTCTATCTGTAGGGAAGATTTATAATTAATCGAATAAAAATTGTAGAAAAGAAAGTAAAAAAAAATGAATGAGAATAATTAAATCTGATAAAATTTAATCCCTCTAATTGGGTAAGCTCCTAATTTTATAAGATCTTGAACTGCGTTAAAGCAGCTTTTAATTCATAAATTATTGTGGAGGATTTTAAGCATTTACGGATGAAGATATCTGTTTAACCGAACAAAAAATTACAGAAAAAAATATAAAAATGAATAAGAGTAATTAAATCTTACGAAATTTAATCCCTCCAATTGGGTAAGCTCCTAATTTTATTATATTTGGAATCGCGTTCAAGCAGATTTTAATTCAGAAATGATTCCAGAAAATTTTAACCATTCACGAATGAATACCTATATGCGATTTCAGAGAAGCCAACCCTGAGGCTAAACGAGGAAGAGAAATGCACATGCGAGCGCGAGCGTTCCCAGAAAAATTGTATATCGCACCGGTTAACAACCTCGCGAATTGATCGAAGCATTACATTTTTCATTGCTCCGCGCCATTATCACCGAAGGGGAAGAAACTAGGCGCGTAATTGCGAGGAATAATGACTCTGAAACGCGTGGGATTTCAAGAAATAAGAGCCGAGGCCCCGCCAAGCAGTGAAATACGTACGCGAGCAGCGAGCTGCTGCAATCTTCTTAGAAAAAAACTCGCGCGCATCACACGGGACGACGGACAATTTCATATCACTCAGCGGCCAGTCATTACAGTCTCGTATCGATCCTCGGAAGCCCTACCGTACGCGCGTACATACACATGTACACATCTCGCTCCTCTCTTCCCTTCATATCTTTCCCTCCCTGCCGCTCGCTTCCGCCATTCCACTCTGCAACGCGCGGCTTTGCTCTTTTCCGCGAGGGGCGGGGGTGGGGGGATCCTCGCGCAGAAATCGCAATTAGACGATTAGCCGGGAATGGAATTTGCGCGCGGTATCTGGGTCGAGGCGGTTACGAAACGCGTCGGGCGCAGCGCGGAGAGGAGCGAAATCGCGGCGTAAGTTTGGCAAACCTCCGCGCTTCGCGGAAATTCGACCGTAGCGAAGCCGAAGTAGTTAGAGGTCGCGCGACGCGTATGAATCATTTATGAGCGTTCGCGGGCGACATCGCGCGAATCGCTCGTTGAAACTGGTTCCGCGGGTGTGGCTGCGATATTTTTGACGTCACTTCGGGGACGCACTACGGTCGGGGGTGCAGGGAGGGAGGGATTTCTCCCGTGGGACGTCGCGGGGAAGTCGTCGCAGCCGATCCTCTGAATCTGTTCGACGAGTCCGACGATTATTAGTGGGACAATTGTATAATGTGTCCTTTCAAGGAGTAGGACAATTTCCTTTGCATCGCAATGATTCCTTCTCTGTCTTCTTGCGTTTATAATAAGAAAGATAACGTCTTGATTTTTGCGTCACTTTTAGAATGCCCATACAGAGAAAAAGAATTAGTTGGATCTGCTAAAAATTACTTGCGGGGTCGTGAGTAATTATTTATTTACATCGATTCGATCTTTTTTCATATTAACTTGATATATCTTGCTCTTGCAAGTATTTACTATTCCACATGATTGTAAGGAGAAGATATGAAATTGATGTATAATATTAAAAAATTTCATTGGTACCTATACATAAATAATTACTTGAGACCCCGCAAGTCATTTTCAGTAGAGATCCAACGTAATTATTTTTCTCCGTGCAAGAAAAAAGCTTTTCCCGTATACTTGAGAGAAATAATTGCTAGTGTAAGAAGAAATATTTCTTGAAATAAGAGTATACGATTTAAAAATTTTTTACGAATACAGATTCCTGGTCGAAGGATATACGAGTAGGTATATTCTTGATTCAAGAATACCTTCGCTGGGACAAGAAATTCATTTTGCGGGGAAAAAATAACTACACGAATCTGTCGAATATTTTCTTGAATTATTATATGTAAGGAAGCCATATTTTTAATTGAAAAAAACCTTTTCTTTTAGCACCAAGAATTATTTCTCTCAGAATAGATTACCAGGAAAATGTTCATTATCCCCGATGGTTTGAATAGATTTTATGAATTTGCAATAAATATAGTTGCTATATAGCATACAAACTGAAAATATGATAATATCCACAAACAGCTTCCAGTTTTCAAAGTATCTTTGCATAAAAAGGACCTAGAAGAAGGAAAGAGAAACTTTATTTCTACATTTCGAGCGATAGGAGAGATACGGACGATCGAACGCATATGGAGTCAGGAGGGCGTACAAAGGTGGAAAATATTCGGCCCCGCATATCGTAACGCTCCTGCTCAAGGTCTCCCACATTTCGTTTTATCCCCGTTGCAAGGCAAATTACCCGGCGAAAACGCGCGTCCGATGCGTGTGCGGACGTTTCCACGCCCGATGTAATCGATGCCGCCGCGACGTCGACAGCCCGGAAGCCCTCGCGTCGAAGAGCCAGAGGAGGCGCGGTCGCGGGATTACGGGATTCCGAACCCCCTGGTATTTATCTGTCCATATCCTTCCTCTGTCTGTCCCGCCGCTTTTCGCCCTCTGAAGCCTCTCTAAATAAAAGTCCCCTCCAGCACCGCGGCGCGTCGTCTGTATCGCGCTCTCTCCGCGCTTTCCTCCTCGCCCTTTGCCGCGCCACCGGCGTTCGCCAGGAGTACGGGTTCGTGACTTCCTGGCGTTTTTAAAAGTTCCACCGCGTTTATTTCCCCCTTTTTATTTTTAAGTGACGAGCGATATACTCGGGACGTAAGAACCGGGAGACGTCGCTGCGTCGTCTCGTTTAACGTGACGCGCGCGCGAGAAGGGTGGTTTTACCCTTTTAAAGCGGGCAGGCCGGGGATGCGACGCCTGTCGTATTATTCACGGCGCCTCTCGCCGCGCCACGCCTCGCGACGTATCGAGGCATCTCCTTTATTTCCGTTTCTGTAGGTCTTCATGCGCGCGTGAACATCAGGAGATAGGGCTGCGTTCTTGTAGCCTTGGCGGAAAGGTCGAGGCGTTGAGACGAGGCGAGAAGAACCTTCGCGGACGGTTTATCTAAATTCTAAGTCATTATTTGGTTGCTGTTTGTGGAACGTTTTTGTTTTAATTTATATTTGGCAAGGCGAAATTTATAATTCTTTTGAAATAATTCGCATTTTGTATCATTCGAGGGTGTAAATTTGATCGACTAGTGTTATGTACAACTCGTGTCCTACTCGAATTTTTGGATAGCAAATTACAAGTCTGCATGCAGGAAAAGGATTAATGAAAAATCATGGGAAAACCTACGAATTTGTACAGCTATCCCAGCAACAGTGTTCCTTCAGATGAAACATTGAGATTTTTAATAAACTACATCAGTTTGTATGGTAAAATTTATCAACCTCCCGTAAATATATGTATATGTCGGGTGTTTACGGGTTTATACTGCAACGAACAGTAAAACGTACGCTGTGTCTGTTAAAAAATTCAAATTTTCACTTCGAGGAGCCCTGTTACTGGGATTGACTGTAAGGATTATTAATCCTTTTTTCCGCGTGGATACGAAATTACAGATGTAACGTTCCGAGTTAAAATTCCAAATATTCATTAAAGTTAAGTTTCAGCTCTTTCCCGTGGTAAATCGTCATGGCCGCATTCGCGTTTCGCGCGAGCGAATAAATCGACGGTTTTTCATCAAGGAGCTCGTCTCCGACGTGAGGGTCCAAAGTCCCGCGTCTGAGATTGGCACCGGGGACAATTATTTGCTTCCTACAAATCGCTCGCGCGTCCCCGAGCCGAGCCGTCTTTTTATCCCCTTTTCCTTTCTTCCCGATCGTGCCACTCCACCCCCGCGCTTCTCCTCGCTGGTCCCCGCGGCTGATCTGCTCCTGACGTTCGGACGAACCGACAGATTTTTCGGGTATACACCGAGGCGGTATCTTACGAAGCGTCCCCTTCTTTTTCGCGGGATGCTCGTCGGTTGGTCGTTTTCGCGGAGGGTGTAAATGAGTTGGAAAATGCCTAACTAATTCGCAGACTTATGTGCAGGGGTGTTTCTTTTAATTCCGCGAGGACGTCTGAGGCATTCCGACGAAGAGGAAGAACGTGACGTTCGAGTGGTTTCTTTTTTAGGGAAAGTCTGTGGTCTGGATCGATCTTTCGTTACACCGGATCGATTGTATCACGGGGTGCACCGTCATTCACTCGAAACTTTTAACCAAAAACCTGGAGACCATAACTAAACCGTTTGATGAAATATGTATCCTCTCCATCTGTTTGGTTAAACTGATCATTTTCTGATTCGAATAACTAGACAAGTAGTTAAAATATCTAGACATATAGTTAGAATAATTAAATATTTGGTTCAATTTACTAGTATTTTGATTAGAATAACTAAACCCGTTTAACCAGATGCGTTTTGTCATTTTAACCGAATTATTTTTCTTAATGTGTATATCCGAACCGGTTTACTGCCCTCCACGAGTGAAGTATGCACGTTCCGCTCGGAAACCGTTCGAAACACAGATTCACTAGAGGAAAACGTTAGCAGCCAGTCGCAGCCAGAGTCACGTACGATACCTATCCGCTTTAGGTATACGCGCGTAATCTGTATAGATAGTGACTTCCCGCGGGGTTGGCGCAGAGAGTGATGCGAAGGGGCAAAGCCGCAAACGAAGGGGGCGAAAAGAGGTAGCGAGAGAGCGAGAGAAAAGAGAGACGAGAGCAAGAGGGAGACTAGAGAGAATGGATGCAAGTCTCCCACGCTACGCGGACAGGAGATGCGGCAGCCGAGAGAAGATTCTGATTAACGAGTTGCTCGCTATAAGTTTTATGGCCCCATGAATAAATTTTTCCGAGCGAGTTGTGGCGCGAGCGCGCGCGCGGTAACGATTTCGCGCTGCATCGTCGTTCCCCGCGCATATCCTATCCCTCCCACTCGTGCTCGACGGCTCTCTCCGATTATATTACGAGCGAACTCCGTCGTCGCCGCGTTCCGCGTCGTTCGCCGCTCATACGCGATCGTTGACGCGACGGTTCGTCTTAGATTATGGTAATCGCGTGCGGGAGCCGTCAGCTTGGTCGTTGGGGAAGAGAGGAGCGCATTTTTCTCAGGGCGAAGTTCGTCGTAACTTTCGAGGCGGTCGACGATACATCGATCTGGATTTTCTATTATTTGTTTTTTTTTTGGTTTTCTCTGATTGTTACGTGTCATTTGAGAATAATGTATGTTTATGGGTAGGGTAAACCGACCAATGATTGACCACTTGACGCAGATGATAAATCCAGTGATTGGCCATAACTTGTCATTTGAAAAGCTTTGAGGTGTTCATTCATTGGTAGGCAGCTATTCACTGGTCGGTTTACCCTACATATCGTAGAGAGAAAGGATTAATAATTTTGATAGTGAATCCCAGTAACAGGGATCCCCGAGGTGAAACATTGAATTTTTTTTAATAAACACAGCGTACTTTTTATAGTTCGTTGCAATATAAATCCGTAAGTGCCCGATACATATTAACAGGAAATTGGCCAAATTTACTGAATAAATTGATGTTTATATTATTACGAACTGTAAAAAATACGCAGTGGTCTACAGAAAATGTCAGTATTTTAACTTGAGAAGCCTTGTTACTGGGCTAACTGTAAAAATTAATCGATTTTTCCATGATTTTTTACTAATCCCTTTTCTCCGTGTAGTAAAAATTATGGTGAATATTGTGCTTACATAAAAAAAGAACCATAGATGGATATATTTAGATAGATTTGGATAAATATTATAACAGTGAGTAAAGATATGATTTATTATTTTTAATAAACACCGAACTCGATATATTAATAAAGATACATTCGAGGAACTGCTGCGCCAGGCTTTCTTCGAGTAGAAAAAAAAGCGCGTGGTCAGACGAGCCTTTATTTCCTAACAGCAACAAAGCAAAGTATCAATGACGACAAATATTATTTAGGCATTCCTCCAACAAGCCATACATGCGCAGATGTTCTTCGCTCACTCAAATCGCTGACGATAATTGAAGTTAAAGAGGCGTGGCACAGCTCTTAACCCAATCTCCGCTAGTTAGCCAGTTCGTATGCCACATTAAAGGCTATTTCCCGGACGAATACTCGCTCGCTATTCGAAATAGCAATTATCGAGGACGTTGTAGTTTTTTGAACACAATGAAATATCCCGTCGTATGCCGAATCTCAGAATTGCTGCAAGTGTCGATCGTTTTCTACCTCAAATTCGCGAGGGAGAAAATTGAAAAATGAAAATTCCAGATAATAATAAATCTATAACTCATCCCGATCCAATTTAATCCTCTACAGCAGCGTCTCTGACCGAAATTTCAGAAGAGTCGAAATTAAAGCACCAATTTACCTTCGACGATTCCGATTGGTCGCGCGGGAAAGTTAACTGCAGATAAAACGACGAGGGGTTCACGCGGACGAACCTCTACACACGTACCTACTTATCCGCGCGCCGATGTATGAATTTTCATCGAGGCGCGCGAGAGCATTTCCCCCTCGATTACTTTCCCCTTTGCTTTTCCGTCCCGCCCGTCCTTTTCCGAACGGCGGATCGTCCGGATATTAAAACGCGGCGCGGTATCAACCCTTTCGTCCGACTCTTTCGACCCCACCCTCGCGACATGTCGAACGTGAGCGCGCACACGTGGCGATGCTCTCTCTCTCTCCCCCCCCTCTCTCTCTCTCTCTCTCTCTCGGTGCTTGCAGTGCAGTGACCAATCTCGACAATTCCGACCGTACCACGGCTTCGTTAATCGCGTTATCGCGTCGCAATCGACTGCCAGGATATTTGTGTACCGGGCAAAAGTAATTGCGATTAATTGCCGTGTGCGCGTCCATTCAGAGTAGAGCGTGTGGTTCGGCGAGAACAACGCCGACTCTCTCTATAGCTGCAGCAACAAGTTACAGCCATATATACCTGGCTCGAGCACTGGAAACGATCGCGGCGCGGAAGAAAAGGAAGCTGGAATTCGATGCGGAAGGAGGAAGAAGAGACGGCGCCATTCTGCGACGTTAACGGAGCGTGCGAGTTCACGACGGTTGTAGGAAGGGGTGGTAACGGCGTTGTCGGGCCGCCGATGATCGAAGCCGAGGCGTTAATATGCCGTGGCTGCCTATCATCAGGCGCTTTTTTCACACACGTGATCGAGCACAACCCCGATCTGTATACAAGACTACGATTGATCGACACTCGAGGGAGGTTAATGAGATTTCTTTCGAAATTTTCGTTTAATTGTAATGAAAGCAATCATGAGAAACATAACAGTAGACAACCAGTATAATAAAGGAGGGGTTGGTACATTGGAAACCAGAATAGGCACAGTCGAAATATAGGTAAATAAGACTAAAAATTGTACCTAAAAAAAGCAATATAAATACATCCTTGTGTAAATGAACTGAATCAAAATATTTTTCTTTCATACGTTCCTAACTTACATGAAATGAAATTGACCATTTATTTCTAGTATGACAATTTCCCACCTAAATTAATATTTCAGTTCTTTCTGGGGTAGAGTCCACTAGTTTTTTCCTAATTAGAAATGTTAATTAAGATGAAAGGTGATCATAATAATAATAAACGGTAGAGTTAATTTCATGTAAATTAGGACTGTATAAAACAGAAATGTCATGATTCCAATAATTTGCACAGAGGTGTAAAGATATTAGAAAAAGTCAAGTAACGTTCATGAAAGACAACAGGGCAGGAGTCGGCTTAACCTCACTGACGAGTCCACAGGTCGACTCTAAGACCAAACTTATCGTCGAAATGCGTCGTAATCGACTGTGACTGTTGAGATACTTGCATGCACTCGAACGTAAATAATCGCAATCGATTTGAGTGCATGTGGGCGTCGAGAAGGTGGCGCAACGAGAACAATTCCCTTCTTGATGTGGCGCAACGACTCGACGATACGTAGGGATGTATGTCACCCGTTCGAATGCGAATGGAGCAGCAGCGAAAATGATTGCGGTGGAAGAGGAAGGAGCTGAAGATCGACGCGAAGGTAGAGAATGAAGAGAACGCGCTATTCGAGGACGTCACCGGCGCGCGGTAAGATATCTCGAGAATGTTATGGCAACGCGCGAGGGGTGCTGCGGCGATATCGGATCGAGATGATCGAAGGCAAGGCGTGTGCCTCTATCTATATTTACGATTCTGCTGTATATAGTTCTAAAACCATACGCGGAAGCGAGGACGACGCTGGGTTCGATCGACGGTGCATTATGAATTTCGTTTGACCCCGTTTCTTCTCGCGACACCAAGCGGATAGATCCGTTGACCCGAGTGATACGAGCGTCTCATGCAGAGTGACCGATATGAACCGATATATGGACCGAAAATGTTGCGCGATCATCGAGGATACATGGAGAGAAAGGATTAGTAATTTTTACAATGAATCTTAATAACAAGGCTCCTCGAGGTGAAACATAGCATTTTTTAACAGACACAACGTATTTTTTACAGTTCGTAACAGTGTAATACCGTAAAAACCCGTGGTAAATTTTACTGTATAAACTGATGCTTATACTGTTACGAACTGTAAAAAGTACTCTATTAAATATGCTCTTAAAAATTTCAATGTTTCATCTCAAGGAGCCCTGTTTTTGGAATAGCTGTAAGAAATCATAGGTTTTTCTAAGATTTTTTACTGATCCTTTTTCTCCGTGGACGCATACGATGGTGTTTTTAATAGATTAATAGAAAGCGATTTTAATAGAGACTGTGCACTTTTTACAGTTCGTAATAGTATAAACATCAGTTTATACGGTAAAATTTACCAATCTCCCATTAAAGAATCCATTCAGGTTGACTTAGGATCTAGTCTGATTATATACTGTAAGAAGTATGCTGTATCTATTAAAAACTTCAATGTTTCATTTCGAGGAGACCTGTTACTGGGAAAACTGTAAAAATTCATAGGTTTTCCCATGATTTTTTATTACTCCTTTTTCTCCGTGTACGCATATGATGACGACAATTGATCATAAAAAGGAAGAGATGAGAAATACTCATCTCCGATTATTATTGCACTAGTTGCAGATATTTCTCGCTCCCGTGCCAAATCTGCAAACTGCAGGAACATTTGGATCGCGCATCAATTATCTTGTTTTTCCTCGGGATGAATCCCACCTGCCATGTGCTCCGTTATCTGGGTATTTACGAATTTCACGATTTCCACGTGACCTCATTTCTTCTCATTATACCGCGCATGTACGAGTGTGTATCTGGCATTTACTATGAATTACGCGCGAATGGTCTGCCTGTAAATCCTACATGTGTTGACGTATGAATAAACAAAAATTTAGCAATGCTACATTCCGTTTACATAAAATTACGCCACCCTTGTACCTTTCCTCGACTAAAGAATCCTGGCAAACGAGGCAGAGAAGAAGAGCTTCTCATTGCAGATACGTATACGCTCCTCGAATTATGCGTATTATGTCCGTCCATTCACGTACAGGCAAATTGACGTCAATGAATAAACAGCAATTGAACGGGATGCTGTGCGCCTTTCGGTGAGATTACATCCGCCTTCGTCCTCTCTTTCGTATCCAAAGAAAAGAGGCCTAATGAGCAAACTAGCGCAGAAGGGCTTCTCGTTGCTTTCTCACGATAGAAAAAATTATTTGAAAGTCAAATCCCCTAATAAACGTGCAAATATGGCAAGATGAAGAGTTCCTTGTGAAAATGAAGATATAGAAACTAAAGTTTTTATTGTTTAAACAAATGATGATGTGCGATTAAAATATTTTCAATACATGATTACAATATTTCAGTACGCGTATTTAACATTTTTACGCACACGTAAAACGCGTACGGAGAGTTTGCTGTAAATATTTTCTACCATCACCACATGAATTATGTATCTGCTAATTAGATGCCCAAATACATATCTACATATATTGCAACCATTATATGGATGTTAATAAACATATGAAGTGCAACGCGCAGTGTTTATCGCTGCACCGTTCTGACTCTACTGCGAGATTCTCGAATTCTACCCCGCCGGAGAATTCCGACTTGCACTCGTGCCAAGATCCACCGTCGGATTCGTGACGCATAACTTGACTCATCCATCACACGCTCTCACGGCCAATACACGCACGCGAGCACACGCCTACTCGTACACTCTGCATGATACAATATAGACGAGATCCGTTCGTAATCGCGCAACCGCATCCCGGGGCGATGCTCTCCGTGACCGACGCTAAGGGTGTCCCGAAAGGGGAATCGCAAAGCGGAAGATCGATCGACGCGGTTGTATACCTATGGATGGAGAATCGAAATGCATTTAGCGAATAGCTACAAGGATGCGGATCGTTACTTCCATTTCGCTTCCTCGTTAATTTCCAGGTCACCCGTTATAACGCGTTCCATTTCGTCGGGGGCTCGAAATGTGTAACACGCGACACTGAAGTTGAAAATAGAAAAACGTAAATAGATCCACGCCGCGTGACTAAGGTAACGCATTACTAATAACATTGCAAAATTATTGCGCGGGAGCAGCTGTCGCGATGCGTTCCATTCGATGCGCAAGGACGTAAGGGGAGAATCGGGTTTTCGGCTTGATAACGAAAATGATAGAAGTTTAATCTTTTTTGCCATGACTTTTGTTTGTGTAATAATAACTGTTATTAAATTCTGACATTTTAATCTCTTTCTACAACTGTAATCGCGAATAATAATTTCACTTTTTGGAAAATTTTCAGGTGTTTATCGCGTGAGAATATAAGAGTGAAGATTTCCTCGGTACTTAATTTGATCGCATGTGATTGTAATTAACGGGACGAAAATTTCGAACATATACGCCTTGCATTCTACATAATACACGGTGAAAAAAGATTAGTAAGAAATCATGGGGAGAAACCATGAATTTTTAGTTATTCCCCACCGGTAGAGAACAGTTTTATAATAGTTGATAGATATAATTTCAAATATGGCGAAAAAAATATTTCGTTATGGCAAACAAATATACGTTAACTATTAAAATGTTTATTTCATTCAAACCGTTGCCTCGATGGATTTAATCGGGCTAAATAAATATTGTAATAGTTAACGAATATTTATTTGGTCTAATAAAATGTTTCTTTCGCCATACTCAAACAAACATTTATTAACTACAAATAAATTGTTTTCTCAGTGCAATATTAAAGTTGAAATATGTGTGTCGGGTCTTTACGGGTTTATACTGCAATGAACTGTAGAAAGTACGCTGTGTCTATTCAAAAATTCAATGTTTGACCTCGAGGAGCTCGGTTACATACTGGGATTCACTGTAAAAATTATTAACCCTTTTTCTCTCTCTCCGTGTAGAGTCTAGAATTCAGAGCGAAGCTGAAAAGTGGCTCGCATCCTCGCTCCAAACAAATTGGCAATCTTGTATCATCTTTTCAAACAGAAGTGCAGACGACGTTCCTATACAAATCCAAGCTTCCACGCGCCGTATGTCAACGCATCCGTGAACGTCCCTATGCGCCCGTGTGAGTGCCGCGGAGCGGCTGGCTTTTCAAGGAAAATTATATAACGACGTCACCGCATTCGGACGTATTGTGGACGCGGGTACGAGGCACTCGTGCGTTTATCGCGGCGAATGAAATAAGACCGCGTACGGTGAAAGAGAGAGGTGAGCGAAGTCGGTTTGAATGCACGTATGCACACTGAGAAAAATAACCTAGTCGATTTAACCAAAATTCTGGAGACCATAACCAAACCGTTTGGTGAAATATGAATCGTCCATTTGTTCGGTTAAACTGACCAGTTTCTGGTTAGAATAATTAAAAATGTAGTTAGAATAATTAAATATTTGATTTCACTTATTAGTATTTTCGTTAGAATAACTAAACTCGTTTAACCAGATGCGTTTTGTTATTTTATTAAGGTAAATTTCTCAGTGCAATGAAACACGATCGCGAGCGAGTCGCTTTTATCGATGATTTTGTCATCTAATCATGGTGTACATTTTGAGTCGAGGGGTAATATATTTTTTAGAAGAAACAAGAGAATAAAAAAAGCGAAGATGAAAGGGAGAAATAACCGGAGAAAGAATTCGAGCTCTATTCGTGAAACTATATACAATTTTAAAGCATGAGTTTCCTGATACTTTCGGTTAATTGGTTCGCCGATTTAATAGCGTCAATGCCAATTCGAAGAGGAACTCGCTTCGATCGCTTGAATATACTGCATAGACCCTCGGAGTCTATATAGACAGGGACACTCGATTTATTTAAATCTCCCTTTCTCCTTCGACCCTTTAAGAGTGAAAAGAAATCCACTCCTTGCAGTGATAGCTCTCGCGTGTACCCATCTTAACTCCTTCCTCCTTGCGACATTCCCATCATTTATTCACATCTCGCTATAATCCCCAACCCGAGCCTAAGTCGGGGAGGAGATTGGATCTTGTTCCGGGTTAAATTGGAACATGATAAAGTCGGGACGTCAAACCGTTGATTAATTTTGCTTTGGCTGTAATCTACCGTTAAAGCAGGTGCTGTCGGATCAAATTCAAAGACGAATAGTCGATGGGTCTATAGGGTGTTACGGAGCTACTTTAACGCTCGGCATGGGCAGGTTTTCTATAAGAAATCAGACGGATCTTGTTCTCCTCTCTGGATTATTTCTTGATATTTTTGATAAAATCAAAATTTCGGAAAAATAAATTCTTGATCATCCTATCCGACGTATTTTTCTATACTGATTCTAAAAATCACTGATTTATTGAGTAAATCTCAAATTAACATAAAAGATATCAATGATTACTTGTCAAAAAATAATTTTCTTGCACATAAAATCACTTATATCTTACATTTCCTTTGAGATATCAACTAAATAATCGTGCTTCTCGTAATAAGCGCGAAAGAATACATAAGATCGACCCATCGATTCCAGAGATTTCGATTTTTGGAAAAATGCCAAGGAGCGTGTATTGAATTAGAAAATTTTGAATTTTCAAGTGAGTAGATATATCAACGAATTAAACATTTCTCTCGATCGACTGTTTCCAGCTCGTATCTTTTATAACTTTATCAGTAACTTAACTCTACCAAACATTTATTTAACAGTCCATGACTGCAGCACTTTATTCAGTCGAATTATTATTTTTCAAATTCTTCATCAGTGTATCAAATAGCATTATATACATATTCTGATTGTATGGATCGCCTGACTGCGAGTACTGTGATGCGGTCAACCGCAGTAGTAACAGTACAATTCCTGCAGACATTGTGTCTGACCATGCCCGGTCAGCCGCGCTGCTACGGCACGGCAGTCCGCGCGTAGTCAGACGCAGTAGTAATAGCAACAGACTCACGGGCGCAGCGTCTGACTATATACGGTGGACGTCATCTGCTCGCCCACGAGAGATATGCTTCTGTATCTCAGCAACTCAAAATTGTTGGCTCCATACTTCGTCTTTTGGCAGGTACCACCCAACCGTGACTAAGAGCCCGGCCCGAGCATTACTCGAGTGGAATGTAACTTTAGTAGTTACGATTTCGCCGTAACGATTAACGAATAATTGCGCGCGAAGTTAGAACTTCAAAGTCAAGCCTCTGGATTCTTTGCGTCGATAGCACTACTGAAATCGTGTCCCCAATCTATATGGAGTGACTCCACGAGATCTGCAGGATAGGAGAGTGATCGAGAATGTCATTTGGAACAGGGATTCCTCATCGAGTGCATTCTTGTCGTGTACTTCCAGTGGGCAAGGAAGATAGCGGAGTACGGATAGTATTCGATGGAGGGATATCATCAATGGGTGATCTCTGTGACGATTGTCCTTCTCGCTCGCACTCGTACGACTTCTATAGGCGACTGAATGAAATTCACTCTGGATGCACTTCACCGCTGCGATGGAATGCTGTGGATGTTCATATTCAGAGGCGGTGATAAAATTGTAATAACATCGCTCATAATTATCGGTTACAAATATTGTTATTGATATAGATGCATGTGAATTATAATTGACTCGAGTGATATTAAAATCAATTATATTATAATTGCATTTACTGCATAAATTATAATTTATTCATTGCATCTGTACCGATAAAAATACTATTAGCCGATAATTACGGGCGGTGTTAACAACATTTTATCATCGCGTTTGTATATGAGTATCACAGCACTCCATCTGTGAATTTCGAGAACTCTAATTACGAGATCAAATAAGTTTATCCAATTCGAACAAACTTTCGGATTCGAAGACGAGGTCGCTTCGTCGAATCGAAACTCAGGAATCCACGGGAAAGTTCGGAGACAGGATAGTCACGAATTCGAACGCGAAGATTGAATCTCGGTTCGTGCGAAGTTAACGAAATAAAATTTTCCAGCAAGATTCGATCCACGCAGCGAGATCGACGAGGCGAACTTGTCTCAATTTCCCCGCTCGATTTCTCTGTCGAACGTCGACGTTTTCGCATCTCGCACTCGCAGTTCATTCGCGGAAGCTTTCACGATGCTGCGCAGCTTTTCCCGGTAAACTCATTGTGCTCTCATAATTACTCCCACTCGAGCGGATAATGAGAGTTGTACGATGCAGCTGCAGATTTATACACAACGCGCTGTATAAAATTGTAAATGCACGCTGCATTCTCGCGCGAATAACAGTTTCTGGCGAAATTACATTCCCTCCGAATTCATTACATTATGACGCCGGTAATCCTTCAGTCCTGTTGGTTCCCACTTGTTAATAAAATACGTTTTCCCGCTTTTATACGAGTGATTCCCACGGCCTGGATGCTTTCTTGTTGCGCGGAGCTTGAAAGAATTTCGCATGTATGAAACTGCATTAAATAATAATTGAGTCGCAATTTTTTAATGCTCTCCGATAGGAATTATCCGAGGATTTTATTACGCTGTGCGAAATGAATAACTCTGATACAATCTCGGGTTAGGTTTCGGTTTTAATTGTTATGTAGGGAGAAAAGATACGCAGCATATATATCATGTGAAATATTTTTAGTAACCAGAAATTACGAATTAATGACAAAAGATTGTATCGGTATAATACATTATCTAGATATAGTATGGTATAGAATAATATACAGAGAAAAATAATTAGATTAAAATGACTAGGTTATTCTAACTAAAATACTGGTCAGTTGAACTGGTTATTTAGTTATTTCAATCAAATGTTTAGTTATTCCAACCAAACGTTTAGTTATTCTAACCAAAAAGTGATCAGTTTAACCAAACTGATGGAGAGGATCCATATTTTATGTACTAAACGGTTTGGTCATCGTCTCCAGGATTTTGATTAAATTGACCAAGTTATTTTTCTCAGAGTGCAGGCATTTAAGAATACATGATTATTATAAAATAAAAGTACTTGTTATTAAAATAATCTGCACATTCCTGGGCCATTAAAAATAGAGTAAAATATATTAGACCTCTCTCTTCCTACGTGCTAAATCAAGTAGCTCTGCTTTCCTCTTTATAAATATATATTTAAACAAATATTATCTTTACTTGTGAGTACACGGTGTCTATCAGACTGATTCTCAAGCGAGAATCGTCGGCGAGCTAACTGCGTAATCTCCAAAACAAAATGAGACGTTATACGAAACGAAAGATAAAAGTCATTCCGTTCTGAAGTGCGAACAATTTATTCATCTTTTCAGCTATCTCTACTTTATCCTGCAGAACTACGAATAAAATTGAATAGCACAATCTCACGCTACTCGAATATTTCCAGATACAAATATGCAAACTGAAATCCATTTTTTCTCAATATTTTTCGCGCTCCTTTCCCACAATTGTCCACAACACAGCGGCCGACAGACGAGGCAAGAAATAAGACGAATGAAAGAGTCTTCGGTCCCCGAAACATCGTCGATCAGCCGATGATTAATCCGTTATTCTGAAATCCCGAAGGAAGCGCCTCGTCCCGCGTCGAGTGGACGAAACGAGAACGACTGACACCGCGGCTTACCCCCACTTCCACGACGAAGACGAAGGCGCGAGAGTGACGCGCTGAGGCCGAACGAGAGGGAAAACTGACTGGGAGCGCGAAGATCCGCGAGCGGTCGATTTTAATAGGCGCGCTAAGGAGACTCCCGGCAGGATAACACGAGATGTGCTCGGAAAAATAAGAGTAACCCCACGAGGATGACGGTCGAGGAGTCAATAGGAAGCGAAGGGCGCGTCGAGAGGGTGAATATCCCAGGAGATGTCATTTCGCGTTCGGGTCGAATGGATTTTAGTGGATCCTGCGGTTCCCTTCGCGCCACAGAGGCTCCCTCCTCCTCGGGATGCCGGACTGTCAAGATCCCGATGACAAGATAGAAATACATTACCGCGCGATGCTGCAGCACTTTCCTCGGGAGGGTGAAAGCGCGGCCAGGGGATCTCACGCGAGTTTCTGCTTAAAACTGACTCTCCGGAGGGAGAGTCGGAAGGTCGGAGAAGATTATCGGGGGCCCGGGAGGAGCAGCGAGGTGACGGCCCGTCGTCGAGCAGTCCGTGCGATAAAGCTAGGCTTTTCCGCTGTGTGCCGAGCGTGTGGGATGCGGAGATAGTCGGGAATCGCGCCTTCCCGGATCGGGAGGAGGGATCTCTCCCCCCCTCTCTCTCTCTCTCGCGTCGCCGACGAGGGAAAATATATGCGCGCGCGAACGCTTTATGGAACACGTGAACTGTCCTCCGGCGGAGATTCGCGCGCGTAATCTGGGAGAAGCACTCGCGAGAAATTCTTTTCGAAATGTCGGATCGTGCAACTTTTGGGACGCTCTTTGAAATTTGTATTGTGGGGTGTGCTAATAGTGTTATCGCTTTAATAAACATCTGTAGTGATATAACGCGGAGAAGCAAGAAATGAGCAATTTTTGCTTACACTTTTATTTTTAGACGATTCTGTGATATCTATATATTTAATTTTGGCCATCCGTAGCTTCAAAATTTAGTTAAATCAAATGATTTTTCTTCTCAAAAAATGTACATATATTACGTCCAGGGAAACGGTATAGTTGATTGCGAATATAATAGAAAAATTTATTAGAGATGAGTAGGAATGTATTCACATCGAACAAAAGTCTATTTGAAACAAATTGATGTTCTACTAGGTTCGCAGGCGATTCAAAAGATAGGTAAAATATTTATTTAATTCAAATAGACTTTTGTTCCATCTCAATAAATTCCTATTTATCTCAAATAAATTTTTCTTTTAGATCCGTATTCAACTGGACCTTTTCCCCCAGCCAGTGTGAGTTACAAGAAACGAGTTCACACATTCGAGGAAATAAATCTTTTTTCCGAGCGCATAAATAATAGCGCAGTACATCTCGAGAATCAGTTTTCTATCGCAACCCCACTGTTAATACGGTGGAGAGACGACGACTCCGGACAGGTTTGGCGAACGACGTTTAAGGGATGTCGTGCGCGGTGAACTATTTATCCGCGCCGGTGACCTAGGGATCGCAAAGTTCCGCGATCCATTCGAGCGAGACCGAGGACGTGGAAATTTTTACAATCGTCGTTCATTTACAAACTGTCATCGGCGGAGATGGGGTATAGTCGGATTCGAGGCACGTCCCTTGAATATTCACTGCCTACGCTGTCTCGAAATATTAAGATTACGGCTATACGAGTCGGACCACTGCAGAAGAAATTCGACGAGAGAGACATATTGGTGGGTGCGTGATCAATGTTAGTCTTATCACTGTAGTGTACTTCGAGATCAACTTCGTATCTGTCTCCGTTGGGGTTCCTAAACATCTTTGGAGTTCGAGGGTGCTCTTCGCATAGATCGGGGAAAGTGGGGTACGGCGAACCACTTGAGCTGACCCTTAATTTCCGCAATATACCGTAGTTAATTGAGGATCAAACTGAGCGGTTCACTGAACCTCGTTTCCCTGATCGTAGCACATTGAGAACAAATGTAGTTGTTCCAACCAAATTGTTTGGGTAAATGTTTAAATTTCCCCATACTAACCATTGTTTTCGATTGGACCGTATATATAGCGTAAATAACTAAATGTTTATCGTTTCATCCAATAAAATTCGTTTTGTTAGTAGATGGAAATCAATTCAACTTTACTGCTTTGTTAAATCAATCCGAGTTGATTTGTTTCAACGAAAGTTTTCAACAGACGAACGGTGGAAGTATTGTGTCAACTATATTGAGGAAAAAAATCGTTCGATTCAACTAAATTTCGAGGTTACAGGCGTCTAACTAAATTTTCGTTACTCTAACTATATATTTATTGAGATAATTGTATATTTAGTTGGTCACCCGAGAGGTTGTGGTTTGGAAACTTTTGTTTTCAGTGCAGTATGGAATATTCTTGTTCATTTATAAGTGAATTTTACATACCAGATATCCACTGGACTAAGATGAGTCATCTTATTACACAGAGAAAAAATGGTACGTTCAATTCAATCTACGTTTACTGATGGGGGAATGCAGAATTAGTTGCTCCGATTAATACATTTGGTTATAACGATTAACGGCTATTTAACGGAAATAGACTGTAGTCGATAATTAGTCCAAGTACCTAAATCTGCATTCCCCCACCCGTAACCGCCGATTTAATCAAATTGACTACATTTTTCTCTCAGTCTACAGAGGTAATTACGTACACAACTGCCCCTACGATAACACAACCCCTCATACACCGCCGTATATGTCGAAACACCTGGTATATCGATTCGTCGTTGCAGCGGAACCGCACCAGCGCCAACCAGCAATATTTCTCCTGGCCATAATTTTTTGAAACGAGACCCGGGGAGTGCTTCTGCATAATTATCGCGGGATACGTATTCGCTCCGGTTCGTAAGTTTAATAAGGGTTAACGACAGCCGAGGGAACGCGAATCGATCGGCCGTTTAAACGTGTGTCGAGCCGTAACACCCCCATAACTACGTAGGTAGGCAGGTATGTATGTACGATAACGTCGGACGTTACTCGTTGCATTTTTCATTGAGCAGTCGTTACGCGGCGGAGCCATCGCGCGCTCGAAACGTCAAAAAGAGGTGTCTTTACTCGACTATAACGACGCGTAGTATATCATAGCGACGTATCCGTGTCGACATCCGATAATATATGGCCACGCACAGGGGGTCAACAGTTTCGGCGAACCCATAATCGGAAATGCGCGGCGAGGCTAAAGGCGGGTGGAGGCTAGTTGTTGGTATATTTCATAACGCAACGCGGTGTCGCGTTATAGTTCGCATGGAATAAACCGTACGACGGACGAGAGGTGTTGTGTAATTGGCGTTACGCAAACTGCATCGCGCAACGCGGTTATGCTGCGGAACGCGGTTAGAGGTTTGTGAGTGATCTTGTGTCAATGATCGTTTTTCAATTTTTTCGCTCTTCATATCACATTACCTATATTAACTCTTTGATGCATATGTGAAAAGTTTCACTCCTCTACATAAGTCGAATCTTCCAGACCCGAATTCAAATTAGAGCTTAAATTATATTTTAGTTATAAAATATTGTGTTTTTTAGCGAAGAGAATAATATTAGATATCATATATGCTTTTTTATATTGCACTATAAATATTTATCATCGGAAAATTGAAATAAACTTGAATCAATCGACCATCAATTACGAGTTATAGTACTTCTTTTTACCTTCTTAGACCTATGCGTTTAAGGGTTAAGAATTCGAATCGTTTTCGTTACATTTCCATCCGTTTCAAATATTTTTATCTCAATAATTTTTTTGAATGGAAATTTGCGATGTTCCATTTCATAGTTGTTCCAGTTCGACCCTAATATCAACGTGGATCCGTTTTTAAACGTCCCTGTCCGACTTTGGAAACTTTTCCTCCGTCGACTCTATAAAATTGTTTCCGGAGCACCGCGAGAGCATCGCGTCGCTAACGCAGAGGAGGAAAGAGCTATGCAGTGGGGATCGCAAGGGGAAAAAAAAGAAGAAGAAGCCTTCCTGGCGTCGCGGGAAGATTTTTCCACCCTTTGTTCGGCTTGACCTCGCGAGATTCACCTCCTTCCTCCTCGACTCTCCTCCTTTTCCACTTCACCCCGAGAATTCCTTGTCCGGCTGTGACTTCATTTTCGCGACATTATAGGGATTCCTGCGGTCCTTCCCACCGCTGCTGGAGAGAGTTCTCCATCTTGAGGAGAGGAAGAGAGGTGCGAGCGAACTGGACGACGACCAATTTCCCTCACAATGCGAGCGACTTGCATTGTTACCAACATCCCCATTATGTATACCTACCTCTGAAACTTCCAGCATACCATGCAGGATTAGTCTGGATAGATTTATGTATTCAATGTTCGTGTAGTTCTATCACGAGTAGATTGTAAAATTCTATTATATCATCGGATATTTACATTGGACATAATTAATAAAATAATATTATTAACCCGTTGAGGGCCACTTCCTTATATGGTAGTTCCCTTAAATAGTGATAAATCTGCGAAGACAGAGGCCTTATACACAGAGAGAAATAATTGCTAGCGTCAAAACAAAATTTTTCAACCAAGAACATATGATCTTACGAATTTTTAAGAATGTAGATTCTTAAAAAGGATCTTTTACATGAATATTTTGGTTTAAAATATCTTCGTTGGGACGAGAAATTGTTTCTGTGCGAAAAAAAAAATAATTACTCGAACCTACACTGAGAAAAATAACTTGGTCAATTTAATCAAAATCCTGGAGACGATAGCCAAACCGTTTGGTGAAATATGGATCCTCCATGTTTGGTTAAACTGACCATTTTTTGGTTAAAATAAACGTATGAACGTAACTAATAATAAACGTATTGATTGTAACTAGGTGCATTTTGTCATTTTAATTGTACCATGTTTTTGATAGAAAATATTCTTTTACTATTCTTTAATATAGGTTACTGCACATCCAAGGGGTGGCTTCCAAAGGGTTGAAAAAATTAGCGATAATGAAATTACAAACTATATACAGCCAACCCATCAAGGTATTTCTTAACTGTATTACGATATTTATAAATTATAATTAATACGAGAAATAAAAATTCTGAATCTCATTAAAAAGGCATTGTGTACAGTCCATGTTTCCACTACCGCCAAATACGAAGCGATAAAATTACTTTCCACTCGATAACGCCACGACGCACGACCCTTTTTTTCCCGCGAAAAGCGTCGACGAATCTCCGGCCGTCCCATCGATCAACTTTCGTTACAGCGGCGTGACGGCGCGACGAGACCGCGAGGAAAGTACAAAGCGGAAAGCGGTGTTCCTCATATGCCACTCTGTATAGGCACTCGGGGTCTTATATAAACTGATAGGCACACGTATGGCGTCTTGCATGCAGCCTCGGCTTCTCGCACGCTTGCCCTTACCCTGGAAGAGGGGGAAGGGAGGGCAGCAATATTTCTTGCAATTAAAAATCCGCGATATGTTAATGTCGCTATCTCGCACGCCACACGACGACGGCGACGCGTGCTCTGAATATGTAAGAGTTTCTCGGTATTGCCCAAAGAAGGGGTGCGCGCGGGGCAGCTTCGAGCCGGGGAAAAGGGGGGAGAAGGACGCGCCAGTTATATACATACGCACGTATATATATATATATACCTGTTGCTCACACGCCCACGTCAGGACCTCTCCCTCTTCCTCTTCGTCGACGACCTCCTAAGATCCTGGGAAATTGTGCGATTTGCATATCGCTCTATAGCTTCGCGAGACTCGGATATCTGCGGCTCTCTCGACAAGAGAAGAGAGGAAGGAGAGAGATAGGGCATCCGTCGTGCGCTACCACCCTCCCTCCTCCACGGACGCGTCGTCGCCGTCGAGGTCCGATCGCCCCGTAGCGCGGGAGCGGAGCCAAGAGGTAACTTGTCCGACTTCGCGAGGTGAGCCGAGTCGAGAAATATGGAGATGGCGAACGTGAGATTTTCGTGGCCGGAGTATAACCCACAATGTGCGGTGCGGTCTTGCTTCCCGCTTCGATGAGAATAGATCGGGCAAGGTCGCGGCAGTAGAAATGGTGCTTTAGGGGTGGGACGGCACCGAATTGGATCGGATCCCAAGCTGGACTCGTGGAATAAAATACGGCGTATTTTGGCATGCGGAAATAAGGGTTTAAAGTGCGATGGTGCCAAAGCACACCGAGAAAACAATATATTTGTAGTTAATTGTTTGAATATGGCGAAATAAACCTTTTGTCGGACCAAGTAAATACTCGTTAATTGTTACGATATTTCTTTGGCATAAATAAATCCTCCGAAGCAACCATTGGAATGAAATAAACGTTTTAATAATTAATATATATTTTCTTGTCCTAGCGAGATACTTATTTCGCCAAATTTGAAATTACACGGAAAAAAAGGATTAGTAATTTTTACAGTAAATTCCAGTAGCAGGGCTCCTCGAGGTTAGATATTGAATTTTTGAACGGACACAATGTACTTTTTACAATTCGTTTCAGTATAAACCCATAAACACCCGACACAGATTAACGGGAGATTGGTAAATTTTACCGTATAAACTGACGTTTATACTATTATGAACTGTAAAAAGTATGCTGTAGTCTATTAAAAACTTTAATGTTTCATTTCGAGGAGCCCTGTTACTGGGATAACCGTAAAAATTCATGGGTTTTCCCATAATTTTTTACTAATACTTTTTTTCTTTGTATATTTATGAACTCTTGATAAACTGTCTTCTCGGTGTAGAAGAGCTGCTCTAATTCGGGCAATTTTCTTATTCTTTACTTGTGAATATATTATGACGAGGGAAGAAACAATCGGAAATTCAATCCGAGGAAAACCGGAATGAAAAATAACGAATGGTATTTTTTTTTACTATCGATCTACTTTATAGTGTGGTGTCCGGGCTTTGCCCGCACATTATTATACGGATATACAGTGTAATAGGAGTAAAACGAAGCAACAATGCGATTAAGCCAATTAAACATTTCGAATGTGGAGTCAATCATTGTGACTGTTGTACAGGAGTTTATGTAACAGCGCGTTTGAGCAGAGCCGATTTCGGCGCCTCTTGACGGCATTTTATATAACTCTGAATACGCGAGCTAGCTGGTAATCCCTCGCTAATGAGCATGGCGATTGTTAACGATAATTTTATCGCGTAGGATGAGTGGCACAAAACGAGGCTGAATCGATATCGAATTTCTGACCCGGGTGGATGTATCGTTTCTCTACGATATCCTTATTTAGCAATAATGTGTGTGTGTGTGTGACATACGATCGTTGTACTTTGTGGAACTCGCACTTTTGTAAGTAATCACATGTACATTAATGGAACCTGAAAAAAGTCCATTATTCAAAGTGCCGTGTTGCGCAGTTCAAGTGGACATCGAGGAACCCACTGAGCTTTTTACCGTGGATAAATGCTTAATTTACTACACTTATCGTAATGAATGACAGCATGATTGCAGTCGAAAGGCACTATACGCGTTAGAATATTGGCTGGAAATGTATCCTCGTAAAACTCCCAAATATATAGCACTGTTTATCGTGTACATATTAGTGATATAAGTTACTCTAATTTTTTGGCGATTTGGGACATGTAACTTTTTCAGCAAAAATTTCATGAATTCCGTATCTGTCAATAAGAGTCCTTGTTATTAGTCGTAATACTGCGGGAACCAGTAGTTATAACTTACTGAAAAAAATCGATCAGTGAGCTTACAATGCGAGGCTTTCTAAGTCTTCCTCCAAACGTGACGGCAAATATGCTAAGTCATCGCGAGGCCACTCCGGGTCAGCAGTTGACCGGTTAAACAGGCGAGCCAGGGAAATAATCGAAAGGACTTCAACGATTCTCGTCACTCCAGCTTAGCTAATCCCATTTTACATTTATTTCAAGCCGTACGATGGCTGTCGGATAACGTCTCACTCGCCCCTACTTTCGACCCTCAGTTGTCTCCGTCACTCGTGCTGTATCATTTTTTCAATCTGGCACACCTCGCGCAACGATATTCCGAGCGAAAAAAAGGACGGGATTTCGAACAAATATGTCGTCCATTCGCCTCGAAACGAATACACCGTAATACCCCTGACGTTCCTGATATCTCGTTAACGGATAAGCGTGGTACAATTTGCATTTAGCCCGCGAGATTAAGCGAGCTCCAAAATGAAATGTGCCAGCAGTACATTTTCCGCGTAATGTAGTGGAGTTTCACCACTGCATACGTCTCGCGACGCGAGGGTGGCGTCGCCATCTGTCGTGGAGGGAAGGGGTGGATGCGTTTCTCCCTCTAGCTCATTACGCACTCTTTGTTCTCTTTCGTATCCTGGATTCGCAGTCCTGCAACTGGATCGCACAAGGGTGAAGGAGGCTTCTATCGCCCAGATACATATTGTGTGAAAGATAATTCGGCTAAAATGATAAGACGCGTCTGGTTAAACGAATTTAGTTATTCTGACCAAGATACCGACCAATTGGATCTAATATTTAGTTATTCTAACCAAATATTTAGTTATTTCCACCAAAAGCTTATTTATTCTAACCAAAGATTGGTCAATCAAACCAAACAGATGAAGGATCCACATTTCACCAAACGGTTTGGTTATGGTCTCTGGGATTTCGGTTAAATTGACCAGGTCATGTTTCTCAGTATGAGAAGACGCGCTTCGTTCGACAATTAGATCTGCCTTCGCCTCATTTTCTTTACGACAGAAGTATACAGGCCGGCGCTCCGAATGCCTCAGGCGGGGCTAATATAACGACCGGCTGCGGTAACGGCGCCGCTGTATATTTTTCGCGATAACAAGCGGCCGTATAACCGCAGCCTACTATCAACCCTATCGTTGACAGTAAACGCCTCTCATCGGCGTATAATGTCTCGTCATAATTTCGCGCCTTGGCGCTGCGGCCGCGTTGCGCTTTCTCGGAAAATTACTTTGCCGTATTCGCGAGGAGCGTGCGCCGGAGTGCGACCTGCGGCTGTTAGCTCGTTAGCGCGCGACGATAAGGCGAACGGTACATCTCCGTATTCTTGCAATTTCTGCATGGTTAATTTCGCTCGCCGGGAGTTTATCGGGCGCGCGATCGCTATCGCGGGGCGATTGTGAATCTGACTGCGTGGCACGAGATATCTCTTGCGTACACTGAGAGAAATAACTGCTAATGTCAAAAAGTCTTCTGTCAAGGACATAATATGACCTTACAGATTTTTAAGAATACAGATTCTTGGTCGAAGAATATATTCTTGATTCAAGAATATCTTCGTTGGAACAAGGAATTCTTTCTGCGCGAAAAAAAAAACAATTATTCGAGCCTGTCAACTATTTCTTTGCATGAAAAAAAGCATGGCTTGATCCTGAAATTATATATCGTGCTTTTGATTGAGGAAAACATTTTTCTGATACCAACAATTACTTCCCTTAGTGAAGTTTACCAATTGTAACGGAAAATACTTTTGGTTTAAAAACTATTCTTGCGATAAACTGTTGCTCAGATTACAGTGTGCAAAAAGACGAACAAAAAATAAAGATGATATGTAGTCACGAACAATAGGAGAGGAGGACGTCGGTTGTAACGCAGGAAGTTGACCCTCTTCGTTGCCGTGAATAGTAGGGGTCAACTTCCTGTTATAACCGACACCTTCGTCAGTATAAGTATACCGATGGGAGCGTGTAATGTTTATAATTATAATTGTCGGTTTGCTCGACGGGTTGGACATTGTAAGTCGTTACTTCTGCCGTAGGTTCGTACAATATTTACTTACAGATTATATCAGAATTACCGGAGAAGATGAAACTGTAGGTATAGAAATGTAGGTCAAAATTTAGAGGTAACAAATATTTATGAAATAAATAATATCCGTTTGATACTGGTCATTGATGTCTCGAGAGGTACATATTTATGTGCGTCGTTATCCCGTTATCGTTATGATCGTCCCGAGAATTCTCTTTAAAAAATGCAGTTTCTACGATAGAGATGAGAAATAAAAATGTGACTGATTTATATGTAGTAGAGGGGGGAAGGGGAATAGGGAGGAGGGGAAAAGTAAGAGAGGGGAGGGAGGGGAGAGAGAGAGAGAGAGAGAGAAAGTGTGTTTCGTTTTTCTTTTAAGCGAAGCGGTTGACTTTCAAGCAGGCAGTCGAGACTTTCTTCGTCTTTCGCTGCATAATGCACTGCACCGCTGCATATTTATGACCGAAGTACACGACGGGTACGCGCGACTTATAAAATGAAACGTCGTTAAAATATTATTATAGCGCCGTGAGAGGAGCTCGTTTAAAAACTGCTTCGTTGCCTCGCAAATTTCTTCGGATGGGCCCCGTTGAATCGGATTCTTCGATCTGGATCGATGGACGTCCCGGACTTGCATTACGTACTTTTAAATGTCTCATCCCGCTTACAGTTGCGTCTATACCCAAAGCCTTCATAATTATCTCGATATCTGTGAACTTTTCATTCATACGTTTAATACTATAGCGCACTTATGCGCTTTAGATCAAATTGCAAGGAATGTCTTTTTGAAAATTACATACCCACATCTATAGAAACTTCATTTATACCAATTTAAACGAGAAATTCACAAATTTAATGAGATGATTACCTATGAATACTGAAATACTCCCTTTATCTTTACTTAGAAAAAAAGTTTCGTCATTTATTTATCTCCAAATGACCGGCGTTCAGAGGAAGGTACGCCTTTCCGTGATATGCACTTATGTGCGCTGGGAAAAATAACTTGATCGATTTAACCAAAATCCTGGAAACGATGACCAAATTGTTTGGTGAAACATGGATCCACAATCTGTTTGATTAAACTAACCACTTTTTGGTTAGAACAACTGAACATTTGGTTAGAATAACTAAATCGTTGGTTCAACTGATTAGTATTTTTTTTGAGAATAACTAAACGCGTTTAACTAGATACGTTTTGTCATTTTAACTTAATTATTTTTCTCAGCGTGGTTGCCAACTCGCTCGGTCTTCGCAGCCCTTCACCACGTGCGCCTTTCTTCGAAGCGGCAGCTCGCATTGGAGCCTTCGAAGAAAGGACTCGAGCACTCGGTCACCACAGATATATTACAGCAAAGCCTCACACTTCATCTACTCGGATCCATGGTTCTCAATGTCAAAGGATCTCGATCGTCGTCGTCCGAATGGCGTATATTCGACGCACCGCCGAAATCCCTTCGACGCAAAGGAGCTGACGCGTAACATTCAATATGATATCGACCATACAGCGGGATATCTCGAATCCCGGCACTTAATATGTGTCCGTGGGATTAGGTTGCGGTCCGGGGACACGTCGAGGTCAGATTGCACTGTGTCCCGTTAAGCCCGGGGATCACAAAGCGATGTCTTGGGGGACGGATGTCCCTGATTAACCCGACACGGTCCGGATATACACGCGTTACACGGATCCGCCGGCTCCGTTTGTGTCTAAATTGCACGCTTTGGCTCGACAAACAGTCCGCACCCCAGTACCGAGGATAGTTCGGTGGATAGGTACAAATACTTCGGACTTCGCTGAGAGGGGTGTCTCCGGGAGAAGCTAACGGCGTGTCCCGATTGCTTTTTAAGAGGCGTCTTTCAATTCAGGGGACTTTGAATATAGCTCATAGACATTTTTCACGTAACAGTCAGGATAGATCGATGCGACAGATGAAAATTGTTCAATCGGTAGTCGATCCTTATTGGTTAATATGTATTTCATGTCATCCAATAAATATCGAATTCTCACCGGCAATCACATCTGCTGGACTAGTGTACCTTGAATAAACTTTAATATTTCGTAAAAGTCAGAAAATTGAAAATACGCTCTAACCCTCAAGCCCGCTACAGACTATGCGCGATGCGTGATGCGCGATGCGCGATGCGTGGTTCGCGGCAGTTCGTTGTAGTTCGTAGCAATTCGTAAACAGAGCCATACAGACTATGCGCGATGCGTGATGCGCGATGCGCGGTGCGTGATTCGCGGCAGTTCGTTGTAGTTCGTAGCAATTCTGCTTGCATTGTTTCAAAGTTACCAGTTCTAAAATTATCTACATACGAATACAATGCTAATTATGTATGTACATTATGTATGAAAAAGTGAAAAACATAATACTATGATTGAAATACATATTAAGGAGGATCGACTGTTTCTTTGGAGTCAAAAATGTGTTTGAAAAAATGTTTTCACAGCGATCTGAAAAGTTATGGAATAATAATTAAATGAATTATGAACCCGTTTTATGCATCGCCCATGCCGAAAATCATTAGTAAATAAAATATTGGAAAATTTATGGCGGGCTATTAGAGCGTCAATGACTCCGGAATCGTCGTCAGAGGCTTCTTGTCCAACATTTTAAAGAAAAATAAAAAATTACAAATAATCTATAAAAACCTATAAAAACAACTCATAGAGAATGCTGAAGACATAAAACAGTTATTCGATTGATAATTCAGTATCATGGATATATGATTATAGTTTAAACATTTTTTATTGTGCATTGCAATTTTCATTGTATTCTTGGCAACGTTGTACTCCGCGAAATTTTATATTGGCTGCAGTGACGCGTGAACTACAGTGGCCAGCTATGGCTGATGACGCGAGCATGCAGCAGAGCCGGTATAAAGTCAAATTTTGTCAAAAAAGAAAAAGAGTTGTATAAGTAAAGGCATGATTTCGTTTCAACAATCATTCAACTTGGATAAAGATTTTAGGGACAATATTTTTTGTATAGTTCCGAATCTTTCAAATTTCGCGCTCAGTTTGAATAGACGCCAGGTAAGGTTCGGTCTTTCAGCTTTACAACTGTTTCGCTGCCGTGTTGCCAAGTCTCTCACCGTTAATATGGCGTGCTAATGGTTTGCGAAGTAAAAACGAATTCCATGATAATATTACGTTGCAACCATATAGAAAAAATCGCTGCAGAAATTTCGATAAGGTTGGCACGCTAACATACGGTAAAATCTAATTTACTTATGTTTTACATAATCCTTAATATTTCATCTGTTAAATTACTAGTCTTTCAAAGTCTAAAGTTGGCGGAATGTGTGTTAAAGTCAGTGATAATATACCTTAGTACAATCGTCTCCCATAAGGCGATATGTTAAAAGTGGTCAACTTTAGAATAAAATAACGAAGAATCTATAGTCTATAGACGGTCTATATTGCTCAAATTTTTGTATTAGTTGTGTAAAATATTCGTGTATATCTCATATAAAAAAATTAGGGCTGTAAGTTGGTTTTCGTCTGATAGTCGAACCTCCTTAATAGTCTTCAAATTCTATTTCCATTGCTTCATCCTTATCGTAATTAATCACAATATTGCTTCCATTTTTTTACATCCATTTCAACGCACGAAAGTGTTGTTGGGTTCCGCCAATAATTGCACATGAAAGAATCGTCGCAATTTAATGAAAATACTCTGCGTCAAGGATAAGCGGAAGTGAGATTTACAGCTTCGAAAGTTTTCACTATAGGAAAAAGACAAGGGTCCTTGAAAGGGGTTTTGGCATAGGAGTCCGCTCCGTATTAAAAAAAAAGACATCGGTGGAGGCATTCAGGGTGCGCACCGAAAGGCACGGGTTCGTACATCGACTGTTTGGTGTGTTATCACATGTTCGGGAAAAAAGTCCAGTAAGAACGTTTTTCCCCTTTCTCTGTACTTTCGAGAAAGAGCCATGAAATTGTCCCTTCCGGACAGGCAAAAATAACAATACAAAGTGTTTCGTGAATCTTCGATATGTGTACCGCGAGCATTATGTGCCCACGGCGCCGATCGGCCGGCCTACGACAAATCGTCGGCGAATTATTTTATTGTGATGTTTTCTCGAAAGTCAGAGCCGTCACTTTCAAAACAGAAATATAAACGAGCCTCGGACTCTGCCACCCGAAGGTGACCTGCGGATGATTACCTACAGCCCCTCAACCACTGGAAAATTCCTGCAAACAAAATAGCGCGCACAAAGAATGGACAAATTTACTATGAACACAGCCCGTACTTCGGCGAAACAGCGGTTGATGCGCAGCCTTTGATATTCGTCCATTTACCGCCTCCAAGAGCGAATCACTGCGCATCACTGCGAACCACACGAACCATGCTGTTTACGAATCGATTTTTAACGAACAAGTCCCTACACACTATTCACGAACTGCCGCGAATCACGCATCGCGCATCGCGCATCACGCATCGCGCATAGTCTGTAGCGAGTTGGCCAAGAACGAATCACTGCGAATCACTGCGAACCACACGAATCATGTTGTTTACGAATCGATTTTTAACGAATAAGTCCCTACACACTATGCACGAAATCACGCATCGCGCATCGCGCATCACGCGTCTCGGAATAACTCTACGCGGATAACAGCTATAAAGCTGAGAAAAAATTGTTTGGATTCAGCGAACCGAATTTACTGTAGGTATACAAATAATTCTAATTCTGCTCAAAATATTATCATTTGTCTAATTTTATTAGCCATCGTGGATGGTAACGGGTATCGCCTGCGATTTTCTTAATCAAATAATAACTTTTTAGACGATTTGAAATAAAAACCCGCGCACTCTCTCTAGCGGCCTGATAATAGTTAGATGCGATCAATTAAAATTAATTTCCGCATATATGAATAAGCAGGAAAAGAGATATTTCGGGACTACTGATTTCTATCCATTTTGTCAACATACAATAATGTTCAAAGACGCCCCTTAACTTATAATAGAGTAAGAGATTTTTATGGCCAAAGAGAGATGCGGTATATGTAATATGTATTCCGTATAAGAATTTTTTTTTATTCGAAGAGAAGTCTTTTGATATGTTCAACGAACAGCAAAAAGGAATGCGTTCCAAGGGATGTCGCAAGTATACATTCTCATTAGAAGCTTCACCGTGGTGCGCAGGCAACTGCAGAAACTTTGACAGCAGTAATCACCTTTCCGTTAAAATGTTTGACGAACGAAGCGGCGGAGTAGGCGGATATAAATTAATTCCGGAAATTTGGTTAATCTCTTTTTCCTGCACGTCGCTGCAGTGTAATTAGAGGGCGAACCGCGACGCTCCTCTCGGCTTGTTTTGCGCTAATTCGCACCGGGGTATAACGACTAGTTTCAAACCGAGCGCATTACGTTACGCGGATGCTCGCACTTTAATTTGAAGCGCTCGGAGAGGGCGATGCGTTCCATCGACATCAAAGCCGACGCGTTTAGACGACGATTCGCCGCTGCAACGAGGGAAGCTCGGAAAAAGGTTTCGACACGGAAATTTCTAATGACACTCGCATTTATTACCGGTTCGGTTGACTTTTTTGTTGTGCCAAATTCTTGTTAAAATTTTTAACGAATGTATGTATACGAGAAATGGAGTTGAACGCAATAGGATCAAGAAATCTTGAAGAAAAGTATTCGTCTCATTCTTGGAACTGTCTTATTTCGATGTCATTCCGTTTTATTTGAATTACGAACATCCTGTCATGAAATACCTTCCATACTAAATGACATTAGTGGTATCGTACGCACGTCGTTACAGCCCGTCGTAACAGTATTTAGCGAATCGATCTCCCCCTCCCCCCCTCTTTTTTATATCGGCGAGAGTACGAGATTATTACTGCTGATTACGACTATATTTATACGCATGCCGGTACTAACGACACCATCCATTCGTCTTAACAATGTCTTTGGCGGAGTTCAGCGTCTATTTTAGACGTGGTGGAATGTGTTTGGCTATATTCGTACCGGGAGACGTATCAGACCGGCTAGCAGGTGCGGTTCGGCATTCCGATGACGTGTGGTTCAGCGCGAATCTATATATATTACATCGTTAAGAAAAATCAACGAAAACGCGCCAAAGAATACAAAAACAACCCTTTAAAACCTGAAACACCTGCAATTTAAAATCAAATTCTCCTCCCTGTATCTACACTGTAAAAAATATCGTATTAAACTTGATATAATTGTACATAAACCTTCTATCCAATGCATGATTATGATAATTAATATATCAAGTTATGAGATTTATAAAAAAAAATATATCAATTTTCATAATTACAGAGTATATTGATTTTCATAACCATGTATTGGATAAAAGCTTTGCATAAAAGTATATTAAAAATACAAAGTTCTCTTTTACAGTCTACTCTCTTTCCAAAGACATTTACATTCGCCAAGGTATAATAATATTCCAGATGTGATTCTATCGGCCCAGCAAGTACGCCCAACCGCCGCCGTATAACTTTCTCGAAACACCAACGCTCTCTCGATGCAGTCAGACGAATTTACCATTCGCCACTTCCTCAACTTTGCTCGCCGGACTCGTCGCGCGTTGGTCAAAGTTGAATTTCCGTGACGTTGCGTATTCGCAGTCGGGCGGACCAGGTAGAGGATCGAGGGGGATCGACGTATCGCGGATATACGGCGGGGCGCACCCCGACTGCAGCATTGTCCGCGCGCGCGCGCGCGGAGTGAAAGGATGCGGGAGGGAGGCGCGGAGAGCGAGAGAGTTAAATCACACAGCCGACTGTAATCAGAGTGTTCTAAACTTGATTCCCTTTCGGTGGTGGGGTTTGTAATATATTGTCGCGTCGAGCTACATTCAACGTTTGTTCGCGGTCCCGCCGTAATCAACGAAGGTACTAAACTCGAGGCCCCTTTCATAGGCGGGGAACCGTGCCGCCGTTGAGAGGACCGGGCCGGCGAGTGTGTCGAACGGACGGAGCGTTCGAAAGGGACGATACTTTGCGCGCGCGTTGTATATCTGTCCATGTATACCGGATATATACCCGTCGCGGTTACCTGCGCGGTGGAAAGTCGTTCGGTCCGGTGAAAGGCGCTTTTAAAGGACGTCGTAACCAGGAAAAGCGTCGTAACCCAGCGCGTGGACGTATGACGGGCGGGCGCCGGGTATATACGCGCCGACGTGTCTCAGTTTGAATACGAGAAATTCTTCGATACCAGGTAACACCCTCCGTGTCGCGTTTCTAGCCGTAAAAAGTGCACCCGTGTGTAACTCTTTAAGTTTTCAGGATACGCGACTCTAGTATGTTTTTCTATATTTGACACAGAGCGCCTGGGGTAACGGATACGACGGAGAGCGGCATCGACGTACGAATATGTGAATGTTTCAGAAACTACGTCGGGGCGAGCGGAACGAAATGATTCCCGAGGGCGAAACGATCCCTTAATGGCTTTATGGATGACTTTCGAAGCGGCTTCGTGACTGTCGCGTGTGAGTTGAGTGTATTAAAACGGAGGGAGTCGAGTACTCGCGTTTCAAAACGTGACGATATTGAATGATTCATTCGGAAAGTCAGGGATCGTTACATGCAAGATCTATTATTTTTTAGAGTAAACTTTTAATCGTTATAAATAACTTTCATATTTTTCAAAGTTTCCAAAAATCGCTTGACATGCTTATTTGCAATGCAATTGACAACAACATACCCATCACAGTTTGAAGAATATTGAAAATTGACTATAAAAAGTGATGGATTTTGGCACAGAATGACTCTTACCTATTTGTTATGACATTCTAGCTTCGATAGCTTTTAGAAAGTTTTTCACGTGTAACTTTTTTTGTTGATATGCCTACAATTTATAGCGCATTTATATCTCTCGAATACAGCTTCCGGTAGATTTTACCTTCCCTTTATAACAACGCCATTTAGCACCCACGCGGGCGTCTCTCGACGCAGCGTGATTCGCTGCGAGCGAAGTCGTAACTGCCGCGACGAATGCCGTCGTAATATCGGGAAAAAAGTAGCAACGCTAGCCGAGATGCTCTTTTTAACGCACGCAGAAGTTCGAGAGCAGTACGCGACGCGACGCGGTGCGATTTAATAGCGCTGCATCGGGGGGGTTCGTTTAATGCCTTTCAAGGCTGCTCCCGCGACATCCCCTCCAATCCCTCCCTCGGATTTCTTCCCACTGGTTTTTCGCCCGCGCGTCCTCGTGAAAATTGAACCCCGTCACCCTCGGCGCGGACGAATTTCCGCGAAAACTCGATCGGATCGTTATCCGATCGATTCGGAGGAGAAGAGGCTGCCCAATCGGTACTCTCTCTTACTTTTGGGCGACGAACGCTGTACTCGCGCTGCGTCCACTTTGTAGCAACAGGATAATCCCTTAACGAACACCTGGAGGGTTTCTAATTCGACGGGCGCTTGCGGGCACGGCGAACCGGTCGACGGCGAATGAGCGTCGCATTTGACACCGTCGCAACCCCTAACTCGGTGCGACGCAAATCCCGCTAAACGGATAGACGGCTGGTAACGCGGGCATGCAATGGTCGTCTCGGTGGTCGCGCGGCGTCGCCTCGAAGACGGCAACTATTTCACCGTCTCGAGCGGTCGCCGCGATCGCTTTCACGGCTTCACGGTCGCGCCGCGCTGCTTTATGAATATCGCGTCCCTCTAAGGATTCCGCTGAGGCGAGTGCGTCGTTCGATTCGCACGGCGGACCGCACCGGCCGATTCGAGGGGACGTCGTCCGATCGATCGGAGGAGTTACTACTCGTCCGGGACTCGACGGCGAGGGGAGGGCGCGTGGGTAGCTATCGGAAGGTGTAATAGGCAGCTATAGTTTCCTCGGTGATTCAATCGCGGAGTTTTGCACTTAGTTGAGTTACGCGGGGGTTGTAAGTGGAGGGGAAATTAGTTTCCCTTCCGCGCTGGATCGTGTACGGGATGATGGAGTCGTCGCTCGGGTCGCGCGAAGATGAAGTTCCATCGATGCGCTGTGAATTATGGAGATGAGAGGTGGTTTTCGTACGAATTGTTGCGCTCGAGGAAGATTTATTTGTCGTGTATTGGAAATATGTGGGTCGATCGTTTCTGACTATAGTATAGTATATAGTAGGAATTTTACTTAAGGCACACTATGTGGTTTAACAGATGTGGTTGCTCAGTGGGGTTTTGACGTTTATTGGATAATATTGAATAATTAACCAATGAGAACTATATACTGATGCAGTGATTTTCATCTGATGAATCGGTATACCTACCCCGATTATCACTACAAAAATTCTTATGAATTATTTTCAAAATCTCCTGAATAAAGAGATGCCACGTAAAGTATTCAATATCGCAAAGTGGAAGAATGAAGCCTTTTGATACAGCTCACAATCTTCAAAAAATTTCATATTCTCTCTCATAGTCTCTTTTTCACAGACTAAACGGGAGGCAGAGACGAGGGAAATATAAAGAAGATAGTTCTCTCTATCGATATACCCCTCGTTGTCAGCACCGAGAACAGTGGGCGGCGGGGAGAATACCCCGAGAAAAACAATCTGCTCCGCCGGAGTACGAGCATCTGTATTTGTGGGTGTACCTACGCCCGTAGCTCGTACGTCTCGACACCGGGAGAGGCGAAGGAGCTTCAATCGGTTTCGAGACAAAAGAACAGCGGGTCGGGCGCGCGATAACCTCCCCCGTCACGGTCGCCCCGAGAGTCCCTTCGAGCTCGTTTGATGCAATTTCCACGCGGCGACGCGCCATTAAGGATTGAAGAGAATCCGGGACCCGCCTGTACGTCCGGTATAACTCTTCCGAAAGGGCGAAAGCGCGGATCGTATTTGTTTCCCGAAGTTCTTCTTCGCCGCGGCGACGGATGCCGCGGGAGAAGAAATCCCGGCGAGAGGGGACAAAAATCCGCCGAGGCTAATTACTATCGAATAATTCAACCGTCCCATTTTTCACGGGCGACGCTCGCTAGATTGCAAAATAGCGTTCGCTTATTGCCAGAGGGACAAAACTCCGCGCTCCCCGTGAGAGGCGACAGATGCGGTGCCTTTTTTGACGTCGACGAGGAAAAATACGAATTTTTAACCGCGCTGCGCTGCAAAATGCAGGGAGAAAAGGGAACATTTATATCCAGATATAATTAACCAATAACCATTAACCATTAAAATGAATAGTGCTGAGAACGTATTTATTTAAGTCAGACATGTTTTCTTTGAATCTAATATATGTTATTCAAATCAAGTGTAGATTCGTTCAATTTAATGAATATACATTTTTAAATATGTTCTTGGCACTATTTATGTTGGCGATTATTTGGATCGGCAAATTATTTTTTGTTTAGATTATCCCTGATTAATTTAATTGGCCCCTGGAAACTGCTATTGTGATTGTGATATTCACACGCAAAAAAATAATTTTGCAGTTTTAGCAAAACTAGACTTTGCTGAGAGCGTTTCGCTGTCGTGACAAAAATATTAACTGTGGTAGCAATAGATGTGTCTAATAATAGCACATGTAAATAAATATTTCTGTTTTGTCTTTTTATCGCAGCGCTCTATTAGGGAGCTACATCGCGGGGAACTCTTAGTTTCATTTGACTTTACTTCTGGATAGAGGGCGAGGCTAAAAAATTGTCTTGGGACTTTCGATCCCGCGTCACTCCTCCTCGCATTTGTCAAAACTGTCGAATGACTTTTGAGGAACGCACGCACGAGGGACTCTCGCCGAGTGACTCGGACTCCTACAAATAAATGTTATATAGTTCCGCGACTTTTTCTTCCGCCCTACGAACTCGTGTTACGCGTCGGGACTGCTCGTCGAAAGTTTCCTTGATCGATCGAGTGGAAAATTATACGAATTTATCCTCTGGCAGAGGAAATACGTGTGAAGGGTGCGGGGGAACGATTTTGTCGACCGATCTGCATCGTCAAAGTTGTAAAATTATATTATCCGAACAATTTTATATTTCATAAAGCGTAGTAAAAATAAAAGGAATCGTTTAATGTAATAAAAATAACGAAAAATCAAGAAAAAGAATTTATACACACAACGCGAAAAAATAATATAATATTTCATTTTCAATGCACTCAACTTGTACAGTGTCACCCTTAACGTTTCATCGCATTTTGTTCATCTTGGACTCCTTGCTCCATCAATTGCCATTAAGCAGAGTGGATACGCGCGCGCGTATACGATACAGCCAATTATGCCCTACTCAAATTCGACTTGTTCTGAGCATACCAACGCCAGTTTTAGCCGAGCGTTCCCTTTCATCCCGAGCGTTATCAGATTCGTCGCGAGTACGGCGACGCGCCTTTTAAATTATTCATCGTGGACTACGTCGCTTGGTATATACATAGGTACCGCCTTTTCAAGCCGCGTCCACCCTGTACAATGAAAAAGGGGAGGAAGAACCCTTGGACGAATTATTTCGGAAGAGGAGACTCGTTATCACCGCGAACTAGTTTGCTCGGTCGCCATTGTCGGTTCGTCTTTATGCTGCCATTTTGCAGCTGGAATGTCGAGCGATTTATGTCTCTTTATTTTCGGAATAAAATATAGAAGCCAATTCCGTAGACGTGGATCGAAATTAGTTCTGCATTAGCTTCGTGTATTTTAAACCGAATTAAACCTGGAATTTTGTTTCGTCAATCCTCTTATAAAATTGCTAATTCTTTTTTTTCCACATATATTAATCCTAAAATTACCTACATGGAAAAAGGTCCCCTAAAGAATCTATGTGAATAAAACTTCAAGAAATTTCATTTGAATTCTAGTTAATTTGAAATTAAAAAATATAAGGCCAATAAAAATATGATTAGTGACGAATATTGCGAGAAATAGTCATTTAATGTGAAATTTGTTTACTATTTTATGTATTCGTAGTATTTGACGAACATTCAGAATAAGAAATAAGAGTATAAAAATTATATATCGTTGATTTGAAATTAAAAAATGCTTTAAAGATCCTATACAATTTCTAATTGAAACTAATAAGATATCTGTATGGTAATCATATTACATTGCATTATTCTTATAAGAAAATAGCTCATGAATAATAAATTATGATAATTCTCATTGGACATAATATTATCTTTCACACATTAAGGTTATAGACATGACCTTTAAAAATTACAATATATGGTTTTTTTACAAGCCTAGAAGAGAGATTTCTATTGATTTTATACTACAGAATATTATTCTTACTTAAGGCCAGGTTCTGCTGGTTTTTTTTCAAATGCAAGAATCCTTGAAAATGATGCCTACGAAGATCGAGAAGGAGTTGTGTACGAAGCTGGAGTGGATATGTAAGTGAAAACCACTTTTTTAAACGATTTTTCCAAAAAAAAAACTTTAAACTGCTTTTTCTCGAAACTACGTTTTTTCAACCGGTCAGAAAGTTTTTTGAAAAACTATTGCACTTATCGACTTGAACGAAACGGCATTTTGCTTTTTAGATGTCTCTTTGTCGTATTGACCTGAATCAGACATATTTATTGTTTTTTAAAAAAGTTATAAACAATTGTAAGTGTATGAAATAGGTCGAAAAATTAATAAGTCCGCCATTTTGTTGTTTTTCGGTGAAAATATCTCGGGATGGTCAATACGATAACCAATTCCATCTAGATTAAGAATCTCTTTTGTTTTTTGCTTTCAGATGATTGGTTCTCGAAAAATCTTTCTGACCACCAAATAATTGGACAATCTTCAGCCGCCACTTTGAGAGAGCCGCCATTTTGAAAAAAAATTCAAAAAAACTTTTTTTTTAGTAGTTAAATATGTGTACTTTCACCTGTAAAAAGTTTTGATTTTTAATATTTTTTGTACAATAAATAATAAGTATTTAAAAAATAAGCGTAATCCAGCAGAACCTGGCCTTAAATGAAATATTCAAGATACGGAAGAAACACATCATAATTTTATATATTTTCCGTTATCAAGGTAATGAGACTGTCTCGTGATTCCATACATTATGTTTTTTTCATATAAGAATAACAGCTTTCCATAAAATTTCCACAAATTATTTTTTTTCGTGTATATATTCCACGTACAATGGTCCCCCATAATATCCCCTTGTTCCGCAAAGACGACGAGCCAATTTAGCTTACGACAGACTCCAGTCCGCCGTCACAGGTTTAACAGTCGAAGTAACTCATAATATTCGCCACGATATTAGTGAAATACCGGCGTAACATTTCCTTAATACGACGTAGCTTCCGTAAATACAGCAAAACTCTCGTGTTTCCCGCATAGTATCGCGAAGGGAAGTCACGCAGCGACGCACGACCCTCTCGAATAAAAGCGCGACGGAAAGGCGTATTTCTATACACCGTTATTTTACGGTACACGATAAAGAGACCGGCTTATTTGATATCAACCTCCAACAACGGACGAGGCTCGGGGAAGGGCGCAAACGCCGCGCCGAGATTCATCCCCCCGCCTTCGCCGAGCGGCGTTTTAATTCCATCTTCGCGGGCTTATGATTTTCATTTGGCCCGCGTCCCGGCATTTTCGTTGGCCAGGCCGGTCACGCGAAGTGCCTCTGAATTGTGACAATTAAAAACAAAAGGAGCGCCGGGATCCCGGCACACCAGCGGCCGACACCCGCTAGCCGACCGGCCCACCACCCTCTCTTCTCTCTCTCTCTCTCTCTCTCTCTCTCTCTCTCTCTCGCTCTCTCTCTGACCTCGTACAGTCCTATCCTTCTCGACACCCGCTCGAACCACCCTCGCGCGTGCATACTAAATGACGACGGATTTGTACGCGCGAACGTGCGAGGGAACAAAAATTTTGCGTTTGTTGGCTCGACGTTTCGCTGCGCTCGCCGCCGGGGGATGACTCTGTACCGCGCGACTTGGATAATTTCCGTGCACTCGGGAGAATCAACTCGCGCGACGCGCGTTGGTAGGCAGGTGTATCCAGCTACACGTGTGGCTGTGGAAATTGTCGAGTTTCATTTCTGGAGATGTACATCGCGCTGTGCGCTTCGAGGCAATGCATATTTTATCGAACGAGTGTTGGTTAAAAGTGCTATCGTGCGAGGGATCGTACTCGTGCTCTTCACCGAATATCGTGCCGTAGGGTAGAATGGGACTGAAAGTGTCGCGGGGTAGAAAGTACCATTCGGCTGGTCTTCAAAAATAAATGACTATTTGATAATTGCGTTACGTGAAAATAGTCTACGTATGCGGCAGCTGCTAGAGAACGTTGGTTGCGAATAAACGAAATGGTTTATTTACGAAAACTTATCGAATGGCACTTTTTACCTCCGACATTTTTAGCCTCACTTTACACCGAGAGAAATTTTATAGGTTGTACGGCAATGCTAGTAGTTTATTAATATAAAAATAAGTTCTAGTTGATCTTAGCAATACTTATTTCTATTTCAGCTACACGTATAGTTATTTCAGCAATACGTATTGCTCTTGTTACTATTTGGTATTGCTGTATTACCTGTACTCTCTAGTCAGTCTCATTTAGCCTTAAAGTATAGCTATCATAGCTATACTAATTGACGTGTGACCTCTCAGTGTACCCTATGTTATGCCTGTGCATAAATCTACGCGATCCTGCCATACTAGATGAAGTAGAGAAACGGAGCCAATTTGGATCGTTCCACACACACATGTCGGTATTCCGTTCTCGCGAAGGGACGATATGAGAAATTTCGCGTACGCGTTCCGGATGACCAGCCGCCGCTGAAGCCCACCAGCGCGTAGAAAAGCCGAGCGCAATTTCTTCCTCGACCGGAGCATATGCATTTCAGATGTTATTGCTTTCCCTCGGAAGGATGGAAATCCGTAAATTCCGTTTTCCCCGACGTAAATATTGTTTCATGCAAAGCAGTCGGGCCGCGGCCTCCTCGCTAGGAGGCCCCCGCGACCCTCTCCTTCTAACCGGCAACATATCATTTATAACGCATTCTGCCAGCTTCCTCTGGTGTGGAAAAAATGATTGATAGCGCGCCTACCCACCCCGGCGATGTCCCCCTTTCTTTCCCGCCTCGCTATAAACGTCTCCTCCCGGGACGGATCGGGACGTACCGCCTTTCCTCGTCGACGGATGCCATCGACGCTCCCCGTGCATGCGTTTCCGAACGCGCGAGATACGCGTTGGCGCGGCTGATTGCGCGCGACGAGGACCCTCTTCTGCTGGAAGTCGTCTTTCCGCGGGGAGACGTTTTCTCAGTGTTTTCTTTCGCGTTGAACGCGTAGAGATGTAGGGTGAGGTCGTATAATATGTCGTCCGTGGAGAGAAAAGAAGTTTTTATAAAGTATTCAATAAATGGAGTAATTAGTAATGTTTGACATAGCAGAAGTTGTCCTCGGACGTGACATAGCATAGAGTACCTTGTACATTATGAGGAGGAGGATGTTTCGAAATGTAGCAATCAATCCCAGAAAACTATGGGAGAAAAATTCCAGGTAAGAAATGTAGTAAAGAAAGAAATGTAGAAATGTAAGAAATAGGATAGTTATGTATTCGGTTAAACACTATACTGTATAGCACTTATATTTACGTCTAAAGAAAATAAATTTTATACAGTATTTTATATTTATCCAAATTCATAATTGTACTATTACTAGATTTTTTACTTGGAGATTTTCTCTCATACACGCAAAAAAAAAACCAGCTATTTTTACTGCTTCATCCAGTAGCGCTGAGATTCGAGCTCATTTTCAAGGATTTGTACAGAGGGACACCTTTCTATATTTAGTGTTTACAACTATACTAAATACTAGTTTAATTAGATATAATATCTGTTCGCACAGGAATTTCTACCTGATCCCCAGGAAAAATGCCTAATTACCGTGCAATTCTGTATAGATTCCTAGGCGGTATCGTAGTTTAATGCTGGTCAAGCTGTAATTCGTGCAGTTTTATTTCCCGTGTATTTTCTGAGAATAATTGCTACATTTAGAAGCATCATTTTTCTCAGTGTATTTTACACAGAATTCTTCCTTTCGTGCAGTTGTCACACGAATCCGCCTCAAATACGACAGAAGTTTCAGGGTAAAATCACGCTTTTCAATTCAATGGCTATTTTTGCTGTATAAAAAACTCCCGATTTTAAAAATATCCACACAATCCACCGCAACAGGTTCCCACACGCCCTTCAAAAATGCGAACGCCAAGAAATTCTCCGCACGAGCAGCTATCGCCTTCGGCTCAATGAGTAGATCGTCGTTTTCCCCAACGCCGGGGGTACCTATACTCGGTACCTGTACCGTGTACGCGACGCGCAGACAGAACGAGCCTTTATCACATCGGCGAAACGAAAGACAAGACCCAACCGTATCGATTTCGCGCGCGCACACCCCCGTGAGCATGTAAACGCACCCGTATACACGCGCGACGCCTCGCGTCGAAGTAGTCACCCGCGTGTAGGTGTAAATCATGTACGTCGGGAGTCCGGCAGTTTTCCTTCCCATTTCCAGCTTGGCATCGAGTCAAGGCTTGCCTCCTCGAAATCGATCGGAGAGTTCAATTTCGATAAATCTCAATTGAAACGGAAGGAGCTGAACGGGGGACGGAGGGGGGTCGTCCTATTCGGTTCGCGATTGCGAGCGCGCAGGGGTGGCGAAGGGGGAACCCTAGAGCGACGCGCGAGGTAGACGCGCGGGTGAAACGGGTAGATGTAAATTTGTAAAACACGCGTCGAATTCATGGCCGTATCTCCAAGTCAATGGCGATGGCAAAGGGGTGGTGGGGTGGTGCCGCGGGAGGGGGAATTCAATTAAGTTTAATGGGGGATCAAGGGAGTCGGGGGAGGGCGAGGAAAGAGGGCCGCGAACGCGCGCCGGTGGAGGGAGGGTTGAATAATGGAAGGGGCGCCACCGCGCGACTCCACGCAACAGACCGAGAATTAGGAAATGCTGCCGCGACAATGCCGTAGGTACCTACTCATCCCCCGAGGAATTTTAGCTATAGCTCCCACGCGGAGGCTGCGATGAATACCGCGGCGCGGCGCCTGGGGAGTTCGGCTCTCTTTTTTCGGGGTCGACGAAAATTGCTGGTCGCTCTTCGAACGTACGTTATTCGGGGGCTCGGCGGTACACTGCTGAGAATGATCTCGGATAGAGCAATGGTTCGCGCGATTCGACTAATACTTTATTCGAACAACTACTTGTTAGTCGGACGAAGTAAAATTTAATTGAATCGAACAATATATTTATTTGAAAATACTTGGAAAATTTCCAAATAATAATGAACTAAATTTCACTCAAACAGATGAGCAGCGGTTTGATTCGACTAAGTTTTATTTGGAAGGACGAATATTCTATTCGGATAATTGTTATTTAGTTGAACGAAATAAAATTTAATTAAAATGAACAATACGTTTATTTGGAAAGGTTTGAGAAATTAAAGATATATTATTTGATCTAACTAAATTTTACTGAGATAGAGCAATGGTTCGATCGTACTAAGTTTCATGTGTGTGAAAGGGCGAATATTTTATTCGAATAATTATTATTCAGTTGAACGAAGTAAAACTTAATTAAAACAAACAATATATCTATTTGTCTGGAACATTTGGAAAATTTCCAAATAATATTATTTGATTGAACTAAATGTTACTCAGATAGAGCAACGATTAGACTGAGTTTCATCTGAAAGGACGAATATACCATTAGAGAATAATTATTATTTAATTGAACGAAGTAAAACTTAATTAAATCGAACGATATTTTTATTTGAAAACATTTGGAAAATTTCCTAATAATATTAGTTCATTTAATACATTTTACTCGATTCAACAAAATCACAGTAGATCGGATAAATTATTCGACCCTTCGAATTTTTAGTCAAGTCAAAAGTTGCTCTACTTTACTTTTTTTCGGCGTATAAAACCCATCGCATGATTAACCATCCTTCGCGTACACCGGGCGATCCGTAATAAAGCAATTCGCTTCAACTTCCGATAAATCTCCTTTGCTCTTTGCAATATATAGGTGCGTATTTACGGTATAAGCGTGAGAAAGGCAAACAGGGGACGTTGGGAAACAATAAATGCGCTACGTTGGCGGGATAAAGAAGAATCCGTCTCCCCGGAAACTGAATTCCTTGCCCATCTCTCTCGGTGCGCTCGCTTTTCTCCGCGAGGCGGAAGACTCCAGCGTGACTGACGCGGATCGTCGTCGACGCGCGCGACGTCGTCGGTGACGCGAGTCGCAACGATGTGTTTCGAGCGACAAGAAGGGGCGAGTCCGCGGGGAGAAAGAGTCGCGATATATATCGCTCGAGGAATTGCCAGGGTGCACGGGCGCACGCCTACGGCAGGCGCCGAAGAAGGGGAGGGGTCTGAGAAGTTTCGCGGAGTTCATTATTCGAAATGTAACGAGGTAGGGAGTTTTGCCGTGTAAGGGAAAGCTTCGAGCTCTCGATCGAATTTGGCCAGTAACTCGTAGACGTTCCCGAGAGGCTATAGAAGAGAGAGAGAGAGAGAGAGCGGGAGAGCGAGGGAGAGGAGTTCATCCAGCTGCTCCACAGCAGCGAATGCATCGCCCCTTTGCAGTGACGTGCGCGAAACGGGAGACGTGAGAGGCGAAAAATGTTAATCCGTCGAAAAACGTTCGCTCGGCCGCGCGCCGCATCGGTTGAATTGTCGGTTCGCGAATAATTTATGGAAATATAAATGCCGTCAATTCGCGTGAGTAGCTCGCGGCGGAGTAGCGGCGGCATTTGCAACGATGCCGCGCATCCGCGTTGAACATTTACCCCCCAGTGCGATTCCGTGACGTATGGTTTGCTATAAGAGAAGTCGCGCGTGACGAATACGGGGCAGTCACGTGAGGAGGCTCGGTCTCTTTGTCAAGCTCGATAATGGATTCTTTCCGGGCGCAGTTTTCATAGACTCGGGTTAGGGGTTTGGTGAAGAATTTGAGTAATTGTCGGAAGTACTGGTAATTTAATGGAAACGCGCTCTAAGAAGTTTGCGATGAACTTATAAAATTATCCGGAACAAATTGCGGCTTACAATTTTCTTGGATTTGTAAGACACATCTTCTCGGAGGAATGATATATCGACTTTCGCCCTACGTTTGCCGAAGTATATCACGAGATTTAGCGCATTGCTACAAGGAAAAAAAAATGTTGTATAAAGTATTCGATAAATAGTGTACCTAATTAGTGATATTTTTGACGTAGCAGAAGTTGCAAGTAATTCATTTTTTTTTCATTTACATCAAAGATTTTTAAAACTATTATACATCAAATAAATATCTCTCCCTTACAATCATGTGGAATAGTACGTGATTGGAAGCAAGTATATCTAATTAATATGGAAAAACGATTTAATTGCCGTAAATAAATAATTGCTTGCGACCTCGCAAGTAATTTTTAATAGATCTAATTAATTCTTTTTCTCCGCGTAAGCGACCAGTTCTTGGCTCACGATTGGTAACCACAGATTGGCCAAATAGTGGCTCTATTGTAATGACTTGCTTTCTTATAAGAGTATTGGCTATGGAACATTTTGAATGTTGCTATGAATGTGGAATTAATTTTTATTTGACGTAGTAGCAGTTGTGCAATGTACAACGGTATTATATGCTATGTCGCTCCCGAGAACAAATTCTACTCTGTGAAATATCAATAATTATTACCTACTCCATTTATCGAATACTTTGTACAAAATTCTTTTTTCCGTGTATTTTGGATCGTCCGCGCGCGTATTTTCTAATCATCGCACTAATTATCTTTAATTACTGTACCTGCGTATCGCCGGTCGTTTATATCTTGCATAGCGGAATGGCCGACTCACCTGTCGTAATAATAGTCCCTGAAACAGATGACAAACGAGAACTGGTTAATGACGACGGAAATTGCGAGCAGATTCGATCGGACGGAATCATCCGAGGTGATGCGACGGGTTCTAATAGGTAGGTAGAAGTACGGTACAATGCCAGTTAACTGTACTAATTAGGAGACATGGGGGATTGAGTAAAACCGTTGTTTTCTTCGGAAAAGTAAACATGGAATGGTAACAACCGGAAGTCGTTATTCGTTGGAAACGAGTGTACAAAAACATCCCGGAATAATATACGAGACGCGTGGTTTATTGGTTAAAAATGTGGAATTCGGAGCTTTATTCTGGGCACCTACCATTATGTCTGTATAGATCGATATAATTTTTGCGGTTGCAGATGTAAAATTGTAACATCGTCCAATTTTCGGCCAATTTTTCTCCTGTATAAAAAGGTAAAAATCCAATTTTGGTCTGTATTTCGACATTCACTACTCGTAATAATACAGTTATCATCGTGTCCCCGTTAAATACGTACTGATAAGCGAAGAAACAACGACAATCGCAATACTGCCCGCTGAAATCGGAACGTTAAACACTACGGTGTAACGTAACGGTGCACTATAGTATAAAAATGAAATATTTCTAAAATAAAAATTAAATCGGAGCCAAACGGAAACTTAACTAACGCAAAACTCTGCGTTTAGCGTAGATTTATTCTTAATTAAAGGCATAACTCTTTCTCCTCATTACTTCAATCGAGCTCAGCTCTTCACAGCGAAGCGACGTTTGTCAGGATTTCATTAAAATCTAGTTTATGATCACATGACAACTTTGTCGTTACTGCAGTTACTTCTATTTGATCCTTCTTCCAAAGAAAGTTTCTTTATTTAAGTAGCAACAGCTCTCCTCGTGTAAATAGTCAAAGAAGAAGAGAGAGTGAGAGAGGCAGACAGTGAATTTTCAGTCGGAACAGTCGACTTCCCACGTGTGGGTCTTGCAGCTGCGCTATACGACGAATGGTACGATTACTCGCGGGTCAAACTGTTTCGGCGTTCGTTCTACCTCTCGCATTCCGCTTCTCCTATAACTCGCGCCCCCGACTTCGCATTCGACACCTGTTGGGAGGAGCGGCGGGTGTTTTCCGAAAACTAACAAGTGGTTACCACCGGCATCCGCCCCGGGACCGTTCCGGCCAAATTAGCGGGACATCGGCACACGGGCAACCTCGCGGGACCGATTGGACGACCGCCGGACTTCGTCTAATCGCTTCGGATACGCGTAATAGTGCGCGCGAGGGAATTATTGATTAAACGATCAACGTTCATTTCGATGTTCGGCACTTCTCTCCGTCCTTCGCTCTCCTTTACGATTACTTTAACTGTATCGCGTCACTGATGCCAAAAGGTCGTATGTGCCAAAAAGTGTTTTTTGTAAAGCTAAAAGGATGTAAGTATAATTTTTTTATTCACTCAAATTTCTCTAAATACGAATAAATAAACAGAAAAAATAAAATAATTGGACATTTAAAAGGAAAAGAGATGCCCCTGTGCACTGAGAAAAAATGTTTGATCAATTTAACCAAAATGTTTGGTGAAATACAGACCCTTCATCTGTTTGGTCAAACTGACCACTTTTTGGCAAAATAACTAAACGTTTGGTTGGAATAAATAAATATTTGGTTCAACTGATTAGTATTTTGGTTAGAATAACTAAAACTAAACGTGTTTAACTGGATGCATTTTGTCATTTTAACTTAATTATTTTTCTCCGTGCGACATTAAGTTTTCATAAATTTTAAGAAACTTAATGCCAAAAGGGCGTATTAACCGTATCCTATATGCCCTTTTGCCTTTAGTTTTTCAAACTTTTACTTTACCATATTTGGATCTCTTTTACGTATTTCTGTCAGTGGTGAGACACCATTTTTTTTATAAGCCCTTTTGGCTTTTACAGTTCCAAAAGGGCGTAAAGTGGCATTACGACCTTTTCGAATTAGTGACGTGATATCTTTCCTCTCTGAACTCTAAAAAAAATTATTTACTAGAGAAAATACGCGAAAATGATATTTCGCATCAGAAGAATATATATACAAAATCAATTTTACCGCTTTACTTTTTCAGTAGACGAACTTTCAATCGCGTTCGATCAAATTTCACAGCGCGAATGTCGAGACCGTGAAAGTGCATGCGATGGAAATAAAAAAAAATGCACACGCCGTCCGGAATGTGAACAAAAATACATACGTCGAGCGACGATTTAATCTAACAGGAGTAAAAAAAATTACAGGCGCAGGTACATTTATTTGCTTTCAAAGGCGATTGTCCCGCGGGCCTCGCGCGTCATCTCGCCGCTTTTCAACACCGGCGGCGAGGATCGTGCGACAAAGGTGCGTACCTATGTATATGGTGGAATCGATTCATACGATCGGCCCGACGCCGACGCCCGGATTATTCGAGAAATATGGAACGGCGCCGCGTAGTGCGCGCGCGGCCGACTCGAGGGTGGCATCGAAGGACAATGCGGACAATCACAGTTGGCCGTGGCTGGGACAGCCGATAAAAACGCCTGTCCGCGACTGGTTTCTGTCGCCGCGGCAAAATTGGCTCGCGCGCGCGGCGCGTGTGAGCGAAAAATTGAAAACACACGGGCGGAATGACGATGCAATTTCCCGGAGCCTTGCATCGGCGGTGGGGTTCTTTTTTACAGCGGGGAGGTTTCTAAATTATTTCGCTGTCAAAAAATCATTAGAGTTTAATAGGGAACTTTTCGCGAACTTTTTAACATGGGAAATGTTTAAGGAATCGGTGTTCTGAGGTAGGAGTGCACGAGACTTCAAAATGTAACAAATGTTCGGTCGCGACCCCTGGGCGTTTGAGTGGGCGTGGGGAACTGAGCTTGGTGTCATTTTGTAGATTGCAATTTTCTCTGTCTAATGAAGGTAATTTCAAGATTCTAACTGGAAAGGTATGGACACGGTGAGGAAAATAGAAAAGGTGTGAAACATTCTCGTCCACTAGGGCGGCACGGCTCCCGTGTTTATATAAACTCGATATGTTTATTTCCGACGGGCGATAAGATTTCTCGCTCGGGCGGTATGACGCGTCCACTCGAAGTGTACTCGTACCTATACTACGAGGCTCGGCCTGCATTCTTATTCAGAGTAGTTAGTCTCAGCTTAGCATTCGCTTGGAATAGGTTCGTCCGCGCGAAAACGCTTTCCTAATATCGGTAAAATCGCCTCGAGTTGCTGGTTCGCGCGCGCGAAATGTCCTCCAGTGCAAAGGGAATCAAATCTGTAGTAAATATAACTGTTTTAATCGTATATAGTAATTTCAATGGATAAATTTGTATGATGAAAACTTAGTAACACAAAGTTTACTATACAATCTTTCCACAGTGTACATGACATTTTCGCGATATTCGCGAAATCATCTCGAGTTGCTGATTCGCACGTGCGAAAAAGGCCTCGAGGGCAAAGAGTTAACTCCAAAATTTTGAGAACGACCATTCGAGCTTTATGTGCAAGAATATTGATTTTTTGACATCTTCAACACCCTATATTTCAGAATATAAGCGACGCCACCTGATGGCAATAATTAGAAGTTTTGGGAGAAAAATTTACAAGTGTTCATATGGGAGAAATTTTCAATTATTGAAGTAGTAATTATTTGGAAAAATAATTAATATCAGTATGCGTACACCCGGGGACACGGAATCTGTCATTGGTGGCTATTTCTAAATGTTATTTTTAAACGTACTAACCAATGAACAATTAATTCTCATGCCCTCATTAGCTACGGTGGCGTCTACTCTCATTAATGAAGGCATGAAGATTATTAATCATTGGTTAGTAGGTTTAAAAATAACATTTTAAAAAGTCACCAGCGACAGATTCCGTGTCCCCGGGTGTACATCGTATCACGTGTTGCATTAAAAATTGTCGAAGTGCCGGGAATCATGAAAAACCGTCTAGTGGACAAATTAAATTTTACAAATTCCCCACTGCTAGCGTTCATCGGGCATGGAAGCGTGATAAATGAATGTCATAAGCCTTTGAGACTGTGGCCTGAGCTACAATCTTTGGGGTTATGGTTACTTTTTGTGTTTCGGGATTATTTATCTCTTCAACATTGAATACATGACTTGAGTGAAACAGTTCTTCACCTTTATCTTTATTTTGGCCTTCAGTAGGGGTACTTTGTATTGACAAAAAATTAGTGCCTTATTATTTTTAACATTTTTAACTTTTCTTATCTTAGACCCCCCGACTCAGATTCTGTCGCTGGGGAATTTTCAAGAGGACGTTTAGCAAAGTCGCGTGTAGATGACCGATACAGGAGACGATGCGGGAGATATGGCTGACAGGATTGCGGGGTATGGAATGATGAGATTAAATTTTGTGAATTCGGTGTATAAAAATAAATTTTCGTAAAAAGTTATTATTGTAAAGTAGTGGTAACTAAACTGAAAGAAAATTAGATTACTTTTTCTTTAACGAATTCACAAAACAACTTCATCATTTGATACCCCGCAATCCTGTCAGCCATATCTCCCGCGTCGTCTCCCGTATCGGTCATCTACACGCGACTCTGCTAAACTTCCTTTTGAAAATTCCCCAGCGACAGAATCCGAGTCGCGGGGTGTATGTTCCCCGTGTTAAAAAGTATCCCTTAATTTCTTATAGTCGCCAAATGTAGCGCAAGCATCGACGCTACAACTCCCTCTATAGTTTTTGCACGGTCCCTATAGACTAACATGCAGGAGGCACATGACCGTATCACACTAGTCCCACGCCATCACCACGCACCCGTTCTATGTGAATCGGACCTAACGATTCTTCGCGGCGCTGAAACGAATATCTCCCGGGTGTGTGTTGTGTCGTGTGTGTATTAAGGCCACATTAAAATTTTCAAAAATGCCCGTTGCTACAATCCATTTCTGCCAATTTGTGTACAAAAAGACACCGACATTGTTTCTCGTAACTAACGCGTACGGTCTGACAATTACTCATTCGGAAGATTTTCTACATCACACGATTATAAGACATATTAATCAATTAGAGCCGAAGCATAGAGTTCAACTACTAGTGCCCACAGTAAGTCACTGGTGGCACGAAGAGAGAGTAGACATTTAATGTGTGCAAGAATTTGTCGAACGTTTTGTAACGGATGTTAAGATGTTGGCAAATGTTCCAGTGTTCGTGGAAGCGTGTAAACGGTTCAGTATTCTAGATAACATGAAACAAATGTTTGCAAATTTGCGCAAGAAATTGTTAACCGCCAAAGCGCCTTCTCGTTCCTCTGCGGGTGAAGATAGTCCGGGCATTTTTGGATTCAAAGTCTTTAATAACAATGATATACCTAGTTGCATTAATTCTCCCTTATTTCTCTTTGAGAAAACCAGTCGATAAGTCAAAATGGTTAAGTGGCAACAATTGATCCAACCAACTTATATGCACATAATGATGCTCTTGCAAATTCGTGGTTCTAAAATTACTCGAAGTGGTATTTCTCTAGATATGACAGTGGAATCGATAGCTTATATGCCATTAGAATTTCCACGAGTCGACTCCGGTCAAGACTTTGTAATGCAATGGCGATGTCACAAAAATGTAAACTATTTAAGATGTCCAAGGATTCAGATGATGAACAACCTTTGTCATCGCAATATGTTCGCGGTACTTTGATTCGTACAGATGATTGGTGATGATGTAGATATGTAGTGTTAAATTTTCAGTTTTATTTCTGTTTCAAAATATTCGTATTTCTCATGCAAGGGTGCGTGTCTATTATGTTATTACTTTTCAGGGGTTTCATTCTGTTTCAAAGTGTTAGTACGAGGGTATCTGCAAAGTCAGGTTTCATTTCTTTTAGAAATCTAAAAATTCCTTTTCCTTATATCACACTGTATATTTATGTTTCTATACATATAATATAATATGTGTTTCTTATATGTATTTTTTCGTGTCAATATACTTATGACCTACTTTGTTGTTTTTAGTCAATTATACAGTTCCTTCGTTTTCTCATGTACCGCGCCACACTTTGCTGTAACTGAGGAAGAAGATTATAGTCCAGGAGAAAATATGAAAACAATAACTATGTTCATTTCCAATGTATCTGAACTTTGCTTGGTGGCGAATTCTGTAAATTTTTTTTTAATATTGCTAACCGCAATAATTTTGTCAGAGAGAGGGTTTTTAAGTAACTATCTTTAATAATACCACATCAATGTTGACACAATTACTTCTATCGGACATTTCGAGATCGAAAGGGTAAATTGCCTTATATGTACGAGATACGTATGTACATCCGCTTCGAAGCGAGCACCTTTAGCCGTCTCGACGTGAAACCGTCGCTAGAAACGCATCCGTTTCCTTATTCCCCGTAAACTCTCGGCCTAGAGATCCTCTCTCCCCGTATCGCACACTCGTCTTTCGCAGTCGATAGCAGTCCTCTCTTTTACGACTTGCGCTTTTATTACGCAATCCTAGGTACAGGGAAAGCTTCCGCGTTTTCGCAGTCGCATATATCGCATATATGATTTTCTCTACCGAGTATTCATAGGGATGTGTGTGTGCGTGTGTGTGGTACGTCGTATACCGCATGTCCTATGGCCAACCGCGCAGGCGAGCTGCGACCTGAATTCTTGACTTCGGCAGTATTTATGGTACAGTTAGAGTGGGCTTCAGACGAGTGCGCTGCATAAGAACGAAGTGTCGACTGCTCTTCTAATAGCTGTCAATTTGGGAGATCGAAGCGTTTCGTGTAACCTCAAAATCGTAAAGTTTTGAATTAGTAGTGAATAATTTGTAGAAGTGATGAGAAATAATCATAAATAATCTTCCGAATTGACACCTTAGGTATCGCTCACGCCACTTCGTAAAACTATTTCCTAGACTCGCGCGGTGCTAGCGCGGAAATAATTTCTGAAACAAATAGGCATGAGGCGTGTAATTCGGTTGGACATCGAAAAAACCCGAATGATTGTTAACTCTCACTTCTGAACATTACTTACCATTTATTCAAAGATTCACGATTTCGAGCTTAGACTTTGATCTCCCGAATTGATAGCCATCGGGAGATCAGACGTTTCACACTTTTCCTTCCTTTATCCTTTAAAAAAAGTTAACTTATTCTGACTTTCTCATTTCAGTAGGTTCTATAGGACTTTTTGATTACTTCAATTTATCAAAAACTCCCTACCCAGGCGGAAAAATTCTATATATTTTTTATATAATGTATATGTGGTTTTCGTAATTTATGGATTATATATGATTCATATATTAACCATATAAGGACTATACAAACATTAAAAAATCTGTATATAATCCTGGTATGGTTAATATAGAATTCATATATAATCCATAGATGACCAAAACCACATACGGATTATATACAAAATATATAGAACGTTTCCGCATGGGTAACTACATTCTATTATATGTATCTAGGGATTAGCTTGAGCAGCACAATTAGTCCTGGCCTTTTTTTGCCCTTGCAATGTTCATCCCAAAATATCTCGAATACTCGATGATATTACAGAAAAATTGTACAAACATCGTATTGTGTTCAGTGTAAAAAGGTCTAAAAGTATATCAGTCGACTCGATTCTCGCGAGAAGGGGAAACTTAAATTCGTTCGACCGATGTTATCAATAATCTCGGTCGAGATTATCGAATTAATAAAACCGTCCGACCGTCCGACCGACCCTCCAACCGAGAGTATCTATACAGGAATTGGAACGCCTTTGCGTTCAATAGTGAATAATCAATACGAGATTTTGGCATTTCGTGCTTTCGCCACTGGTCTGCTGGCGTCGCCACCGTCCGGCCTTCATACTCACGTACACTTCCCTTTGTGGCGACGACCCGTGACCAGTCGGTATCTGTACAAAGCCCAGCCGACGGTAAATTTCAAGATCCCTGTAACTGTGCAGTTCTGCTCGGGTCGGGACATCATGTACGTGTGTACGAAGGCTCGCACACTGGAACGCGCTGTCCGTACAAGGCTTTAAAGAACGCTCCTTAAGGCCAGGGCCTGGTTTAGACGGCCGAAAATCAGCGGTTTTTAGGGAGCGTTTTTAGGGAGGAAGGAGATAACTGATCGAAACACGGTTTTGGGGGTATTATTTTATATATTTTAACTTCAAAAAAAAAAATTTTAGTGACCAGCTACAACGCATTATAGACTAAGTTATAGGCAGATTCGTAGAGCGCCTCGGCGTTGGAGTTCCTCGATGGCGTACACGCTAGCGCCCCCTATTTTCATATAAAATGAAAAAATGATTTAAATTATTATTTTTCATGTTTTTATCTACCATGTGAACTAAAAAAAGCTATAAAAAGTTTAAAATTCTGAATGCCTTGAAGTGCCGAAGGAAAAAGCTACTTTTTGAAAAAGTAGCTTTTTCCTTCGGCACTTCAAGGCATTCAGAATTTTAAACTTTTTATAGCTTTTTTTAGTTCACATGGTAGATAAAAACATGAAAAATAATAATTTAAATCATTTTTTCATTTTATATGAAAATAGGGGGCGCTAGCGTGTACGCCATCGAGGAACTCCAACGCCGAGGCGCTCTACGAATCTGCCTATAACTTAGTCTATAATGCGTTGTAGCTGGTCACTAAAATTTTTTTTTTGAAGTTAAAATATATAAAATAATATCCCCAAAACCGTGTTTCGATCAGTTATCTCCTTCCTCCCTAAAAACGCTCCCTAAAAACCGCTGATTTTCGGCCGTCTAAACCAGGCCCTGGCCTTAATGCTTCGTTCACCAATACAGTGAGCGTGTAGTAGGTATGTTCGTTCATCTCGGCGTAAAGCGAGCAGCGAGAACCCGTGTATCTTTATGTCTGCCCCCTCCACCCCTCAATTTTTACATCGAATTTTCTCAATAAATATATGTATGGTTATAACCAAAATTATGCTTAGTTACACCATATAAATTGATTATTTTCTAATGATAGATTGATAAAGACCAGAATAAATTTTTCATTTATATCGGCAGAGATCGAGTCGGTACCTAGTTAGAGTTGGCTTACAGCCAGCAAACGCTGTACAGTTTATTCACTGTTTCGATAATTTTAACAAATCGGTGCAAATCGAATGCTATGTTATGAACATAATATCCGGTTTGCACCGATTCGTTAAAATTACTGAAACGGTGAATAAACCGCATAGTTTGTTTATTTACGATTTTTATGACTTCTTTCACGAACGAATTGTTCTGGGGAAAACGTAAATATTATAGAAACATTAATTATAAAATCATTACATGTTGATGATTTTATTTATCATTCATCATTTTTAAATCAGTCATCTAGGCTGAAAACATTTTTACCGATTTTCCGTTTATCATTGAGTGCGCTCTAGTTGCGAAATTCGATGTTCAATTGTTTTCAAACTGTTTACACGCAATACGTCGGCTGACAACAATGAATGTGTAGTGACGCGCCACGCCGCTCTTTTCTCCGCCTTGTCGGAAAGTACGCGATAAAGCGATCAGGGGGTCTCCTTACCTGAGAACCCTGCCTCCCTCACAACTACCCTGCCTACGTCACAACTAAGGGCACACGACGTTTTTTAAACTAGCTGACGACGCGCGTTATACGCGATTAGGACGCTCAGCAAACGCAAGGCAGTCGGCAAGTTGTGACTTTTACACACGATCCTTGCTAATACAACCTGCTAATACGCCCTGATGACGCGCTCATCAAAAAGGCGCATCGTCAGCTAGTTTAAAAAATGTCGTGTGCAAAGGCCCTTACGGTTGTCAGCTTTATCGCAGCGTTCTGTACCCCGACGTACATATATCGGTACGTCGTCGAACCTTTGTCTCACGGTGTACGGAATTTCGCCGGAAAGGCAGTCGGTCTTGAGCTTCAGATGCGTAAGTTGCGTATTTTTTTTCTATCCACTATATAAAGTAAGTAGATAACAAATCATACAATAAATGTATAATATTAATAAGCTTCATATCACGCTTCAGAGTTCAATACACAACCGGACTCGGATAATAATAACTGACCACATTCTATCATTTAAAAAATGTTTCATATTTATCTGACAAAAGAGCACGAAAGAAAATTAACGTGTTTTTTTCCCTCTATATTATTTTTAGTCTCCGTAGCAAAGTTTAACATTGTGTGGAATTATGTACTATTTCTCTCATTAACGCAACATACCTTGACAACACACTTGCTTTCATTAATTTGACGGTAATGATTTCATTACTTTTTTATCATAATTTTTTCATTATCTTTGGTGATTCGTAAGTTGTTACATGATTATTTTGGAAAGAGAGCTATTTTATTAATTCGTGCTATCATACATCGTCGATGATTTGAGGGGGGGGGGGGGGGGGGGTTGTGGTAACTGAAATGTAAAAGATGTACCAAGGAGACCCTGTACGTACTGTATATGAATTTCATCGCAAAGTATTAAAAGGCAGGAAGGACTTGTATTCCTTCAAAAAGGTGTTGTCAGTTCAACCTGCCAATTTTATGCTTTAAACAGTGATACCCCATCGAGTACCCTCGTCGTGCGAACTCGTCATGCATGCACCACCACCACCACCACCACTCAGCCCTGACCCGGCCCGGCCCCGACCTGGCCTCGGCCCTGACCCGGCCCGGCCCCAGCCCTACCTCGGCGCTAACCCGGACCGGCCCCGGCCCGGCTCCGGCCCTAACCCGGCACTGGCACGGCTCTGCCCCTTTAAGGTCGGGACATACATTACCGGGCCGTGCCAGGGACACGGCCCGGACACGGCCCGGACACGGCCTTGGCACGGCCCGGGCACGACCCTGGCACGGCCCGGACACGGCCCGGACACGGCCCTGGCACGGCCCGGACACGCCCCTGGCACGGCCCGGGCACGGCCCTGATACGGCCCTGACCCGGCCCTGCCCCTTTAAGGTCGGGACACACATTACCGGGCCGTGCCAGGACCGGGACACGGCCGTCATTCGGCCCTGGCACGGCACGTTAAAGGGGGAGGCATACATTACCGGGCCGTGCCAGGGTCGAACACGGCCGAAGAGGAAGAAATGGTCAGAACCCTTGCACGGCGCGTGTATCTAGGAACCACACACGTCCGTCAGTCGTCAGTTGTCTTGGAAACTGCTAGGTTGCTAGACGCTAAAACACGTAAATTACGGAAACACGAGAAGCGCGGCCGGACCGTCACCGTGAAAAAGTAAAACTGAACTAACTGGCCCGGCCCGGTGTCGGTCAGTTGGCGACGCCCGGTCACGGCCCGGTAAAATGAGAACAAAAGCATTTCATTCTATTGGACAGATCGTCCGCCGGACGACGGACGATACTCGGCCGTGCTCCGGCACTGGCACGGCCCGGTAATGTATGTCCCGATCTTTAGGCAGCAAAGATGATATGTCAGGCGATGCTAGAAAAGCCTCTCTTCCGCCAGAAAAGCCTCTCTTCTTGTCGACGAAAAATCGGAAGAGTCCTTGGGTATCGTTATTGAGACGATGCCAATGCTAACAAAGGGGTCTTGACAATTCACGACGATGTATCTACGGTCGAGGGTGTCGCGATGGGCAAGCGTTTGCCGCAGGTGGTTGTCGGAGAAAAGAAGTGTAGAGCCCCGAAGAGAATTACGTGTTTCTCTTTCGGGAGATTCTTTATTGCCCAAATATACAGGCGTTATATATATACCGTACGAGTTGCCGTATTAAATCGCCGCTCGCGCATTACTTTACACACGTCGCAAGTGGGTTTACTCGCGCGTGGAGAGGCTCTAGCGTCTGATCTGTAGGGATTTGAAACGACAATAAAATGGTGAGAAATCGATGCCCCGCTCGGCGGGCTGATGCGTTAATAATGCGTCGCCGCACGTGGTCCCGTATTATCCTACATATTCGCACTATATGCCTACACCTGGACGATATACCTCGTTCGATTTGCACGTTTGTTTATCGTAGCGTTACGAAGATTAGTTTTGCATTTTAAGCTACTCGCATTTGTATTGCAAGCTATTTTTGTTCACATTGCTACACTGAGAAAAATAATTAGGTTAAAATGATTAAACGACTCTAGTTAAACGTGTTTCGTTATTCTAACCAAAATATTGGTCAGTTGAGCTAAATATTTAGTTATTCTATTGAAATATTAAGTTATTCCAACCAAACGGTTAGTTATTCTAATCAAAAATTGGTCCGTTTAACCAAAAAGATGGAGTATCCATATTTCACCAAACGGTTTTGTCATCTTCTGCAGGATTTTCGTCAAATTGACCAAGTTATTTTTCTTAGCGTACACTTAGCTAATACTATCATACTTCACGATTGCCATGAATTTCACGCAGAACTTAATGAAAAAATGTTGATTAGGACCGATTTGGCATGAATATGAATTTGGCAAAGACTCGCCTATAACACTTTCTCCGTATACGGCAGTTTTTTGACCTCGATGAAAAGCGAAGAAAAGCAGATGTGGAAACTGCTGATTTTTGCCCCCTGGATATTCCATTTCTAAGTCAGAAAAATAATAAAAAATTTAGTTATTCGAAATAACAATTATAACAGTTTTGTAGAGCAGAAAGAGCTCTTTCGAGTACATATAAACATATTGCCAAACAACAAAATAAATCGTTGTAAAATAAAAGAAAACGTAATTGTGCGACGGAACAGTTTCGGCGACGCGAGTATCGGCCACTTGAGCATGCCGGTCGCGAGAGTATGATATAACCCCCCCCCCCCCCCCTTTCAAGACATCGACGATGTATGATAGCACAAATTAATAAAATAGCTCCCTTTCCAAAGTAATCATGTAACAACTTACGAATCACCAAAGATAATGAAAAAATTATGATAAAAAAGTAATGAAATCATTACCGCCAAATTAATGAAAGCAAGTGTGTTGTCAAGGTATGTTGCGTTAATGAGAGAAATAGTACGTAAAATTCCATACAATGGTTAACTGAGGATATATTCTCAGTTTCAGTGGAACTTGGTTTTTTTTTGCTCTATATTATTTTTAGTCTCTGTAGCAAAGTTTACCATTGTATGGAATTATGTACTATTTCTCTCATTAACGTAACATACTTTTTTATCATAACTTTTTCATTATCTTTGGTGATTCGTAAGTTGTTACATGATTACTTTGGAAAGGGAGCTATTTTATTAATTCGTGCTATCATACATCGTCGATGTTTTGAAGGGGGGGTTCCTTATTACGCCTATTTGCTCTCTTTTCGAACAGTCCCAGGCACCCGCTCCGGCTGATGCGCGCGAGTGCACGCTCGAGGATGTGATTTTCGAGCACTTAAGGAAAGTGAAGAGCGGTGTCCCGGGCACGTGCTCCCGGGCTAATCCAGCCATCGTCATTCTCGACCGCCTACGTTCCTGGCCATCTCGTCCGGATGATGGAACGAGAAGGCCGCCGTCTCTCGATCTCGGCCAGCGGAGCAGGTTATATCCCTGCAACGTGCAGGTGGATTGAGAAGGGCAACTGCGGGATTTTTGAAAAATTCAGCGCTACTCTTATCTCGTCGGGGCGAGACGTTCAGGAAGAGAGAAAGAGCGAATTCAGAATCAATTAGTATTCCGAGGTGGTAAAATTCTATATGATTTGTACATGGTCTATATATTATGGATTTGGTCTTACATGGATTATATATGATTTCTTTATAAACTATATATGGATTATTTAAATCCTTAACATTTTTATATTCTTAATACATATGTATAGTCCATATATAGTTTATATAGAAACCATATATCGATGGTGTCAATACACTACCTCGTATCTCCACCATCAAGGTTTCTGTTGCTTCTTTGGTTGAAACATACTATAAATGAATCGATAGATTGAACCACAATGACATTAATTGAATTAATATCATTGTGGCGTATTCTATCGATTCATTTATAATATGTTTCAACCAAAGGCAACAGAAATCTTGATTTTTAAAAGGTGGAGATACGAGGTAATTTATTGACACCCTCGATAAAAGTCCATATAGAACTTTTCCGCTTGAGTTCTTGCATTACAACAAATGAAATTAGTGAGTCTTCTTAAAAAATGTATCGTTTTGTTTCTGTTTGATCTCGTCCTTATCTTCGCCACCCCCTCAATTCCTCTCTATAAACGGTTTCTCCATTTGAGATACTTTTAAAATCGATAACAATTTTTTTTTCTCGAAAATATTTAGGAAATGCCTAATTTAGGACTTCGTAAAAAATAGAACTCATTTTTATTAGCAGAAAAAATGCAGTATTGATCGTTAGTTCACTTTTAACTATCATAAGCAATTGAACTAATGGATTTTCGATTTGTTCTCTTCAAACTGAGCTTCATAACGAAATTTAAAATATATAAAAATTCACGTCCCAAATTTCCGAGATCACAAATTGCCTGCGAAATATTTAATATTTACTCATACGACACCATATAAAGCAATCGTGAAGCCTACCCCGATTCGATACCGCTCGAACGTGGTCGAGTGGTGAAAAGCGAGATGAGGTACGGGAGGGGAGGCGCAGGCCATCGAAAGCAAATCAAAATTGGCTGATTTGTCCCGAAATGCAGAGGGTACCGTTTCACGCTGGCGTGTATCAATTTTTTCCCCAGGCCGAGCGGCTTAGCACAAGCGAACGCCGCGAGAGTGGCGCGAGAAGAAAACATTGGCAGAAACTAATAAATCCCGTGACAATACTCTGGCACGTCGCCGTCGATCGGAGGCTCTGTTGTTTTAAAGGAACGTGTGCGCATAGAGGGTGGTGCCGGACGGCGCGCGTAAAATCGATATGTACAAAAGATTTGTTTGATTTGTCAGCGGTGCGTGTGTGGCGCTGCCGAGAGATCCACGCAAAAATTCCTTTATTTACCTTTGAGCCGATGATATGTGCGCGCAATCGGCTAGGGTGCAGGCTTAAAGGGCGAACGGTTATTTCAATCGGAAGATCGACACGGTAGGGGCGTAACAATTTTTTCCACTTCATCTCGCTTTCTTCCGTATTACAAAGTCGGTGGAACTTCGGGATTAAAGTAGAGTGAAAAGCTGAGGTAAAAATCGATTACTTTGTACTGAGAAAAAAAATTGATTGGATCGATTTAATTGGTTTGAACTATATTTCAAGCAATTAAATATTTTCTTAATTTACATAATTACGTTCAATTTAATATTTGTTCATTCGCAACTAATATATATTATGTTCAATCACTATAAGTAGATATTTAGTTGATACAACTTTACATATCTAGAGTCCGCCATATATAACTATTTTTGTGCAGTTGAACCAATTAACCCGTGTGGAAATCTGCCCAAGTTGGCCCAATCAGTAATTGGGCGCCAATTAGGCCCCAATTGGGCGGCCCAATTTGAATAAAATATAATAAATCGAATAGATACAATTGTTTGTTTTATTTATGTACCGGAAGTAAAAATAAATCTGGACATTTAGAACTTATTCCGAACTTTTAGTGACTGGAATTTGGGTCAGGTGATACGATGTAGTATTAGCGTTTGGTTGGGGCTACGTTGGGCACCCCAATCTGGCCCCAACTAATTGTAAGGTACCTAATCACTACCCTAGCAAGAAATATTGTATAATTTTTATGTTTTAATGTTGATAGCATCGCCTCAAAAACTTTACTAACTTTATTATGATGACATTGGTAATAAATATATAATATATTTCATTCTTTGATAATTGCGTTTTTAATAATCTTTACAGCATTTTTCAAATTGAGTGGAGTAAGATACATATAATGATAAATTGGCCATTTTCTATTACAGAATAAATAAAATTGAAATCTATTCCGAACTTTTAGTGACTGAAATTTGGGTCAGGTGATACGATATAGTATTAGCGTTTAGTTGGTACCTAATCACTTAGTCCAAGGCACTTATCCATTTTTACATATGCTGCAAACAAATCGACGAGGGTAGTGTGATTTTTTAGTGTGAAAAGCCTTTTTTATTATTTTATTATTATTATTTTTTTCGACAAAATGACCTTAATAAAAGTTGTAGATAATAACATTCTAATCTTTGCTTTATGACTTTTTTTTTCTAGCTATTTTAGTTTAAGCGCTACGGCTATTTTTGTGTTTAGAAATTCGCAAGGGCCGCCCCGGGAAAAGAGTACGGCCCTGGAGAGAGGCTGAAAACGTCCCCTTTTTTCGGGACGGCCCTGGCGAATAGTGGTGAATGTGACAGACGCTCCGTGTAGTTTGCTAATCGTTTGTATTTTTTTTTAATAACCGTGAATCGTGATAGTGAACGGATGCAGTGCTACTTTTCTCTGGATGCCTGTACATAAAGAACAGGAAAGGAGACGGCAGCATCTCAGAAGAATTGCCATCAGATAAGTTACTTTCTATCTGACCATTCTAACCTCACTTTGATTGCCTATGAAGGACATATATCTTTGTGGATATTCTATTTTTTGTTTTCAGCGTCATGCGAGCACGGGACGAGTCAATGGTTTTTCTTCTCCATCAACAAGCCGTGGCAGAAAAATAGGAGATGCAATGGAATAACTAAGGAAACTATGAAAAACTAAGGAAACCCGCGCGTATGATTTGTATCAATCATTGTTCCGCTTGAATACGTTTATATTTTACTTTTGTACATTTTATGAGAAAATATAAAATTTTATTAATTATTATTAATCTTATTATTCATTATTAATCTTATTATTCATTAAAAGTAACATTTCAGGTTGATTGGGCATAAATAGGGTTGCCTAATTGGGGCCCAATTGGGCGGCCCAAATTGGGCATAGGTTGGGCGGAGCGTTACAAGCCCAACGAAAGCCCAATTGGGCACTGATTGGGCTGCCCAATTGGCGCCCAACTAGTAATTGGGCAGCCCAATTGGGGCCCAATGAACATTTCCACACGGGAAGTATTTCTTTAGTATTACTAATATGTACTCACATTGATCACATGCTGCTTATACTTTCTGCGAATAAAAGAGTATTGAATTAGGTATAATTTTCCTAATTAAAATGAATACATTCTTACTTCGATTAATTTAAACCAACTAAATCTTTCAATAAAAATTGTCTCCGAGTGGCTGCTGACTTCTCTCTCATCGTCATGATTTTTAACGAAAAGTAGAGGCCAACCAAAGTACTTTCCCTCATATGAATATTTTTTAATTACATCGGGGCCAGTCCAGGCGGAGAAGTTCTACATATTGTGTATGTGTTCCATATATGGATTTGGTCATACTTATATGAATTATATATGATTTCTATATTATCCATATAAGGACTATATTCGGATTTTTGAATGTTTGTACAGTCCATATATAGCCTGTATATATGTATGATCTAAAATCACGTATAATCCATATATGACCAGATCCACACATGGATCATATACAAAATATATAGAACTTTTTCACATCTAAGAGATTAAGATCACAGAGATTACTACGAACAGCTGAACGATCTGATGACACGCTACGGAATCGCGACTGCTTCCAAATTGATTCCGGAAGCGACTGCGGATTAATAAATCGCGTATCGCGATACGCGTATAGATCCCGACGCGTACACGGGAACGCACAACTCTGATAGCTGGTGCCGTTCATTGAAATTGTTTTCAAGAGCGTCACGTCTGGAACGATGAGCGTCCCATTGTTCGTCCACTGTCCATTTGGTAAACTTCCCCTCGCGCTCGCACCCCTCGATACACACCGCACGAGCACAAACAGGCTCTCTCCTCCAGCGCCCTCGTGCAAATGTCGAAAAGCATATTTGCCGACCGGTCATGCGAGTTCGGCCAACATTTCGGCACCGTTGGCATTCAATTACGAGAATACCCAGGGATCTGTCGATCGGTCGCGCCGTATGCGTGATTTCGACGGCTCATCCGCGATTCTTGAGCGCTTGTAGCGTTCGGGAGAATCCGAAATCAAATGGAAGGCCTATCCTCCCAGTCGGAAAAATTCGATATATTTTATATATGATCCGTATGTTGTTTTGGTCATATGTGAATTATATACGATTTCTATATTAACCATATAAGGACTATAGGTATATAAATTGTGAAATGATTGTATAATTTATATATAGTCTATATTGCAATCTCCTATTTTAACTTGATTTCTCTCATATTTATAAATCACTTTTCGCCTTCTTAGTTGAATTTTAATTCTATTTCCTACTAAAAAAATTGAAATTTTTAAATCTCTTCTTCTCATTTAGTAATTCTATGTGTATTCCACATATTTTACCTTAAAAGGGTTAAAAGCTGTTTATCAGTTTTCAAGTTATATTAGCTTCAGTCAAGCGACATTTTATGTACCTACTATTCGAACTAGCAAAACTAAAAATATTTCGGTACCAGGATTTAAAAATACCTGACCTCTGTAGCTGCGTGCCTCTCGACTAATTTATTAGACATTCAAACCCCCTAAGAGACCACGTGCATCCAAGTACGTACATGTAAAATAACGCCGACTATTTGCGCTGAAATACAGTCGGAAATAATAGACTGCAATTTTATTCCACCGCAGCCGCACGACCGCAGCACGCGCGAGAAGGCACTCGCGTCGTGTGTCCGCAAGCGGTGTAAATGGCCCGTACGTAGGTTCTCTCCGAGGAAAAGCAATATAACCAGCGAGAGGTAATCTCGTATAAATCTTCACGGTGTGGCGCGATAGGCGTGAAATTCACCTCTGCTTATTAATATGTATGACGAGTGTTGGTGGCCCGTAACGACGTGTACGTATACGTGCTACCGATAACCACGTGTGCGTGCACACATATCGAAACACACTTATACCTGGCCTGGGTAATTATGTGAAGTAGATAATGGCGCGTGCCAGTGACATTATTTATGCGTCGGCGTTTGCAAGTATAATTTTTACACGTGGTCAACCTACTCCGACGGACGGACGGACGGACACGCACGCGCTGAAGCGCGACGGCGGCGGCCCACCACCCCCGGAGAGTCACTTCGTTTGATATTCAAATGCGTACTTTCTTTTTTCGCGCAGTACGTATTCAATTCGAGCGCCGCCGGTCGATTCCACGAACGTTCTCCGCGGAGACGCCCGGGGGAAGATGGCGCGATGTAACGTAAATCGAGAGAGAGAGAGCTTTCGAGTGCCTTCTAATGAGTTTTTATTGCCGGATATTCAGGGGGTGCGCGCTTTAGAGATACGGGTCGTAAAAAGACACGTCGTCGAGATGTCGCAAATCAGATGACGTCTCGATTCGAAGGTAAACAGTTCGAAGGATCGTTCGTAAACACCTTTTTTTCCAACTTGGATCGTGGTCATTTTGTTATCTACTCTAAGAGAAATAATTTGCTGAGCCAAGTGATCGTCGACAAGAATGGTGCCAAGAACGTATTTCTTTAACCCAGGCGGAAAAGTTTGATATATTTTATGTACCGGGTGTTCTCAAACCTCTGACTCAGAGGAAAACCCTATGTTCATTAAAAAAATTACGGACATAATGCAATTATGATAATGTTTGCAATAACGATTGAAATTGCGATTATCTTCATGAGTCTTGATATGACGTCATCAATACAGAATAAAATCAAAATATTAATTATTTCTTAATAATTAATATCTCCGTCGATTTTTAACGGATTTCAATAAAATCAATTGTATCTTATAAATATATTCTTGACACCATTCATGTCGACGGTTACTTGGATCGGCAAATTATTTTTCTCAGCCTATGCGCGCGTGATTTAAGTTGATAGATACGAGACTTTTTTTTGGAGATTCGACTTCGATCGGGGAAAAAATGTTTACACCCCGAAACGGATGAAATATTCGTAAAGCGAATAGGTAACAGCAATTGGACGGACGTATCGTTTGATGTCGTTCCAAGGTAGAGCCATTGGAATGTGAGTAATATAGTCAGTCGAGGCTAAAATGAAGCGTTCATGTCGTTGGCATGTAAAAGTACGTATATAACGATGATATACGTACCGCGCAAATTGCACAAAAATTTCACCTACTGATATTTCCTTCGAAAGCCATTTCCCAATCGCGTTCGCTCCGTTCAGTCGTCCATTAAGGTCACGCGTGTACACGTCAATAACTGCAGTTATAAAGTACATCGATACGGTTGCACTAGCCGCACCCGACGCGGTTTCACGTTATAAAGCGAGACTCAGTCGCGTCGTAATCGAGCCGCGAGGAGCGAGACAAAGCGACGCTCGGTTTCCGGAATTTGGATTATTTCGAGGCCCCTCTGATAAATCGAAGGTCGAGCGACGCGGCGGCGGCCGACCAACCCCTCGACTTCCCATTCCGGAAGACAAAAAATTCAATAACGATCGGGACTTCGACTTCGTCCTGCCTCCCCCCACTCCTCCTTCGCAATTCCTTCGCTCGGTCTGAGTATTTTCTCGTTCGTGGTAATACGGGCAAAACTATTACTCGACGAAAATCCTCAGCGAGGAGTGCGTCTTGCGATGACTTTAGATCCGATGTAATAGAGACGTCGTATTGTAAAATTAATAAAAAAAAATGTATGAAATGGTAGATATATTCCTGGTAGTTTGTACAATATATAAATAATAGTGGGCCCGCGCGGAAATTCCGCAGACGACAGAAGATGAGGAACGTGAATGCAAATGATACGGAATAATTGTATTATAGATTATGCATTACTTTTACCAAAAGTCAATTTTTACCTTCGATTTCTAGACAAATAATACAATGTGCAATTATAAATTAACAACTCGTCCAAAGCGGAGAACTTAATCTTTAAAATGGTGCCTCATTTATCGCTTTTGGTTTCTTATGGAGGGAGAAAAAGGGTTTATCATGAAAAATCACCTTCTAGAAATAATATACAAGACAGGACGAGTAATCGAGCGATTATCGTGTAGAAGTTTATATCTGGTATCAAAAAACAATATTGAATTTTTATATTCAGATACAAAACCGAGCCGTTTCGAAAAAAATGAGAAACTATGCGCAAGGTAAAGCGAGCGCGTTGCTTTCACCCAAACCAATACGCGAATCCTTCAAGGACAATAGCGTTACCCGCGTAGGTATATAACTTCACTTTTATGCCGGTATGATTCTTGATGCTTGCACGAGGCCCATTTCCGATCTCTCGGTGAAACGCGATTCCCACGGGACTGGTAGATAAAACCGGAGCTCCGAATTACGGCCTAAATAAGACTGTAATAAACTGTAGGCAGGTTTAGAGGACAGGTAAATGTACCTATAAATATTCAACGGCGTCCGTATAAAGCTGGTTTCGCGGTAGAAGTTTTTTTTTCGTACACATCAGGGCACCGCGCTTCTCATATTATTCTCTTCTTCACTCATACGACATTACGCGCTAATGAGCGCACCAAGTGCCAGGCGAACGTCACTTACGACGAAAGCGTCGGATCTATGAATTGTTCAGCACCCGCGATCATGAATAAACGAGGAGAACTGTGCCTCCCACTCTCGCGCGCGCTGATCCCCGTACAGCTATGTACTCCGTATGCGCTGTCAGTGGAGAGGGAGTGCATCCGAAGCCGGAAGAACGGGATCCTCTTCTCTCGAGTTCACAGCTTCGGCACAGCTATTCAGTTTCGAGATGTTTACAGACGCGGTGTGCTTCTGCTGTATATTCGGCTAATATTAGCGGTGGAGTTCACTCGGCGTGTAATAATTAATTAACAACCGCGATACGAACATTTCAAGAAGAGATATCGTTCGTGTGTTATGTGGAATATTTATTTTAGTTATACGCATACTTATTCCTCCGACTATAATGTCCGTATATGAACTACGAATATTTCTGATCTGTCAGTAAACGATTATAGTTCGAATTATTTGCTCGTATAAAGAGATCGGTTTACTTTTTAGTTAATAAACGCATATACTTGAATATGGCGAAATAAATATTTCATTGAGACAAACAGATATTTGTTAATTATTGTACCGGTAATTGTTTAAAATAAAATAAACATTCTAATAATTCAGGCGGAAAAATTCTATACAGTTTGTATATAGTCCATATACGGATTAGATCCTGTATAGATTATGTTTCCAGACGGAAAAATTCTATCTATTTTCTATAGAATCCATATGTGGTTTTGGTCACATACGGATTATATATAATTTCTATATTAACCACATAAGGACTATATGTGGATTATAAACATTCAAAAATTTGTATACAGTCCCTATATGATTCGTATAAAAATGACATGTAATTCATATACAACCAAAACCATATATGGATTGTATGTATACAAATTATATACAAGGTTTTCTCCCGGGTCCGTATTATTTCTATGTAAATCGTATAGAGATCATATCATAGAAAAATTGAATCATAGAAAAATTCAAACAATCCATATAATATAGTCCGTATGTAGCTTATATATATATAATAGAAATCATATATAATCTGAATAGGAGCAAATCGATATATGGGCTATATTATATGAACTATATAGAACTTTTCCCCCTGGGAATTAACCCTGCAATGGCACATCCAATATGAAAGAGTCACCTGCGACATACACGTAGCCATTACAGGGTTAAGAAATATTTTCTTGTCCCAACGAAATATTTATTTCGCCATATTGAAGTATACGTTTCTTAACTACAAATAAATTGTTCTCCCGATACGTAAGAGTGTACCGCTCACTCAATGGCCCTTCCGATTGTTCAGAAAGGGGCTCAGCCGCTCTGTAGCTACACCCAACGCTCACGCTACAAACGTAAATTTCGCTTCACCCACTCTTACCACATACACAGCCGTTTAAACATTACAGCGTCGATAATAACGTTATCGCCGTTGGACCGCGAGAGATTATCCCGCGGGTTACACCGGGCCGGCCGCGCGTAAATACGGGGTTTCTCAGAGTGGCGTCCCATAAGTTCGACCCGCGTATATCTACAATCGCCGCGCTGCACCATACCAACCGTGCCGCGCGCCGTGCTTCCGCAGCGTGCGTTATTTCGTATTACAAGCGAGATAAGCCGGGAGAAAACGAGAGAGAAAGAGAGCTGCAGGGGAAGAAGGAGGAAGGGTGAGAGAGAAGGAGATAAATAGGGGAAAAAAGAGGCAGAGAGAGAGAGAGAGAGAGAGAGAGCAGGAGAGGAGAGAGAAAAAGAACTCCGGTCGATAAGAACCTTGTATTCCACACGAAGCACGCGTCTACCTCGAATCCGCCAATTTCTGATGCCACTCGTCGTCTGGCGGACGAAACCGAGACACGTAGACATCCCCCACACGTGTACACCCTCGCGCATCCACGACTCTCGGCGTTCGTCAGACGACGGACCTACGTGCAACGGAAGCTGGAGGGTTCGCGGTTCGATTTCCCTGGTTTAGCGGCGAAGAGGGGAGGGGCGGCCCGCTAGGGCCATTCGCATTGGGTTTCGCTATTTTACGGCGCGGGGAGGTAAGGGCAGTGTGCGACGGAACGCGCGCGTTCGCCGTCTCCCACTGGGAACTCTCGCCCCGCGGTCCACGAGGCCGCGGCATAAGTTACAGGTCTGCCCGAGGGCCGCACCACCGGTCCGACCCTCAAAAGCACATGGGAAATTCCGGACGGAGAGTGCCGTCTGTAATTTCCTTCCGCGGTCGTACGTCGAAGAGGCGTGCACGGATTTCGATTCTTATTCGGAGCTGCGAACCGCGAGTAGAAAGTGCGGAGGAGAGAATGGGAGGAAGGATACCGCACTGAAGAAAAAGAGTGGTAATGATTAACGGTCTTCTAGTTGCTGAAGCGGTAATGTAGTTTCGAGTGACTGCAGCACCAGCTTCAACAGCTAGAAAACTCCACGAAAGGGATCACCCCAGGTTGAAAAGTTCTATATATTTTGTATATAATCAACACGCGGATTTGGTCATATATGGATTATGTATGATTTCTGTATTAATCATATACCGTATGAGGCTAAACTTACTCGCCAGGAAAAAAACTTAAATCACTATTATATCTCATTAATTTTGAACAATTGGCCTATACCGATATAAGACTTTGTTGTAGGTGAAAATATAATCTTGAAAAAAGTGTTAAATAAATATAAGCCAAAAGGGCTCATAGATAATGAGATAATAGCGATTGAAGTTCCTTTTCTGGCGAGTAAGTTTAGCCTCATATATGGTACAGATTTCATATGGATTATACAAACGTTCAAAAATGTATATATAGTCCTTATATGGTTAATATAGAAATCATATATAATCTACATAAGATCAAATCCACATACGTACTATATACAAAATACATATACAGAACTTTTCCGCCTGGGACGATATCACTGTTGTAGCGATACGTATTACTCATGTGGAAATACTTAATGATGTAATAGCGAAATATTCTTAGATAATACCCCGGATAGATCTAGTGACATAGTTTTACACTAAACGTTCCATCGACGGTAAGTCAAACGGTCCATCGATCTGACCTCCTCCCGAGCGAGGGAAAAGGTACGATATCGATCGTCGAGCGCTTACATATCCGCAGTATATCGTGCGGAATTTAAACTTTCGCATTATGGTGCCCTATATCGTGCGGCGATGCTTCCAACAAAAAAAGCCCGCACGTATAGGACCGAGAGAGAAGTTTGCTGCAGCCGACGATTTATACCGCCTCGAGAGTCCCCGGCTCAGCCGCCGCGCTACTCGCTGTGGTAACGGTTGGCGGCGCATACGGATCGCGCGCGCGCGCGTCTCCTGCTTCTACGCCCCTCTAGCCCCTCTCTGCGTTTGCTCTATTCCGCTCTCTCTATTCCTGCGTTTATCGCTAAAGCTTTTAAGTCGCGGTGGGAGATATAAACAGCCGCGTTAGAGAGAGATATTTATTTCGCGTGACCCTTCGGCCGGATGGGATATTTATAATGTAATCCCGCTTCGTTCGCATTTCCGGGAACGCGAATTGGGCCGACGAGAGTTATTACGGCGCGCGAAGTGTGTATCGCGAAAAAGCATCGAAATGAGAAATTATCAGGTTAGTAGGTCGGTAGTCGCGCGGAGATTTGGAAGTTTTGTCTTGTAAAGAAGACATAGAAAATGTAAGAACTCTGTATTTGTTAATTTCTTAGTTTCGCTTCAATAGGAAATCTTAAAGCGACGGAATTTATTTTCCGCAATGATCCAATTCTACTCTGTTAAAAGTTTCGCTTGGAAATTCAAGTGAAAGTAATCGAAGCAGTTATCAACTACATTTGTATATAAAATGTCATACGAAATAATACATTATCATTTCTATAATGTCCCTTTGATTTGAATATTATTAAAGAAAATAAAGACTGAGATAGTATAAGTATAATCAAGTATACTACTGAAAACTCTGGTTCTTTCGATTTTTAAGATTCAAACTATTCTTAACAGTGTATACACCGAGTAAAAAGTTTATAAATAGATAATAAATTTAATTTCAAATACGGTAAAACAAATACTTCCTCAGGACAAGAAAATATATTTCAATCATTAAAATGTTTATTTCATTCCGGATTTAATTATGCCAAATGAAAATCATAACAGTTAACAAATATCTACTTGGCCCTACAAGATATATATTTAAATAAACATTTATTAACTACAAATAAACCGTTTTCTCGGTGCAGCTTCCAATATCCGAAAATTAAAGCGAAAAGGCTGCGAGCCTCGAATTTCGGGCTTGCCCGTCGGTGGGAGCTCCCAGCTGTCGGTGGGATGCCGATCTATAATTTTGTAATCGATCGTACCGCGGCCGATACTCGATGGTATAATTATAGCGATAATAATGAGCATTATGCCGGGTACTTGATTATCTCCTTTGATGAAGCTCGCGTTACCCGTTCATTCTTCGTAAGCGATAAACGCCGGACGGGGCACGCGCCATAATGATACTTCGACAGGTGTAACGCGTACGAAATCGAATTCTCTCACGAGAAAAATGGATATTGGAAATCCACGTAACGGCCCTGCAGCGCGTGTCATGCAGCGTGCGTCAGATTGTGTGATAGGGGATCTGGAGAGCGCGAAGATTACTTTGCTTGACCCACTTGGCTCCCCGGGTAAATATTTCAGGTTTACGGACACTGGGGGTCTTTTTTATTGGATAGAATATGCAAAGATATACGATTGTCATCGAGAGAGATTCTACACGGGGTAAAGCAGGTAGTCGAAAGTGCTATAGTATTTCCCATTAATTTGCATTCGCTCTTGATATTTAAAAAAATCTCTCTTCGTTATCGAAATATTTACATGTGTAGCTTATTTCCGTCATTTTGAAGTATACTCATTTAGAGTATTTCCCATTAATTTGCAATTAGCATTTCAAATAAATGTAAATAATTGGGAAATGTTATAAATAGGTAGGTACATTTAAAAATTAAAAAAATAATCTGAACGCGTGCAAATGTTTCCTTTTTCATTCTGTAGCGCGAACATATGTATAATTTCTTTCCTTTCGATAACGAACAAAGATTTATAAAAATACCGACAGTGATTCCCTTCCAATTTCACAGCCTATACAACGCAGCGTGCAGCGTTCATTTTGATCGGGGACTTATAGTTCGCACCGAATGTTGCTCCTGAGTTTATTGTTCGTCTGTGTAATCCACCTACGAGAGAATATGGCCGGGTTTCACGTACATCGCATTACGTATGAATATTACAAGCGTGAACACAGTCGCGACTCCGACGAAGAACAGCATTCCACTGCACCACCCGATTACCAGAGAGTATACACCTGCATATCCACGCGTATACTGATCCCTATACGTTCACGTTCAATGATGAGGTTGCGGAGATGCGTTAATAATTATTCAATCGTGTTACTCCAATTTTCGAAGAGTTTTAATGTAACGGTTCTCGTGATAAATGGATACCGAGAGAAATATTTTCTAGTACCAAACAATATTTCCTTCGACCAAAAACATGATATAATTCCAGGATCGAATCATGGTTTTCTTCGTGCAAGAAAATATTTGCTAAGCTCGAGTAATTGTTTTTTTTTTCAGGAAGAATTTCTTGTCTCAATGAAGATATTCATGAATGTGAAGAATATATCATCTATACACAAGAAGTGACACAACTCAAAAAGGTGTACAGCTTTGCTCAATATGAGGAAAACGGCGGAAGCAAAGTTGTGCACCTTTTTGAGTTGTGTCACTTTTCTTGTGTATAGACGATATATTCTTCGACCATTACGTTACGTATTCTTAAAAATTGTTAAGGCCACACGTTCTTGATTAAAAAAATACTTCCTTGTGATACTAGCAATTATTTCTCTCAGTGTACGCCTCGATGAACTTACGAAATGAAGCTTTACCGAATTAAATGTCCTTTCGTATTATTTTCTACACGTCTATTTGAAAAGATCGAGGTACAGTGCACGTGAAAAAAAAAGAAGACGTATTTATACTTCCATGCTAACCCGAACGGAAATGCGTGATTAAACTCGGATTATTTTCGCTTGGCGTGATTAAGGGGTATGAATTATGCATGTTTGTGTACGTACGTATTTTAGCATGCGTTCGGACTGGCTCTTCGTGGGTGCATCCGCATGGTACTGTCACTGGACGCCGTACGGTTGCGCGGCGTAAACAGCCGCCTGCTGTTTTCCAACAAGCTGATGCAGCGTGTGCTCGCGACCCCCTCGAATTTAACCACTTCCAGGTTACACGCAGCTGTGCTCGTATCGGGCGCCTGGCCGTTGCACGGCCAGTGCTCTCGCGGTTTTTCGCTCTCGTCGGCGTTACTTAGCGTGGCCGTCCGTGACGGCACCAAGGAAATGTGGTTGACGATGACGCGGTGAACTTTACGAGCAAGCTGCGTACGGATTTCTTGCTACATTCGTCGATAATGTTACTTCGGAAATGTGTGAATGGGGATTAATCATGCATGAGAAATTCAATATTAATTCACCCCTCGATATTTTAGTTCTCGAAATTTGGCCAAAAATCGAAATCTTTGAAATCGATCGTTCGATAATTTTATTTCGTGTATTTTTGTCGCGCCGATTACGAAAAATACGATTATTAGGTCGTTATTTCAAAAAAAATATAAGATGTCAAGATGATTCTGTCTAAATAAAATTATTTTTTCGGACAAAATCGTCGATAATTCGGTGTCTTTTTGGGCTTGCCTCTACAAAAGCTCGTGATTTTTGATATCAGCGTGAAATAATACATTGGATAAGATGGTCGAGAGTTCATTTCCAGAGATTTCAAATTTTGCCAAAAATCAAAATCTCTGGAATCAATCGGTCGACCACCCTATCTTGTGTATTTCTTCACACTGATTACGAAAACCACAGGTCAATATTTCGAAAGAAATATAAGATATTGATGATTTAATGTATGAAAAAATAATTTTTTCACAAGAAATCATCTATAACATGTACTTTTTCATGACGATTGCGAAAAACAGTTACTAAGTCGATATCTCGAAGGAAATATAAGATACTGATGATTTAATGTATGAAAAAATGATTTTTTTCACAAGAAATTATCGATATCTCGGGGTTCCTTTGTGATTTACTCAATAAAATTACAATTTTTGAAATCACCAGGAAAAAATACATCGGATCGGATAGAAGATTCCATGAAGTTCGATTTTTGCGAAACTGTTACGGTAATTTGAATTTATCATTAGGGTAGTACGGAGCGTGAATTGAAAACAGCTATAGAACACTGTCACATCCGGCCCGGTTCAGCCATGCTGTCAATTCACCGCAGTTACACGGTGTCGAGTGGTCGATTCTTCCGGCGGGGGGAACAAATCGAATGTAACGACGGTGTTGATACACGCATGGATCTCGTTAAACGAATGCGCACCGTACCCTCTCGTTTATTAACGGTACCAGTTTACGTACGAGTAAATCGCTCATTTGTCGGTGTTCTGGTTTGAACGGATTTCTGTGTCGCAGTGATTATATTAAACATTCCACACGTTATATGAAACTTTTTTTTTCGTGCAATGATTAGTCAGATAAGTTTTTAGAACAAATACAATTGCCGTACAAGATTAAACTATTTTAATCATCGATTCTTTGTATTTAACTACAATATTTTCTTATTTTTATTTCGACTTTAAATTAGGCTTTTTATAGTAGGATTCAGTTACTCCTATATAATTTTAGGTATTCGACTGTATAATATATATTCATTTCAAAGCGCGAATTAAATCCATCGAATTGCTAATGCAATGAAAGGATCCCTCGCACATCCGTCATTTAACGTGACACATTTTCCTCTAATGCAGTTAACTTAATTATTTAATAATGAAGATTGATCTATATTCTTTTTCGTGGAGGACATACCTGTCCGGAGATTTCATAAATCTAACGAGAGCAGGCGATCGAGATATCTCCGACCCCAATTCAACCCCCGATTTACAAGGGAAGAAACGAGAAATCCCGAAAAAACGGAAGCCAGCTTTCCTTACGATCTCTCGAATTTAAATAAATGTTCCTCTATAACGAGGTGGCCCGATGACAAGCCTTGAAGTACGATCTCGCTTGACCCTTTCGGTCGAGAAGCCCTATCCGTCTTTCTCGTGGAAGGTAGTTCGGCTCGATCTACGTGTCAGCAGGTCTCTACCGTTGCGGATGGTCGAATTAGAACCCCCGATCGGTGGTCGTCCCTCCCTTATCGTGCGTCTCTTCAGAATCCACGTTCCGTCTTCGAAAGCTTTCGGGTGTCGCATTCATCGATATTATCTCGTGGGATATTTCATCAGGAAAACGTGGAATTTTAAAACTGACCACGCAAGACAACCAACTACCTACACGGAAAGACTAATACCAGTAAATCGAACTGTATTCACAATAAAAGAAGTATACGTGAGGGTTTTCGAATGTTTTCAGTGCGGCATAGTAATTATTCTTTTGAAAATATTAAATCGTGATAGTTCACATTATAATTTATTAGTTTCTAAGGAAAAATTGTTTCTCAGCACAGTAGGAACATCCGAAAACCCTCGTGTGTATCTCTTTTATTGTAATTATACAGTAAACTTTACAGTAATTATATGTAAAGCTTTTATCCAATACGTTGTTACGTCTTGAAAATTCCTACGCAGCCGTATTCATAGAAGTAATAGAGGTACGTGCGAGCGAGCGACAAATAAATTCTCATGGAGAGATAGAGGATAAGCAATCATGTAACAGCCCGGACAGATCAAATCCCAAACAGGAACAAACACTCTCCTACGCATCGACGAACGAAACGGAAAGCGAAACCCTTCAAGGAGCCTTCAACAGATCATAACTTCATCACACTCTATGGGACGCAATAACGACGTGTTATCGACGCGAGAGGCCGGAAGTTCCGCGAAGCCCTCAGCGATGCACGTGCCACCAAAAACTAGATCAAGGCATCTTCTCCCCCCCCTTTTCAAAACATCAGGCTGGACCCCACCTAGGATGAAGAATCAAGCTTGACCATTGGTCACCCCCATCGGAACAGGGATAGGAACCACCCCCGCGAAAATGAAATAAAAGGAGACTCTCTAATCAGAGCATGCAAAATGTTTTTTAGTGCAGAATATTAGCTCAGCTTCCAGTATCAATTAGATCAGAGCAAGTTTTTAGTGCAGAATCTTAGCGCAGAATTTAAGCAGAATTTAAGCAGAATCTTTTAGTGCAGATATTTAGTTGAGTTTCCAGTGCGAATTTGATTGTAATCAGATCAGTGTTTGTGGCTTTGTATCAAGTTCATTAGTTGCTTAAGAATAAAATCCGTTAACCAATCGGTGTTGTGATTCGTGTCGCCCAATCCTTTGCAAGTAATCGAGAAAGGAAAGCCCTAAGGAGAGAGTAGAGAGAGAGAGATCCAGCCCTCCTAGCCAGAACCACACGGCAACCCGAGAGAGAAAGAGAGAGATCGAAAGTCAAAGAAAGGTAAGTGGCAACAGAATATTCTTTTGCGATATAAAATTGCTTGATTGTATCGATGATCCCTATTGTTTTCCCCGAATTGATAGTTAGTAGTAAATCTAGTTGTCCATGACGTGACAACGTGATTATAAAAATTAATATACTGCGTTGCGAAATGTATAAGAGCAATTTCACAGGGAAATGTATTAATTTTTACAACTACGGAGTATATTAATTTTCATAATCACATATTGGAAAAAAGCTTCATATAAAAGTACCTACATTAAAAATACAAAAATGTTTACAGGGGAAAGTTTAGTAATATCGAATGCGCGCTTTGCAACAATCACGATGAGCGGAGGCCATCAAATACCCAATAGGACTCGATTTTCTCCCACATTTCTTCGCGGAGACAACGAAGACCAACGATTCGAGAGTTACTCGCCCCTTTTATCCTCGCGCGTTGCACCGCGACGATAGCGAGCGCCTATTAATTCGCTCGCGCCGACAGGTGGAAGAAAAAAGGATCGCTCCACCCGAGAGGAAGAGAAAACGCGATGTCCCTTCTACCCCACGCGTGGCCACTTTCCCACGCACATTTTCGATAATCCCCCTCCGAAACGTTTTCTCTTTTCACCTCTACCCTACCCGGCTCGCACTCCGCGGCTCGCCTCTCGCCGCGCAACTCCTCGGCGATATTTCGTTTTACGATTGGACTTTTACCTTCCTGATCCGGTCGAGATGCCCGCGTGATTTACCGGCGGGGCAAGGCGGGGCCATTAAAGCTAGATGTGTTTGGTCGTCCGTGAGCGGAGGGCCAATTGGTTGCGCGCGAACCGAGCTTTATAACTCGGCCGCGTCATTTAGCCCCGTGAATCGGTCGGTGCGGAGCGACGACGCCCGGCGGAAATATTCGACGGAGGATTTATATCGCATCCGATACACGAGGAAGAAACGAGTTTATGTGCGGTAGGAGTCTAAGAATGACTATTAGAATGAAATTTATACACAGAGAAAAAGAAATAGTAGATTTGACGAAATTGGCGGTAATGAGCGGGCGAACGCCGATCAAGTTACTTGAATTAAATAACTTGGTTATAATGATTAAAAATTGTTTGACGAAAACAAGCTTTAGTTGAGTTTAGCAAATTGTTAGTTCAAATAACTGGATCTGTGTTCTAGTCAAAATTTAGTCAAATCTATCATACATTTTTCTCAGTGAAGAAAGAAATAAATATTAGAGAAGAATTAAACATTCCGAATTGTGCAATTCTACTGATTTCGTCTCGATTTTGTTGATTTTGCGTATAAATATAGTACCTATCGAAACACCGCGATAAAGAGGAGGAATCGTGAAAAGAGGATAGGGGGTGAGGGAAACCGCCGGAGAGACGGAAACAGACAGACATCGAGAGGGGAATCGGGGTGCATTGTGCGGAGGTGGTTACGCGCGGTCGTTGTACCTACCGCGAAGATGTCTGTGAGAGATATTAACGGCAACGCGCGTCGATATCCTCCTTTTCTTCGGAAAAGAAAAAGGAAGAAAGCCGGAGAGCGACCAAATGAAAAGTAGGTCGGTAATGGGAACAGTTTCAACGCCTGGCTCTTCGCGCGAGCGTCTCGGGTTGTACCGCGTGATTTTTATCGTCGAGTAATTTTCCGTCATCAGTGAAACGACCGACCGCGTTTCCTTCGGCCCATCTCTGGCTCTTTTCTCCACCCCCTTACCGTGTGTACCGTCCCGTCATCACCTCTCTTTCCTCGAGCCTCATCTATTCTTCCGGAAGAGCAGTACTAACGCGCGAGGGATCCATTTTAGAGGGGAGTATAAATAAAAAGACGAACGAGCGAGAGGACACCGAGCGAAGTAACGATTAAACGCGTGTTTTGCGATTGCAGGGGTTTCTAGAAAGCTCGTGCGTGCACTGAGAACGAAATTTGGTCAGTTTAACCAAAATCTCGGAGACTATGAACATACTGTTTGGTTAATCCTTTATATGTAGGATACTGGTTGATATTTCAACTGTTGTTAATTTTCATTTGTCCCCCAGTGGTATTATATGTTAAATGTGTTCATCTACATGGATGCTGGTTGAAACATCGACTTGCTTAAAAAAATATGACCGATATTTTTGTTTTGTGTCATATTTTCTATTTTCTCAGTTTAGTTAGAAATAAAAAAGTTTATAAGTTCGAATATCGCAATTTTATTTTTTTGTAACTTGTCCTATAAAGGGTTAAATATGGATTCTCTCTGTATCTGTTTAGTTAATCTGACCATTTTTTCTGGTTAGAACGCGTCAAACTGGATGCATTTTATCATTTTAACTTAATTATTTTTCACAGTATAGTGATACCATCTCATAACAATTTTTTGGTGAAGGAATATGACGCTAAGGTTGCATTCCGCCTGCATTCTTATTTATTTTCTTTGCTGGTACATTTCTAATAATTATTTGCTGTGGATGCGTACCGGATGAGTACGTGCTTACTAAAATCTACAGAATTGCGTTGGCTCTGCCTTCCTATAACCGGTTCACGTGTGGATAGTATGTTTTCTATGCTAGATATACGAATGAATCAGCTCCAGTTCGTGAAAGGTATGTAAAAAGAGCAAGTGAGCTTAATTGCAACGGAGAAGTGTAACGCGACGGAATTGTACATACGATGGGGGATGAAAAACTTAGTTTCTCATTCGGTATGTGTTCAACTTTGTAGCTACGCTCAAATCTACTCATAACTCGACAAAGAATACCTTCTCTAGGGTCAGATTTAAATATTGCTATTAAATATTGCTAAAACTGAAAGGTGAATACAAAACTCCACTTTAGCCCTACAAATAACATCGTCTTATAAATAATACCAGGGCGCTCGAGTGCGTCGAAGAAATCGAAAGAGAATAACCGTCAGAAAATGCGGAAAACCCGAGGAAACGGAAAAGTGAATCGGGATGACGGCGAACGCGCGGCGGCGGTAAATCGGCGCGCTCCGTTAATTCCATCGCGGGTATATCCGACTACGCGTTCTAATGGAGTTTTCTAGTTTCCCCTTTCGCCTCGACACTCTCGGTCCGGAATCGGCGATTCGTTTCCTCGCTCGTACAATGCGCCCCGGCGAGCGCGAGAGCTCAAGTCGCCTTAAGTCGCGTCGTCGGCGAGGATAAATAGGCGGTGAGCGCGTCGAATCGAAGCGCGCGCGAAGACGAAAACGACGGTCGGGGCGTAGGTCGACGGGGGTCGGCCATCGGGTATTCAAATCCTTCGGATATCGGTTGTTTCCGACCGACATCGCGCGGACCTCGAGCGTGACTGCTAATCCGATCGCGGGTCTCATCTGCAGAGCTGTCCGCAGCGCGTCGCCCCTCGTCGCGAGCGATCGATCGAATTCATCCGAGATCGAACGATTTCGCTCTCGGGACGACGATTTCGCGCGTTTAAAAGGACGGGGAACCCAAATTCTCTCGCCGGAGATCGCGGTCCGCCCTCTCCCTCTCTCCTCCATCTCTTTCCACCTCGAATTACGTCCCCTTCGGTCGACGTCGATTGTCCGCGCGTAATTCGTCTCTGCCGCCGTGGTAGTCGTCGCTTCTCGCCGCAGTGGCTTAGCGAAGCCGACGTAACGAATGGCGCGAAATTGTCCGGGGGGGAAAGGGCCGGATAGTGTGAAGCCACCAACGAAGGAGGAGGATGCTCGGCTTTATGCGGGGGTAGGTCTTGGGAGGGTCTTAGGTGTAGGATGTTGGTTGACGCGCGGGTCGTGTGGATCCGTGGACGCGGGGCGTACGTAGGAATGTGGTAATCTGCGATTTTTCGATTCTTGATTATGTTTCGGAATCGGGTCGTTGATGAATTGAGAAAGGATATTTTGAGGACATTTGATATGATGAATATAGTGTGGTGTGGAAGTAATAATTCGTATAAGGATACGTAAGGGTTATTCTGAAATCATATTTCTACATGCTTGTATTGTATTAGATATGAATATGTGAATGCACACCGAGAAAATGTCTTAATAGTTAATAAATGTAACTTCAAATGCGGCGAAATAAATATTTTATTAGAACAAGAAAATATATATTAATCACACACATTGAAATATTTATTTCATTTAAACAGTTACCTGGAAGGATTTAATTGGGCCAAATAAATATTGTAATAATTAACGAATATTTATTTAGTCCAATAAAATGTTTATTTCGTCATATTCAAAAAAGACATTTATTAGCTACAAATTAACTGTTTTCTCGGTGCAACGATATTAAAAAAATTATTTTTTATGCTTTTGTTTGAAGCATAATATGTTTACCTCGATATTCAAAATTCTACCTAATGTATAATGTGTGTGTGTAATGTTTAAATATCTCCTATATTTAAAACTCTAAATTCTTAGTCTCTGACCTACTAAAAGAATTGATAGAAGCGACATACAAATTTCTCTGCCTTTACCTTTACCCTCTATCCGTATATATATCTCTATTACAATATATAGATACCACGATAGACGAATTTGAATTTCCTGCCCGATCGATTTCCAGAAGAGAATTATGCATACCCACTTCCGCCAATACGTTTGAAGATATCTCGTTGCATCGATGCCTCCTTTGGCGTCGCGAATAATACATACTCGTTCTCAAATCGACCTCAACGACCCGGGATGCAAGATATCTATGTGATGTCGTATGCGATATATACATATGTACGCACGCCTCACGTTAGCGAAGCCTCCTTATACGCTATAACCCCAATAGTTGCTCGCTCCTCCGCACAAAGACCTTTGATGTGCATCCGATCTTTGCCCCGCACCAAACTGCTCGTCGTCATGGAAGGCCTCCCTTGGTAAGGAGCCCATACAGGAGTGCGCTCGCGGTTACACGTAAAGTGAGCGAATACGCCGGGATGGAAGAGCGCCTGCGCGTAGAGATATCTAGTATTTTATATGCACATTATTTCTAGAAGGTGATTTTTCGTGATTAACCCCTTTTCTCCCTTCATATGGAACCAAAGAGGATAAATGAGGGAACATTTTAAAGAGTAAGTTCTTCGCTGTTAACGAATCGTTAATTTAAAATTGCACATTTTATATTGTTTTTTCCGTTTTTTTTCTACAATCATTCCATATTTTTTGCACTTACGCTCCACATCTTCTGTCGTCTGTGGAATTTTCGTGCGGGCCTTTACTAGTCTATAATAATCTCGCATCCCCCATACGCGTGCATGTAACGTATATCGGAGACTGTGTACCACTTCGGAGAATAAACTTTCCCGATTAAATTGCACGGGCGACCAACCCGGACGCAAAGATCCGGCCAAGTACTTTAATTAGAAGTGACTGTAGCGAGCCTCCTCTCCTCTCCTCGTCACTTTGTGAATAAATAAGAGCAGAGATATGCTACGCCATATCCCACCCCCGTACCTATCCTCGAGTTTTCTTCCGTCGACGTTCTACTTCGACTCACCGAACTTTCTCCCTGTAAGTAAATGAACGGTACTCGATACAGGCGGGGGTGCAGCGTGTATAGACGTTCCGGCGATCAGCCCGCGCAACGCGAGATTCGACTCCGTTGCAACAGCGAAACTTCGACGGGGGGCGTCTTAATTATAGAACTAAGTTTCCGATTGAGAGTCTTCTTGGCGTTTGGGAAGGAGTCAAATTAGCCATGGCTGTCTTCAATTTCACTTCCGAACGGGTAAGTACACGGAGAGCGTGTAATTTTGTTTGTTTCTAGATACTTGCCTCGTGATTGGAGGGAAAGAGATATTTATTATTTTATACGGAGAGCAAAATTTGCTTGGTCGGAATAAACGTGTTTTTGGATAGCCCTAAAAATATTATTCAATTAAATCAATAATATTTATGTAAGTCCAATCAATACTCATTTTAATTGACTGAATGTCCCTCCTTAGGACTATTCAAAAATACGTTTATTTCAATGAAGCAGATTTACAAAAAAATGCAGGTAATGCATTAGGTACCATTGTGATTGCACAAAAAACTTTGGAAGTGATCAAACAAACGAAAAGAAACTTTATCCTAATCGCGGATTTTGTTTCAATAAAGTTCCCTAATTGGAAAAATTCATTTCAATATATGGACAAAATGTTAAAAAAAATTGTTAACATATAAAACGAAAAGAGCTCAAGTTTAATTTTGCAAAATGACTTCCTGTCATGAATATTTTATTTACATATATGCAGATGGCCACGCGTGACTCGCACCGAAATGTCAGTTTATGCGACGTCGCGTCGTTTAGAATTTTCCCGGAACTACCCTCGATGAAGTGTCGAACCTGTTGATGGACGTTCGATTAATTCATTCACCAGTCAGCTGCAGTTAACGCCTTCCTTCGTTTTGGACCTATCATTTCCGCGCGCGTTCATCCGCGAAATTATATGCTCGTGCCGTTCACAGCGACGCGGTAAATTCGGGTTAACTTTACGCGCGTATCTCGTAAACCGGCGAACGAGTTGCGGTGGATGGTAACTGGTATATTGCGTAGCAGGAAAGAGATGAGAAGAAATGCAGACTGAAGATGGTTTTGAGTAACTCGGGAAAGACAGTGGGAGAAAGCAAAAATAAGAATAACGGGGAGAGAGGAAAATATAGAGAGGGAGGAGAGGGTTGGAAAAGAGATAAAGTGGAAAAGCAGGTGGAGAATAATAAAGGAAAAATAAAATAGGCAACCCTCGTCACTCTCCGCACAGTTGCACCGTACACAGAAACCGTAAATATTTTTTACAGTGAACCGCATTATTCGGCATTAGCTCGCCCGGGTTTTCCAAAGCGCAAGTTATGGAATTATCCACGGCGCGCCGGCCTGTCATCGTGCACCTAGTTGAGGCGATTATGCTCGCTCGATTTCCCGTCCCGTTGTAATAACGGAAGCGAGCGACTGGGCTATCTGTAATTGGATTTGGATTCCTGCCATCCACGATCGCAAAATCCCGATTCGCCGTAAAATTTCGTGAGCCGATGCAGAAATGACGGATAATCAATTGGACCGCGGAGGATGTGGATTTCGAAAGCTGATTTACGCGTGGAGGAAGAAAGCCTTTTATGTGCACTTTATATACGGTTACTGAAAAGTATACAGGGAAGAGTTGATTATATTGTACCACGGGTTTAAATCGTATCATTACTGATGTTTTATGAAATAAAAAGAGGAGAAATTAATAATGGTATGATTATCTACTACCACCTGAATCGTACCACCATACCGAGAAAAACATTTATTAATAGGTGATAAATATAATTTCAAATAAAGCGAAATAAATATTTCGTTAGAGCGAGGAAACATGTGTTAATTATTAAAATGTTTATTTCATTGATCCAATAGTATAAAATGTCATGCGATTAGGAGTTCACTGACACGAATAAATAACCTATCCATTAACGGTACGTACACTAACGGTGATTAATTGAAAAATTAAAGATATACAAAAAGTATATCGAAAACTCTCGGATAGAGAAAATTCGCGATGGAAAATATATAAACAGTAACGCGCACGAATTAAACGGATATTAAAGAAGCCCAAAGTAGATTTACCCCCGGGCGGTTCAGCCTTACATTCCCCTCCCGAAATTGGTCGGGCGAGTTAACTCGCTTCAATGTCTGGCGGGCATGCCGTGGCCGCAGTTAGGGGGCGAGGTCTCGCGGGTGAAAATTCGAGGGTGAGAAGTTCTTGGTCCACCGAGCGCCTCTGCTGGTACACCAGCGCCTTGGCTGGTACACCTACCGCCATTCATGGCGTTATTGTTTTAAATTACTCGAAATGATGCGGCAATTTGCATTCACTAGGGGAAGTGGCGGACTTGTAGGTACTTTGTAATTACAGCTTCTCGGAATATCGCGGGAGAATCGATTTTTAATGGCGTTCTATTACTTCGCTAATTCGGAGGAGTGCAATTTAAACTTTTTCAAGCGTGAGGCTTCATCGACTCTAGCAAATGAAAACGGTTTATTTTTTTTCAGTGACTTTTCTGTTACTCCACGTCCATTAATTAATTTCTTAAATCGAATCAACGATCGTTGGGTACTTTTAGCACATTTAATTTGTCATATTATGATAGAGTGCGATTATTCCGTTCGCATTACACCGAGAAAAATTACCTGGTCAATTTAACCAAAATCCTAGAGACCATAACCAAACCGCTTGGTGAAATATGGATCCTCCATTTGTTTGGTTTGTTGACCACTTTCTGGTTAGAATAACTAGAAATATAGTTAAAGTTACTAAAAATGTAGTTACAATAAATAAATATTTGGTTCAATTTATTAATATTTTGGTTGGAGTAATTAAACTCGTTTCACCAAATGCGAATTATCATTTTAACCAAGTTATTATTTTCAATGTGGCAACGATTTTATACAACTAAGTGTGTTGTGCAATCTTCAAAAAAATATTTTCCCCATATTTGCTAAAATATTAAATATTATGTTAATATTACGAGATAACGGTGATCGATGCGGATGCCTCACGAAATAGCCCCGCCAAATTGGTGTAATCTGACCAGTACTAAAGGCGCGTGACATCGAATGCTTCCTCGAGGTGACACCACGACGCCGTGGTGTGTGCCTTCTGATTTTCCGAGGTAAATCTTGCGGATAGAGAGCACTATGGGGGTGAGGAATAGAGAGGGACCGGCGACCGCTAGCCAATTACTCGGAGGGCTTCGTATGTTAATTGGTTTCCTAGGGAGTTAGGGCCGGGAATAAGGGGTCGAGGGGAAGGAACTGGTAAGCCGAGATCACCGTCGAGGCAAACGAGATGGTGCGTTGCGCCGCGGTTATGGCTCTGAACTTCGATGAGCGCATTTTCACCGTGGAGGAAAGACAATGGAAGCTCCGGGAAGAGGATTTACGGCGGAAAAGGAAGAAAACGTATATCGCGAGATAGGTAGTGGATACGTCTATTATTCTCCTATGTACGACCACAGACGCGGTACCTGATTAGTTATTCGCGCGACGATAATGTGCGTGAAGCTGTAACAGTACTTTCGACCGGCGTAACAATTGCGTACGCGATATTATTTGCAGTTTATCGTCTAACGCTTGAGAACTTTTTATTCATTTAAAAATTAATTCGGTTATCGATATGTGTAATTACTCTAATTTTTTATTTATTCATTTTCCCTCCTTCGTTTCTTCTTCATCATTTTTTCCCCCGCAAATTTTTAATTCATCTGTAGATCTGAGAAAATTTATTGTAAAATGATCAGTAGTGAATATCATTTAACGCTTGAGCATTTTCATTCATTTAATCATTCATTTGGTTATCGATATCTATGATTACTAATTTTGTACTTATTCATTTTCCCTCCTTCATTTTCACCCCTTATTTCCCTAGTAAATTATTAGTGAATTTGTAAATCTGAAAAAATTGATTGTAAAACGACTATTGGTGAATATCGTTACTATTTTAATAATATCAATGTTCCTATAATTACTATTATCATTCAACCTTTATCGCGCAGCACCGCGAAGCCGATAGAGAAATACCTGCCTATATACGGAAATAAAATCCGACATCGTTTTCAAAGCCCTAGGTACAGTTCACTCGTTATCGTGGAATCTAACGTGGCAAGAGTTACGTCGCGCAACGACCATGAACAAAGCACCGAGGAAATAACGACGTTACCGCGTGGCGAATACACATGTATACAGGTGTACATAGGTACGCAGCGCTGCGCATTTGTCGCGTGATCAACGGCAATGATTGCCCGCGCCTTCTCGCCCCGCGCCATCGAGATAGCAATTGCTAAATCAGTCACTCGAGGAATGCATCGATTGTTAACGAGTGTGCGCATCGGTGACCGCTGCAATATGACGCGGTATACAGTGCAGCGGCGATTGGCATCTCTACGTCGACGCGAAACGAAGAGCGTTATAGTCGTGCTCGAACAATCGAAATGTTTGACTAGCGGCGTAAAACAGCAGGAATACGACAACGATTTAAAAATGCATCGCACTGTCGGTAGAGGAAATTTGAATGACTTGTTTTCGTAGGGATTTCTTATTGCTGTCAATCCAAGGAGTTTTCTATTTTTAATTTTTCTCTGGATTTAATGGGGTTGGGGGTTATGAATTTTTTTTCTTATGGACAATACGATATTATATAATACGATATTAATTACAGTTAATACGAATAAAATGCAGCGATTGCAGGCATCGTTCAAAAAGAGAATCGGAAAATACTTTCCCCCTTTTCTCTCCCCGGTAAACAGAACGTACAAACCAGTAGATCATGTGTGTGAACAAGGCAGAATTATTTCACAAAGATAAAACGGAATCGCAAAAACCACACAATGCTCAAATGAGACTTGCAGTTCCCGGAAAGCGAGAGGCTGCACTTTTCGCGAAACGCGGATTTTCGTTACAACTACAGCGAGCTTGTAATTTAAACGACTCGTCAACAATTTCAAATATTACGCATGGGGGCAATTTTTTTGCGCAGAACTGCACAAGTGCTGTGTACATTCAGAGGTTGGCGGATCTTTTTTAATTGGAGAACGGGAAGCCGCGCGCATCAGGCAAAGTTCACTGAAAGGAGCGCGCGTACGTTAGGTATTTCCCGGAAAAATCGCGGCGCCTCGTTAAGTCGAGTATCAAATTCCGGGTGATATACATTTTAACGAGCAAGTGCATAATAATACTTCGCGGTGTGGCCGGAGCCTACGAAAATTTGAAAGCGTAGAATCTAACGACTCGGACATAAGAATGTTTCCAAACCATTCCTTCTTTTATATTTAGATAAAGAATCTATTTTTCACTTTACATTTAAAATGATTCCTGTTAAAGAGCAAAGCAGCATTCCATACAAGTCCATTTGGGTGATTATTCGTGACATCGGCGAGGTAAGCCGTGAAATCGGCGGCCACGAACCACCGGTCGAACTTCCCGGCAAATACATACGACCCTCGCGCCCGTTTACACGCACTCGTCCGGCTGTCAGATTATAAATGGCCGTTTCAAATTCGGCAGACCAGTATAAATCGTACAACAGGCTGCGCGTAACGAGACAGCGGCCCTCCGGCTAACGCGACCGCACTAATTTCAACTAAGATGCCTAATTCCTGGGACGCGATGAATCTTGGGCCACGGTTCGTACCCCATCCGCGACTAAGCCCCGTCGTCCCTACTCGGGAGGGACGGGGGAAGCCTAATTTCCGATCCGACGCCAACCGGGGCCCTCCCGTATTCGGTCGGTGATCGTATCGCGGATGAATTGGCGGCTCGAGATTCGAGAGGAGATCACGATTCAATCCGCGTGGTGCGCTACGCGTCGCGAATCTCGATCATTTCCCCGGAAACTGTAATTGCATCTCGAACGTCCGGACGATTCGAATTAATAGACTCTTCTCATAATTTATCCACGCGTCCTTTTCGAGCACTTATTCATCATCGAAGAGTCTTTCGACTTCTGTATATCCCGGCGAAGCGAGGATCGAGAGTTTTGTCGTCATCGAGCGCGCCGTTCCATCGCCCCTTTATCGCAAATCCTCTCCGAAAGGAGGCGTTTAACGCGGACGCGCTCGACTCTCGCTGTACGAACTTTTCAGCTCCTTGATAAATTATTTTCGACCCCCGCGGCGCGGCGGTGCGATTCGGTCGCGACGCTCTCGCGCGAGAACGGATAGGGGTGAAATCGCCCCCGAGTTCGGCGTAACGGGCGTCGCGCGCGCGGCGGGTATATTCGCGCGGTCACGTATCCCGCATAAAGCACATTACCGACACGCGAGAGCCGAGATTGGCTGACGGCCGAGTCGATAGCTTTATGACGCTTTGCATTTGTTTGGCACTATTCCCTCCAGTTCGTCTCTCTCCCGCTCTCCTTCCTTCCGCCATTCGGGATTGGATTAGGTGGCGCGCGAATAAAAGCAAATTCTTCTCACGAAGATTTATTTGTCAGCCGCCGCGCCCGCTCCGTATACTGTACACGAACGATATCGTCGGGGCGCCTTACATATCGGATTTGCGCTGCGCCGATGAAAGCTCGTTTTTTCCGCGGAACGTGTTTGCTTTACGATCGGTCCCTCTCTTTCTCTTTCCGCCTCTCGCTTGTCGAGAAAAACGTGGAAAAGAAATTCCATGACTTTTTTCCCCAGATTTTCTAGTCTGAAATAGCCAAATTTCCTTGACCGTTGCGGGTACAGATGTAGTATGAAGTGTTACGCATCAATTATTTTTTCGTCGAATGAACAAATTATATCGAATGAAGAACTAAATATTAATATAATTAAATTTTGTCGAATCATATTATTTTTTAATGGTTCTTTTGCAAGACAGAAAAAACTTAGATACAAATATACATACATACACTGAGAAAAATGACCTGGTCATAAACTGATTATTTTTTGGTTAGAATAACTATACATGCAGTTAGAGTAACTAAACGCGTAGTTAGAATAAATAAACATGTAGTTGGAATAACTAAACTCCTTTAATCAGATGCATTCTGTTACTTTAACCGAGTTATTTTTCTCAGTGTACACATATAGAGAACACTTTTATTAAACTTCTACAATATATGAATTCTTAAGCATTTCAACAGACCAGAAGTCAAGCTATTTGTGTAATTTGAATATTTTCGAAAAATTCCAGAAAATTCCTCATTTTCGCTAACTTTTCCATGACTTTTCCTTGACCTACAGAATTCCCTGACAATTCCAGGTTTTCCAGAATTCCCTGACTGCTGGACAGCGTGCCACTGCACTCACTTTCCACCCTCCTTGTCGTGCGTGATCCCCATAGCTCTTGCCCTCACTCCTTTCGCAAGTTTACCCTTTACGCTCTGCTCCCAACGCGGAAATATGCCGGGAATGCCGAATGAACCTCCCTTCTCCGCGCACGATCGAAAATGTCAAGAGGCGCGAGGCACAGTCGGCTCTTGCAGGGGGCGAAAAGAGATTCTTCTTAGTCGATCATTTCGCGGTAGTTCTTTTCGCGGCGGGAAAAAAAGGGGATTCCCGGAGGCAAATTCTCGGAGGTCTTCGCCCGCGGAAAGATCGGCACTGTCGGGCGAGTGAAAATTCCTGTGTCTATCGGATCGCGCCGTGTATATATAGGCACTAAAACCGGACCCTGGACCGATTCCAAACTCGAATACCGGCCGAATGCTAACGCGTTTGAACGGCGAGAAGCGCTGGGAGTGATCAAATTCCCCCGTTATGAATAGCCGTGGGGATATCTATATTTGCGCGATACGACGCACCGGCGAGTATAAACTGCCTCGATGCTCATGCACTGTGGATGCGAGTACCTACCCTACGGCTTATCTGCACGCTTACTTTTGCGCTTCGCGAATGTGCGAGGCTCGGGTCGCGCGAATAAATGTCGACGCGGAATGACGTTTAGAATAGCGCGCTTAGACGGGGGTGACGACGATGATAGGGATCTCGTAAACATACGATGAAACCTAGGAAATGCATCGAAGGTATTCTTTTGTATTATTAATAGTTTTTTATGTGGTAAAAAATGCTCGCTTCTCATAAAATCGTTCGAGAACATGTCATTTTGGATAGCAAATCCTGGCAATCAAGGAATTTTACGTCGTTCGATCGAATTAATTTATGGGACACTACATGCTAAACTGGCATTGCTTTCGTAAGGAGCCATCGATATTGAAATTCATACGCATTTCAATTGATGGCAATGTACCATTATCAGCTTGATTATTTTTTCATCTATCTTCCGTGGCATGCTACGAAAATCCAAAATATTCGTGAAACACGTTCTAAGCCATGTAGAATTTTAGAATATTTTTAAAACCTTTTTCTCGTAATAACGCAATTAGCTCAAATTCCGAAGAATTCTAATATCGATAACTTTTACTCCAAAGTCTATCCGTTTAATACCAAAGCAAAATACCCCCTGGAAAAAATTTACGATAATAATAAAAATCGTTAAAAAAGACTCACCAATCGTTTCCAGTCTTGGCGACGTTCTGCCGCTTCCGCCCTGTTTGATGAGGCTTCGGCTCTGCCACCATATTCACATCTGCAATCACACGAGAGAAACTGCCGTTTATTTATGCAAATTTAAGGAGGTCCAACTTATTACCTATAATTCTTGTTTAAATGACAAATCGCATCTGGTTCAACGTGTTTAGTTATGCCAATCAAAATATTAGTAAATTGAACTGTATATTTAGTTTTGGTCAGTCAGTCTAACCAAACAGATGGAGAGAGAGAGAGAGAGAGAGAGAGAGAGAGAGGATCCATATTTCACCAAACGATCTGGTCAAGGTTTCCGGGATTTTGATCAAATTAACCAGGTCATTTTTCTCAGTGCGAGCGAAGGACTTCGTCACCCGGACAGAAGGCGAAGACACGGATACCGCGTATAGCGAGCGAGTTATAGCATCGCGATACGCACCAATGACACGAGTCAACGTCGGAGGCGACGCTGATGAAAAGTAAACACGTTTGTGGTCCGTGCTTGGCGTTCGTTCGGGAAAGAATATATTTCGGGTGACCCCGCTCTCGCCGTGCGGCAGGGCAGAGGATACGGTTAAGCCAAACGAGGTGGCACTCCATTTAAGGCGAGCCCGGTTACGTGATACGGGAATGACGTTAGCATCGTGTTTTGTTAGGCTAAGAGGGCGGGAGGTGTAGAAAATGGGGAGCATAACTCCCGTGCAACATGTTGTGTCGAGCATCACGCGGGGTGGCTACTAGTTTTAGGCCAAGATTATATTTGGGGTGTATGGCACTCACTGAGAATGATCTCCCCGCGGGGCGATGCTGCGGCGAGCTTGGAGAACAACGGGAACGGGAACGGGTATACGTGTACGTACGAGTAGAAGTGATGGGGGGGGGGGGGGAGACACATCGGTACACAATAGCGCGCAATGATTGTTTCTTTACCTAAGAACTTCCCGTTTGCGTTGATATACGGGACTTCTTCACGAATCGAGACGCGCGGAGAAAGAGGATAGTAAAAAATGATGGGAAAACCATGAATTTTTATAGTTGTCTCAGTAATAGTAATTTTTTAATGGACAGAGTATTTTTTGCAGTGTATAGACAGTGTTAAAAGTACATAAAAAATTCAATATTTCACATTGAGGTGTCCTGTCATTGGGATTCTCTGTAAAAATTTTAATCATTTTTCTTTGTGTACACGCAAAGAAAAAAAATAATAGATTCGATTAAATTGACGATCATGGGCGGGGGAACGCTGATCTAGTTACTTGAATTAAATAATTTGGTTATAACGATTAAAAATTGTTCGACGAAAACAAATTGTAGTTACACAACCAGGGAAAAGGTTCAGTTGAATACGAAGCTAATAGAAACATTTACTAGAGGTGAATATGAATCTATTCACATCGAAGAAAAGTCTATATTCGAATTAAATAACTATACTCTACTAGATTCGCGCTCGATTAAGAAGATATGCAAAACATTCATCTAATTCAAATGGACTTTTATTTGATGTGAATAAATTCCTATTTATCTCAAATCAATTTTTCTACTAGGTTCATATTCAATTAGTCTTTTTCCCTCAGTGCAAGTCTAGCAAATTATTATCAGTTCAAGTAACTAAATCGGCATTCCCCCGCCTGTGACCGCTAATTTAATCAAATCTACTACATTCTCTTCTCGGTATAGGGAAATTATTCGTTCCTGTAGAAGAATCATTTTATTGTTGAAAAAATTAGTATACAACGTTACAGTATACTTTTTTACAGAGTCGTTTCCTCAATCCCCTCGCTCCGTTTCAAGACAATTTTCTTCGTCCGTATCCAATAACTAACGAGACCATAAATGGGTTGCAGCGAAACCCGGAGATTGCGACGAGGAGACGAGGTGGCGGAGAACTGACGAGACTACTATACGCGCGACGATATCACGGGTAGACTCTCCGATGAGAATGGAATTACCTCTGGCGCAGCCCGCGCCACCTCAAACAGACCGCCAACTTCCAGAAAGGCGCTTAACTTTTGGCTAAAGTTTTACTAAATGAGGTGCTATCGTCTCGGTTAAATATCCACCCCTTCTCTATTTCCGTTTCCGCGTCCCCTGGCACGCTCCTCTTGCAACCTCCCTCTCGCTCCCGCCATATTTCCCGCTCATTTCTCCCACCCATCCAGCAGATTTGCATATGTTAATATTCTCACGGAATTATAGAAGTCCGCGGACCGAGCCGGCAGGCTTATCTTTTCTATTTATAAGACTTCCGTCTCTCCTTCCGTCGTCTTCCTCGCCGCAAGAATTTCCGTCGCTCGCTCGCATCACGCGCGAGGGGAAAACTCTCGAAGGGGAGTTTAACGCGAAAAAGAAAAGCTCCGTTCTGGGTAAACACGTCAGTGGTGACGATGCATATGCATTAAGGTGGATCTTAATTAGATGGGTGAGAGGAAAAGTGGTATTTTATTTGCGAAGTGGCTTTTATCATTCCGTTGTTTCGTAAAAAAAATCTGGAGTTCTCCAGGTTTCAGTCAAGTGGAATATTATCAAGAGCCGTAGTGGATTTGAAGTTTTGAAAATGACGTGCAATATTCTTGGGGGACATTTGTATTCTAATTTCATTAAAATGCATTCAATAGTTCGGAAATTATGGAGTCGCGAAGTTACAGGCAAATGCTAATATGACGAAAGTACGCTCTGTATATCGAAAGTAAGTTCTGTACTTATATAATTTGAATTGTAGGATTTCACGTAGATACTTAGAGAGTTTCTCATTGCATAAAACGTATTTTCTTAAAAGAAGAATATTAAGTGGAGCAGAAAGTATGTAAAAATAATACTATACAATTATTTAGTAATCACGGAAAGAATGGTATCAATAGATTTTACAAAATTTTCAATAAAAGTGGTAGACATGAGGATTTTCGGATGTTTTTACAGTGCTGTACAGTAATACTTCTTTTTAAAACATCAAATCGTGATGGTTTACATTACAATATACTAGTTTCCGACGAAAAATTATTCTTCGGTGCAGTAGAAACATCCGAAACTCTTGTGTACCTCTTTTATTGTAAATACAATAAAATTTATTGGTATCAGTTTTTCCGTGATTAATGCTTCAAACACATATCTGCTAGAGGGTAGGATAATATTTCTATTTGACAGAAATGTTGAATAAAAATGTTTAGATATTTTTATGAGTCAGTCCTTGTATCCTCCTCCTGGAATAAATTGAAAATACAAAATGAACATATAAAACGAGAATAACCCGTAGCAGTTTACAGTTACCGTCTTTCAGCCCACTGCTCCTATCGTCTTTGAATCCCTTCCCCTCTTCTGCCCCGCTTTCAAAGTTAGACTCCCCCTATTTGTTCTTCTTCCACTCGGTTACCTTCGGTTAACTTTTTTTCGGAGCGATTATCGACTCACTTTCTCTTCACGTCGGACTTTCTTTTTAAAAAAGTTTCTCCGTGAACCAATCGACTACGGTAAGAAACTCTCGACACTTACAATTAGCTGCGGAAGTCGTGAAAATGTCAATTTTAAGTATTTTTCGAATTTTTAAATGGGTTATTTAATTATTCGCAAACTTCGAAACAAATTTATAGGACAAGTTTAACGAGGAGACAAAATTCTCAAATAAACTTAATCGTCAAAATGATTAATGAGAGTAATTGCATTGAAATTAAAATCGGTCGACGATTTTAAATTTTGCTAAAAATATACCGGAAAGCTCGTTACGTCGTATCGAGATTTAATGAAAGCACATCCATACAGGAGAAATGCAGCGTCGCCCATAGTCATTTGCGTGCCGCGATTGGCGAGGGAACGTCATATTTCGTTACCGTTTCGGACGAGAAGGCAGTTTCGCGAGGCGTGAAACGACGAGCGGCGTGGTTTATACGCGACACCGCGGAACGTTATCAGGCAAAATATGCCGTCAAACTGCGCGCACACCAAGTCGTATACGTATATGTGCGATCGCGCATACCATACGGCTTTGACACGTCGCTAATTAACTTCTCTGACGTCGTTAGCTTTGTGCTCTCGTTACCCTTGTACTTACTCACCGCGCTTTCCCAGCCTCCCCATATTTTTCAAACGTATCTCATATCGCCCAGCGAGCTTCAGCTTGCAATGACCCGCAGCAAATTCTCGATTTGAGAAGGAAGATACACCGAGAAAAATAGTTTTCTAATCCAAGTAATCGTCGACATGAATAATACCAAGAACATTTATTTAAGACGAGGTTCATTGACTTCAACAAATTTACATGTGATTCGAATATATACTTGATTCAATGATATAGGGGAGAGTTACTTATATTGAACCGGTACCTAAATTGAACCTCCTGGCTATTTTAAGTGAATAAGCATTTCTACGTCATCCATCAGTAGAAATTCAAACCTTTTAGTACCGGTCAGTATGCCTACAAAAAATACATAAGATAAGAGATTAACATTTTTAACTCCCTTGAAATTTGTTCAATCAAACTCTCGACCGCTCTATTTCATATATTCTTTCACGCTGATTCCGAAAATGGCAGATATGTTGACGATATCTCAAAGGAAATATAAGATATCGGTGATTTCATGGACCAGAAGATTACTTTTTTCACGAAAAATCATCGATATTTCGGTCTTCTTTTGAGACATGCTTGATATATCTATAATTTTCGTAATCAGCGCGAAAAAATACATAAGATAGGATGGTCGAGAGTTGAATTTTTCGCGACAATTGAAGCCTCTGAAATCGGTCTCTCGACCATCCTATCCGATGTATTTTTTCACGCTGATTCCGAAAATGGCAGATATATTGATGATATCTCAAAGGAAATATAAGATATCGGTGATTTCACATGTACCAGAAAATTGCGTTTTTCACGAAAAATCATCGATATTTCGGTCTTCCTTTGAGATATCCTCGATATATTTATAATTTTCGTAATCAGCGCAAAAAAATACATAAGATAGGATGGTCGAGAGTTCGATTCCAGAGGTTTCGATTTTTGTCAAAATCTTAAGGCCATTGCCTTACATTTTTTCAATTTTTCGCTAAAATTGAAACCTCTGAAATCGATCTCTCGACCACTCTATCCGATGTATTTTTTAACGCTGATTCCGAAAATCATGGTTATCAGGTCCATATCTCAAAGAAAATGTGAGATATCAGCGATTTTATGTTCGGAAAAATTATTTTTTCATAAAAGAGTCATGGATATCTCGATGTTCCTTTGAGATTTCCTCAATATATTGATGATTTTTATAATCACCGCGAAAATATACACAAGATAGAATGGTCGAGAGTTCGATTCCAGAGATTTCGATTTTTGTCAAAATCTTAAGCGCTGATTCTAAAAATCATGCACTTATTAAGGAAATTTTAAAGTATCGCCGAGATATCAATGATTTTCTATGAAAAAAAAATGTTCTCGTACATAAAATCGTTAATATTTGATATTTCCTTTGAGATATAGTCAATATATAGGGTATATATATGTTAATAAGTGCATGATTTTTGGAATCAGAGCGCTAAGATTTTAATAAAAATCGAAATCTCCGAAATCAGTAAAAATGCTCATTTACTTAAAATAGCCAGGAGGTTCAATTTAGGTACCGGTTCAACATAGGCAACTCAACCCTATTATGCTTGATTTAAATAAATATGTTCTTGGCATTATTCATGCCGATGGCTGCTTGGATCGGTAAATTATTTTTCTCAGTGTGCGCATCCGATGCGTTTCGAAACTGAGCGAAGAATTTTAGCGATACTGATGCTATTTAGATCTTTAATAAACGGTGACGAGCAAGCGTATTTGACGTGTGTTCTTTTGAGATTTTGTCAATGAAATCAAAATTTTCAGAATTAGCAGGAAAAAATACATCGGATAAAGAAGTCGACGATTCGATTCCAAAGATTGCGAGAATGAAATATCCCTTGAAATTTTGCTAAAAAATCGAGATCCGTGGAATCGGTCACCCCCAACCGCACCATCTTATCTACACTTTCACCACGTGCGTCGTACTCACGCAGAATCCGTCCGTGGAATATACGCACTCGTCGATAATACGAAAGTATAGGTATGCATGTATTTAGTTTCCAAGGTAATTCGCCAGTCTGTTGTACCGATTTATTTCCGTCGCGCTGGTAAGCGCCAAAGTCCGTCGTGCGTGTAACGCGAGCGAAACATCTGGCGCGCTTAAAGTGGTAAGAGGCCGGAGGGGGTTCGGCCCGTTAACGCGATCGCGTTGTACGCACACGTGCGTGGCGGCGTCGTTTAACGATTCCTCCCTGTATGATTTTTCCGCAAGCCGCGCACGGAAACCGATGCAGCCGGGCGAAATGCGAAACGCGGCTGTTTTATTTAGCTGACATTCGGGGGCGGTAAAAGTCTTGGTATAAACGTATGCATGATATCCGTGTATATACGAAAAATGCACTGCAGGCAGGAAGGAGCCGCTGCACCTCGCGTGAGCGAGTATAATTTATAGTCCGACGCGGTTTGGGTGCTTTCCACGTAAGTACTGGGGTTTGTGACGTCATACATAGCGGATACTTTCTTCCCGCAGGAGAAAGTAGTGCGAAATTCGGGTTTGCCTCTGAATATCGTAATTTGTAGTGGAAGAAAGGGGAATTGTACATTTTTGACCAGACGTCTGTCTGTCTGTCTGTTTATCTCGTAATAACTTTAAAACGCTTCTGTCGATCTTGATGAAATTTGGCACACATATTCATTGACCCTCGGCGCATTGTAATTTCATCAGGGGACGTGATGGGAAGGGTGGAAAGGGGATTAATCATCTCCAACGTGGGCGGAAGTAGCATGTGAAATGACGTTTTCTGACTTCCAACTGCGAACGCTGCGAAAACGGTGCTAGATAGCCTAAAATTGTATATAGATAATTTTGTAGAGGATACAATTTCCTACGAAAAAGTCTGGGAAAACGCCCATATTTAGCTACAATTATTTAGCCGCAGAGATCGCTCATATTTGTCGTCCGGAAATTTAGCGTTTGACGAGGACAATAAATCTGACCGAAACGCTTTCAATCTACGGCCCAGCAAGGTCTATTGTTCCCAAAACGACTAATTAGTTAAAATCATTATTGTTCTTCTTCCATCTAGATTATCCACGTCATTTGTTTGCAGCAGTCTTGATTACTATTCAATGAGAGAAAATATGGTCTGTTACATCGATTTCAGCCCCAATGCGTCGAGAATTCGACGCGATAATCAGTATTGCCGTAATACTTACACTATAAAGCGTTAAGAAATCTGCCAACATCCTTTTAAATAGAAATGTCGCAGCTATACAGAAAAAAAAATAGATTCCCACTTCCCGACGAACTTTAAATCCCCGACGTCGGCAAGCGCGAACACCTCGTACGTTATCCCTTTCAGCGACGACGAGTGAGCAGCGACGGGATGAATCGGAAGCATCGCGCGCGCGGAGAGCACGATATTTCATTGAGCGAGTCGAAAGGAATCCCCTCGACCAGCTCGCGTTTTTATACGCATATATACGGCGAGAGTAAAATAAAAGTCGTGAATAAAACGATAAAAGGATCTTCCACCGCGCTTCTCCCTCTCACATCGAAGGTGGATGCACAATCAACGGTTATCCGACACCCGTGCTCTCTCTCCCCCTACTCTCTCCTTTTCTCCATTCGCCCTTATTTATACCTGTAACTCCGACTACCTTTCTTATTTATTCGCGTACGTCTACCATCGCGAACGATTACAGCCGAACACACGCGCGCACCCGTACGAGCTCTCCGGGCACCTATACACGCGGAATCACCTCGAGATAAATTCAGAATTCGCGTACTCGCGCTAACACGGACGCGCATAGCTCTAAATTTTCACTGGGTGGAAGTAGAAAAAAGGCGTCGGTACGTGGCAGTATCTCAACGAGATTTGCTCGTGTATCCTGCTCCGGGAGAGAGAAAGAGCGAGCGGGTGATACATACGTCGTCTCGCGACTCGAAGAGAAAAGACTCTCGACGCGTATACATCCCAATGCAAACATGCAAACACCCGAGGAGAAGCCTCTCGTCTGGTTTATCGATATGCAGAGCCGATATATTTCCCGGGCGCAGACGGAGGAGACGCTTCCTTCGCGCACGCCTGCTGCTGCCGCATAGCGAGGCGAGAAGGATATCGCTGTTGCGCCGAGAGTTTGCGTGTGTCGTCAAGTATTAATGGTATCGCCATTCATGTGTATATGTGGGTGTTTATATATTTACAGGCGATTATTTGTTCACGGTGTTATTAGTGGCTGCAAAATTTGATTACAGATTTCCCTGACTATTCTCTAATTTTCCCCTGATTTTCTCCGGACTATTTCAGGTAAAATTTTGTAAGTACTCTGTGATATTTTTCATAATATTAGGAGTTTTGTACAATCAAATCAGAAATACAAACAAATGAGAAAAAGAAATCTAGAGACCATAACCAAAGACGTGCGCTACTATTGGAGATATTCGAGGCAGCAGCGCAGACTCCAATATAAAATGCATCAATGATGAAATTTCAAGAAATTAACTTTGCTTTATTTATAATTTCTAGTAAAATTTCAAAATTTCCTGATATTTCCCTGACAAATTAAATTGTCTGGCACTTCGCGGCTTTTCAGGTCTGCAGCCGTTCTGATTATCCTGCATTCAACCCTTTCGAGAAGTAAACTTTCTCTACCCATGAATTATACAAAATATATAACTCTCGAGGACTTGTTTTGAAAAATAAAAAATTCCAAAACACCACGTACAAAAGGAGCGCATATCGTTCGACCGATCGCTCGCGTCCGCGCGCTTTTCAATTTTCAATGCCACTTGAAATACCGAGGAGGCAAGAGCGAGAGGGAGTCGGTTCGCGTGGTTCCGCCCATGTACGTAACGACGCATAATAATCAACGGCGAAATTTATTTGGCGAGAAGTTCGACCGGCGCCGCGTCGTCGTCGCTCAACACGCGATGTAACGTACGACGCCGCGGTTCGGCCCGCGTACATCCGTAATTTAAGCGAGTACAGGGTGGAAGAGCCGGTATTATTAAGTTTACCGCGAGGGTTCGTTTCTCTCTCGGGGAGGGCGATATAAATCCATTTGTGCCTCGGGCCCGATAAGGACGCGCCTGGCGAGTTTTTACGCGCCTTTTCTGTTTATTTTACAAATTAGTACGGTCCTAAGCGGAGAGAATTAACTTCAACCCCTCTACCCCCTTCGTTCTCTCGTTCGGGTCCGCTCCCCCCTCCCTCCCCCTTACTACCTTCAATCCTCCTTCCTTCCTTCTCCCACCTTTACGTATAACGTCGACGGTATCGCCGTCGTCGCGACGAGACTTTGGAATAATTTCTCGTCGCCGTTCGTCGACGTTAAAGTAATCTACACTCGAGAAGATCAACAATGGGGGAGAGCTTGCGTCAACGTCGGAGCGGCGGGGAGCAAATATGTTGCGTGGAACACTTCTGCCGACTTCCTTCGAGGAAGCGCTCGAGCTTGATACAGATAGGCGTGTATATGTATATACAGGTACACAGAGACGTGCTTCAGAGCGATCTCGAAACGGTCCGAGAGCACCTCGAGAAGCGTTCGGTATTCTCCTCTTTGGATTTATATGTATATGCTTGGAAATAGATGGATAAAGCGCTTATTATTGCTTTGAGACATACACGACGAAGAATTTGTGGTAACTTGCACTCCCACAGCCCTTGTAGTAAGATTGAATAATTGCGGCATATATATGACGTTCACACAGTACCATAAATATATCGATATTTAGCGCAAGCATAACAAATACTTATGGTAAATAGAGACGTATTTATGGGGTACTGAATGTCATATGTCGCAGTAATTTAATCTTACCACGTTAATTGTATAGAAGTGGCTACTACAAACTTTTCTCCGAGAGTCCTTTAAGAGCACACCAGAAACAGGTATGCAAAGAAAATGCACGGAGAATGTAAGAATACACATAAGTATACAAGAAAGTGAACGTTAAAGAAATATAGAAAGGCGTTAAAACAACAATAAGAGCAACGACGACGACGACGACGACAATAACATCGGTAATAAAGAAATGGAATAAAATAAAATGAAATGAAAGAGATAAGAGAGACAGAGAAAGAGAATGATAGAGAGAAAAAAGACGATACCGAGAAGATAAAGTATTCGTTAAATAAGTACCAGAGCCACTGTTGGATATTTCAATATAATTATCCGGGGTCACGGGGTTAAAATCCGAGAAAATGGGAAAGAAGAAAGTTCTCTCCTTCCCGTGGAAATACTCAAATAAGACGTCGTCGCAAGACCGATGTGCTCGAATTATTCTCGCGTTACTTCGGTTAATCCGGTTCCGCCCACCACTTGGCCCGTTTATCTCGTCCTATTAATTTTCTAGCCAACGATGGGACCGTCACGGCACTCGACGCGTCATCGAGGTCCACGTCAGGGCGGAAAAAAAGGGAAAACGAAAAAGCAGGATCTCGTTGGCTCGAAGGAGGAGGAGTAGCTGCAGCAGCAGCGGTCGCAGCAGCAGCGGCAGCGGCGGTAGGGCCGTCCAAGCGAACTGGAGACACGGCCGACGGCGGCACTCAATGAAAATGAAAAAAAATTCACTCCGCGTATTCATTAAAATTTACTCTCGACCGCCTCTTCTGCCACCGTATAGCTACGCCGGTCTCGGGGATGAGAGGGAATTCTGGTTAAAAGCGGGTTCTGCATAAATTAGCCGGTTAATTATTATTCTCCCGCTTCGGCGACGTTGCGATTCGTTGGATAAATTGGTTGGGACGCGGTTGCTGGACGTGTGGCGTCGGGCGTTTTGACACGATCCGTACATAGACCGTATACTCGGACGGATACTATTTATTTTTTATGGAGTGTGATCCACTAAGAAAAATTATGCTTCAAAAATGTACAATAGCAATCAATTCCAGAAAATATGGGAAGAAACACCAGATAAAAAATTTAGTGATCGTGCAGTTATGAATTCGGTTAATAAAATGTACTTCTGTGTGTCAAACGTAAATTTAAATCCTATACTGTCCTATCACTACATTTTTTACCTAGAATTTTTCCTCCATACTTTCTGGGGTTGATATTGCTACATCTTGAAATATCCTTTTTCGCAGTGTAGTAGCAAAACTATTATTGTGGTTACTTCGAAATGACGATGAAAAAAAATGCAACTTTATGAAATCGGGAGTTAATCGAGATTAAGACGGAATAAAATACGACGTCGAGAAGAATTAACCTTCAACTGTGCGAATGGCGTCGCTGAAACGCCAAGCGGTGCATCTGACGGTATAAAATCTGCAATATCTCATGAAGTATGAAAGATATGAAAAAAATGATGGAGAATAATTTTATAGAGAATTCAATTCTTCAATAGTACGACTTTCCATTTTCTTATTAAATATCGTACTTTCGGAGATAAAGCGCTTGGAATATTCGACGTTTTCATTTCGAAACCAATTATTACATATATCGAAGAACAGTTGTTAGAAGAGTACACGAAATTTCGAAATTGTGTGAACATAGTTTAAGAAATATCGTAATTTGAATTTGCGTTGGTGTCTCGGAAATGCCACGCACTCAGTTAAGGGTTAAATCAATTCCTTTTCCCATTTCCATTCGACGTGTCTCCCTCGCCTTTCGGCGACGTCTCTTCCGCGAAGAGCTAAGATACTTCCGGCTGTAGAAGTGTTTCCATGCACGAATCGCACCGTCACGCGGATCTCACTACATACACAGCACCGCCCAAATCCGGACCATATCAGCGCCGTTCGCGGCAGCGTCACACCGCATCGCGTCCTCTCCAAACCCAATGAACACGAAGTTGGCGTAATCGCGGCAGGCGCATTCGCGAGTCAAGTATCGACGTCACATTCAGCCGTTTGAAGGGTGACGACGTTTCGCATTGTGAATTGTGCCTCGAACCAGCAGACTGCAGCGATCTGCACGCGACGTTCGCCGCAATGGAATATGACAACGCGCAGCGCATAATAATCGGACCGCGACGGCGGCTTCCTTCTCCTCCCTCAACCCCCTCTGCAAACGTCCCCAACTTTCCGGTAAAACAAGTATTGTGCCCGAGGCCGCGAACTGTATCCGGTCGAGCAGACACAGTCGCCGGAGCGCGCGGGAGAGCGACGTTCGACGTTGTTATCGAACGCCGCGCGCGCGTTGCTCCGCGGCGCGCTTCCTGCTAATTTCCTAATCGTCGCTCGTCCGCGCATCGACGGCTCGCCGAGCGTTTCGCGCTGTGTTCTCCCGTAACGAGTTCGAGCAGTAATAATAATTAACGCGAAACGGCGCGGCGCGCGCAATAATAACGCCGCGGCAACCGGCATCCCCAACTTTCCGGTAAAACGAGTATCGCGGGTCTGACGTGCAGCGAAACTATCCAGTGTGGTCGCTGCACGGTTGACAGTACGCCGGGCCGGGGGAGCGACGTCGATGTTGTTCGCAGTTCGCGCTGTCGGCGTCGAACGTTCAACGCGCGGCTCTGCGCCTGACAACGCGCTTCGCCCGTTACACAGTTTCATAATGGATCGTTCGTTCGCACTCCGATGCGTCGGACCGAACGTGTGTGTATTTCGAGCTGTATTCTCTGTAAGTTGCAGCTTCGGTGCAGCGATACGATGTTTAACTCGGATCGTTACAGTGACAAAAATGATATTTTTAGTTGTGCTCCTCTCTCTCGAAGCAAAGCAGCGATATGTGTATTACGGGATAGACGTACACATATTTAAAATCAATACAAATCTATTACGCATAGATCGATCGAAATAAATTCTTCAGTTCTTTGAAAGGAAAGCAGTAATTTTCTTTTGGTCTAAGTTTTATGTCGTCTGACCCGGTGTTGAATTTTCGATTGGGTTTAACTTATGAAAGGCTTCGTCGGATGCGAAAATGGAGCAAACGTACTATAGGCGAAATCGTTAAGTGTAGTTTACATACTGAAAAAAATAACCTGGCCAATTTAACCAAAATCCTGGAGACATAACTAGAAGACATGTAGTTAGAAAAACTAAATACTTGATTCAATTAACTGGTATTTTGGTTAGAATAGCTAAACTCGTTTAACAAGGTGCGTTTTTTTTTTCATTTTAACCAAATTATTTTTCTCAATGCAGAGGACACGACACGGTCAATCGTCAAAAGGACGTTAAAAACGGGAGTGAAGCGCGTATTTTCCGGGATATTTTGTATAGTTAAAACTCGAGGGACCAGCAAAAAAGCATATACCAAAGAAAGCATGGTATGTATGTAATACAAGAAATCGTATTAAGCAGATTCTACTGTACGTAGGATAGGGGTATGCAAAAATGTCGTAATTTTCATTGGTAAACGATCGCACGACGAATGCATTTCACCGTGATGGAACGCGCGGAAGAGTCTTCTCAAGTGAAATGGATGCATCGGCATCGATCGCATCGAGCCGTCGTTCCCACGGCCCTTCGCAAAGTTTTCCACCCCCGCGCTGCACTCCTCGTGACTCGTATCGCGTCGCGGAGGTTGAAGTTGCGACAGCCAAGCGCAGGGGGCCGTACAATACTATCTGCAGCCACAATGTGCCGTCGGCGACTTGTCTCAGACGCGAGGAATGCGAGGGGTGCGATTCGAGAGGAGGTTGAATGTACGTATGCGCGCGAGGGGGCAAAGTGGCCGGGAGCGACGTGTGTCGGACAGGGAATTCCCGCTGTAGAATCTCGCGGGTGAATAGCGTGCGATTAGGCGTGATTGCACGGTCGATTTCGGAGTCACGACCTGTCCTACCGTTCCGTGGCGTTTTACCTATGCAATAACTGCCTATAAAAAATGCAGACACGGAATAAAATTGGAATAAACGCTTCAGTTGAAGTGAAAACGTAAAATTGATTATCTTGAAAACTATTGAAGATATTGAAAAAATGTTGAAATGAGAAATGTGTCTTTATATTTTTACTATAAAAAAGCTATTATTGATTTTTCACATATCTCCACTGCATTTCGAGATAATCGGGTTCGAAGCTAAACAGAAATTGGGGTGTTTATTCCACTTTTATTCTTAATTTAGACTTTTAGCGACTATGGAAAGAAGAAAAAATGATCGAAAGCGCTACACTTCGTGGATGAGATACAGATCAGTGAATTATATAGTTTAAGTTTTTCGAAGTTACAAAGGTATAGTATTAAAGTGCCAACTGCATTGAAAATTGCAGAGTGCAAGAAAAGTAACTGACATAAATTGAGATAGTGGCTACAACCGGTACTTCCGCAACTCCCTGTACTTAAATTTTTTAACGGCGATACTCTTGGAATAATTATTGCAGCCACCACCGACGTTTTCTCTCCAAAGGAGGCGTTCGTGTCGGTTGTCCGGCGCATATTTAAATATTTAAGAGCTGTGATTACGAGCCGCAGTGTACACACGCGCGTAGTTCCTCAGCCGAACGTGTATCCGCACCGTGCATAACGATCCCATTCCGCTTCTCGACTTCCGATGGTCGTTCTATAGCCGCTTTTCCATCGTGGCTGACTATACGCGGATTTGTACTACTACCTCACGTTCGAATATTAAATACTGCATAATATTTATAAGTCGAAAGATTGTAGAATCCCAGCAAACCGTCATTTTTAACGTAAATTTTTAGTTCGTACATCCCATTTCGCTCCTTTGACTTCCGACGTTCGTTCTATAGCTGTTTTTCCATCACGGCTGACTATAAACGGATGTGTACTACTGTCCGCGATCGAACGTCTATGCGCTACGAGAATATGAATATTAAATATCGTATGATCTTTCTAAGTCGAAGGATTGCAGAGTCCCAGTAAACCGCCATATTCAATGCAAATCTTTACGTTGTATAATACGATTTTCCGGTGTACTTTATCACGAAATTTAGATCAGAAGCATTAAACGTATTCCCGTGCAACGTCAGGCGCACATGCACGCGCGAATTTAGGGGCAAAGCCACGGATGTAATTTTCCAAGGCAAACCGAGATAAATCTTCACCAGCCGATACTTATACGACTCGCGAGTAACGATATGCTACGTGCTGCACACACGACGCCTAGATGAAATCGCGCGGCGGCGCGCACTCTACGCGCGTGTTATCGCCCGGAATAAACACAATTTAAGCCACCCTCATAAATTCAATTAAGAACTGCCCGGCACTTGCATTATTCATTCGCCCGGGATCCTCCGTTCCCCCGCCCGCCAGCGTAAGCAAACAAAACTATACGTCATTAACGATAAGGCGAGCCGAGCGAGGAGGCAAGCAAAGCCAAGCTGGGCGAAACCAAGCCCTTCCATCCCCATATTCACACTACCGCCGCGGGAAGAGGGAGACTCTCGCATGAATATTTAAGGCATTCGGCGAGCGGGCACTGTACGTAAGTATTGATTCATTGTGCAGGGTTACTTTCCCGAGGCATAAATAAATTCCGAACGGGGTACCCGGGCGAGGGAAAGCACCGAACCCGCGCGAGGTGGCTGGGAGGAGGGGGGGGGGGGGTGTTGCTGGCCGCTATCGGTAAATTTATTTTGCGAGGCGAAGTGCAGCGTCGAGTAAATTAGCGGCGTCGATGTAGGACTCGGAGAACGTACTCGTGAGAGTTTTCTGGGAGTGTTTGTGCACCGAGAGAAATAATTGCTGATGCCAAAAAAAATGTTTTCCTCAATCAAAAACATGATATAGTTTCAGGATAATGCCGTGATTTTCTTCGCGTAAGAAAAGGTTTGTTCGGCTCGCGAGTAATTATTTTTTTTTCGCGCGGAAAGAATTTTTTGTTCCAACGAAGCTACTCTCGAATGAAGAATATTATATTATACATTCTTCGACTAAGAATCTGTACTCTTAAAAATTTGTAAGATCATGTGTTCTTAATTCAAGACATACTTTTTTGACACTAGCAATTATTTCTTTCAGTATGACGTGGATTCGTCTAAATCTCCTCAAATTTTTGGAAGTCAGATTTTTTCATTGTTCGAATAGATGTGTCGATATAACAATTAACGCAGGAATGAGATCCGATTTCAATTGAATGAGAAGTCATTCATAGTCTCGAGTAATAAGGAATTAATTACCGATAATTTTAAGAATGAAGAAAAGTTTGAATTATAACAAAATGCTCCCTTGTTAACATTTTAATTACGAAGTTAGCATTCTTTTTTGAGTATCCTCTATCCGCGCTCATAAGAAAAAACTCGCGTTGACGTTGAGCGAAGCGGAATGAAATAAATATACTGAAAAAAATACCGTTTCTGCAGCAGACCAAAGTATATCTAAGAACATTTCGCTACTATATAATTAAACATTTTCACATGAGTAATACGTATCACCATAGCAACGATATCGTGTTCCTACACTGAGAAAAAAATGCGTGATCGAAATAAACGTGTTTTTGGATAGTCCTAAGAGCATATTTATTCGATTCAAAGGAATACCGATTTGATCCAAATAATATTCTATTAAATCAATCATATTTATATATATCCAATCGATATTCATTCTAATCGAATAAATGTGCTCTTAGGGCTTTTCAAAAATACATTTAATTGATTCGAGTACATTTTTTCTCAGTGTATTCATAGAGTTTTTTAGCTATGGCAGCTTGGCGATGACGCTGTCGTCACTTGAGACTACATTATCGCTTCAGCAGCCAGAAGACTGGTAATCAGAGCAACTCTGTTTTTTCAGTGTACCCTATTTTTTTTTATTTTGAAGATATTTTTGATCTAATCTCCCCATATAAATTCATCAAACAATGTCCACGATGGTTTCCAGACGACGTAAGCTCTCGTGTACGTCTAGCAGTCCCCCACGTGACGGCCTTCGGGTCATCCCAAAGACAAGGCACGATATCCTTACGCAAACGTTTACACAACAAATAAGTAACTAGGCATACATGACGCCTACATAATATCTATATACACACGGGACGCCCGACACATACACGTATACGGATAAACGCTCGGCGGGGGAGAATGGGAAGCCGAGCACCGAAAATGAAAGGGGTGAAAGTTCGATCGGCAAACAGAGCGAGCCAGCCAAAGCGCGCAAGAAAAATCGCTCGCCGGCGAGAGACTCCCCGCTCTCGGCTGTGCTTTTCCCGCGGAAGAACTATGGAAGCGGAGTTCTCCGGGGCTAACTTAGCCGTCCCACCGGGGAATGGCTGTAACGTGTAGGCAGGTACCGGCGTACACCGCGGCGGAGATTTCCTTTTGTACAAACAACCCCCCGGCGAACCCGGCGGGGCTTTAACCACCCCCGCCGGCGGATTATTTATTTTCGCACCCTAAGTGGAAAGTTAAGGGCCGATCGCGTACGGAAAGTCTTCGCGTTCGGCCGGCGTGTATATACAGCGATTCACTTTCGACCCGGAAATCGATCAATCTCTTGCGAAGCGTGCGCGCGCGCGCGCCCCCGTTTTCCGAAAATTGATCGCGCGATAGATCTTCCAACTTTTCGGTCGAAATACTTTACCGTTGAAATAAGTGAACACCGTAAGAGGGGCGAAGGGGGTGGGGGTCAAAGGACGAGCGATGAATTCGGCGAGCTTTATTTTCGAGGTTCCACACTGCCTCGGGGGATCTGCGTTTATTTTCCTCGGGAATATTCGAAGAACAAGATCCTCGTTTGTCTTGTCGTCGTCGGACGTCTCCCTTCGCGTGTCAGCTGTTCCGTCGTCCTTGAGCTTTGCGTTGCGCCTGAGGAGAGGGTGTAGCTGATGGATACGGGAGAGAATTTGTGAGACTTATAGATTTACGGCAGCCGCGACTTGATTCGGATCTTTTATTTATAGTCAATTTCGTCGGTTTGATGTATTCGATTCTGGACTTCGTTTCGATGGGACGAAGAGTGGCAGGAATGAGCCACCCTTGTACCGAGAGGACAGCTTATTTGAAGTTGATAAATGTTTGTTTGAATGAAATATGGATCCTCCATCTGTTTGGTTAAATTGACCACTTTTTGGTTAGAACAACTAAACGTTCGGTTGGAACAACTAAGGATTTGATTAAAATAACTAAATATTTAATTCAATTGATTAGAATAACTGAACATGTTTACCTAGATGCGTTTTGTCATTTTAACCCAATTATTTTTTTCAGTTCGATCACTGCGACTTGATGTCTCATAAATAGTGGAATTGCTATGTTTTTTTAGCATTCACATTAAGTTCAATGCAGTTTAGCGCGTTTCGATCCTCCGTTTGCATAAAAACCGCATTAAAACGCAATGCAGTAACGGCAAACGGGGCGTTTCCCCTTAAGACGGCAGTAAGTACTATGTACTACATACCGTAAACTGGGGTTACTTCGACATTCTGGGTGACACGAAACACTTAAGGGGCTCGTGTGCAGCTCGCGCTGTTAACGTTAAAAGTGACCTTCTGGCTTCCTAACGCCTCACGGAATTCAAAGGTCAGCCGAGCACCCCTCAGGAGCAGTTGCACGGAGTAAAACGACTCCTCGATAGCAGTAGTATGAACTATTTATGGAAACCGTCTACTAACGTCACTCGTGGTACACACCGAGAGAATTAACAGCTAATGCCGATAAAATATTTCTTGAGCCACAAGAGAGGGCATCATGATCTTAACATTTTTTGAGAATACCAATTCTTGGTTAGAGAATATACAATACGTTTTCTTGATTCAAAAGTACTTTTATTTTATTGAGATAAGAAATTCTTTCTGTGCGAAAAAACAGAATGGTTAATCCTGTAATTGTATCATGTTTTTGATCAAAGAAACAATTTTTGTCGGCATCGAGAATTATTTCTCTTAATGCATACGTACCAAAAGCTTCAATAACATTTAATCGTGACGCGAAGAGACGCGAATTACCACGAAGGAAATCTGAAAAATCTGTCGCACACCAGAGAGAAAAAGAAAAAGCGAAATCTTATTTTCAAGTTTCGCGCAGGCTTTCCGATATGATGGTTTCCCGGTGGGCGTGTATATGAGGCATAAACGGTAGGTTGTCAGCGGCGTGCTTGGCAATAAGGCGGCTTCCCGACTTCCGCGACGGCGAATTGCACGCGACGTCGCTTTGCAGCGCATATATATACACCGTAGATGCAGGGATAGGTACTCGGTTTGTCGACTTTACGAGAAGTAAAGAAAGCGGCAACGCGCGATCGATGTAGGTCTCGGTAAAGGACGAACTCCGAGTTCTCCACGGAAAGACACTTCGTGACGGACGAGAAATCGTCTCCGTTGATCCACAGGTGTCCACCGTGAAAAACCCAGAAGACGGGTGCATTGTGTTACATCGAAAATCTCGTTCCGCCGTTGCGATCGCGCTTGCGGTATAAACGAATCGGTGTCTGGGAGGGAGCTCAACAAGTATACACGCGTGGAGTCGCGCAGACACCGACCGGACTCGAACTCGCTCGTGAAACTTTTTCCCGTACCTCTCTCTCGCTCTCTCGAGTAGAGACGGACCTACGCCTCGACGCGCAAAGCGACCGTAGCGCGACATTGATGTGCACCGGGCTTACGACTGCCCGTCGCGCCGCTCCCGCGCGATACTCCGAAAAGTTGCTCGTTCGCCACGGCACTTGCTCGCCGACTCGCACGACGGCGAGTCTCGTCGCTTGCGGTACCAGTCGGTCCCATTCCCACCCCCGTATCCCGCGAGTCGTCACGCACGACGCCGTTCCGCTCTGGGACACGATATCATTTCCACCGCGCGCGCGCGTATGGTAGGTACTCTCTTTATACTCGCTGCCGACTCTTTAATTGCAACCCGTTATTTATTGCTGCAGTTAAAGTTCGCCGCGGCCGTACACGATTTCGGCAGCCGGCGCGAGTAACTCCGTCTCGTGATACGTGGGAATAAAACGGGGCGCGCTCCGCAGGTGGACTTTTGGAAGTCGTGTTCGTATATACGATTTGTATAGCTCCGGGGAGAAGATAATCAACGCGGGGAACGTCCCGGCCGGAAATTGAAACAAGGTTTAATGACGCTATATCGCGTCGTCGGGTTGTTTTCGTTCGGGCTATACATTTTCGAGCAAATTTTTTATATGTTCATTTTGGGGCAAGTGATGTTCTTTTGTCGGAATATAGCTCGATTATTATTTGAAGTTTCTATATAAAATATTGAGATTTATTTATTTCGTTTGACACAGTGTCCAGTAGTCAGGAAGTTCTGGAAAACCTGGAATTGTCAGGGAATTGTGTGAATCGGGGTGAAGTCTTGGAAAAGTCGGGAAAAAGAAAGAATTTTCTGGAATCTTTTGAAAATACTCCAATTTTATTGGTAGCCCGATTTCCAGTTTATTAAAATTGTTAAGAATTCATATAGAAATCTAAAAAAAAGTACTTCACATGTGCATATGTATGTACCTAAGTTCTTTTCTGTTCTAAAATAAGCCATTAAATAATAATATGATTTGACAAAATTAAATTATTTTAATATTTATTTCCCAGTTTTCATAACCCGTTCTATGAACATGAGTTAATTTGTTCATTCGACGAAAAATGATTGATGTGTAACACTTCATACTACACCGAGAAAAATATCTCGGAATTTAATCAAACTCCTGGAAACGATGACCAAACCGTTTGGTGAAATATGGATCCTCTCTCTCTCCGTCTATTTGGTTAAAGTGACCACCTTTTGGTTAGACTAACTAAATGTTTGGTCGGAATGATGAAACATTAACTGAGCATGTTCAACTAGATGCGTTTTGTCATTTTGGCTTAATTATTTTTCTCAGTGCAGATCTATACCCATAACCTGAAAAGTCAGGGAGTTTCTTTTTCACATTTTGCTAGACTCTGTGTTTTCGCTATCTTCTTTTTTTTCACATTCATACATTTTTTGAGGTTCCCTTTTTTAGTTCATCTGAAGGATATACCACCGAAAGTTCTCGCCGAGCATCAATTCGAATTCAGCGATGCGCTGCTAATTAGTATTATTATCGCACGGCAATAACTTACGACATTTGTATTATACACACGCGACTGCCTTCGGATGGAAACTCGCCGGATATGTATATGACTTTAGGTGGGGAACGCGTGTAAAGTCGAAACTGGCGAAACCTAATTTACAGATTGCAGAGCGAAGTTATAACGCGATTGCGGGTTCAAAGTAGGTACCCGATGTACTCGAATGCGTGTATCGGTCTAGATAATCGTAACCATGATATTCGCGGAACAATGGATACTCTTGTATATCGGTTTACGCGTCTGCAATATTATTTTACTTCTGGTATTTATAAACGAAGTATTTTGGAATGTCGTTTCGAGTTTCAAGAAGGATGGTCCGCTCATAAAATTGGAGTTGTATTTCGAATAAAAGGAAGCAATAGCATCGATAGGAATATCTCGAGGGATGAAATTTCATCGTTTCCCTTTCTCCTGCCGCAGTGGCAAAAGGCGGAGAGAGCGATCACGGTCTGTTTCATTTTTCGCGGGGTGAAAATAATTCCCAGCTCGTCCCACCCACGGCTCTCCCTCCATTAAATCTGAATATAAATTTCTCCTTCATTCCCAGCCAGCGCTCTCTTTTCCAATATTCGTTTTCCATTTAGGAATATCGTCGATAAATAAGTGGGCTTGGCAGTTCCCATATACGCGAAACAACTCCGCCGAGGGCACCGCCGCGGTGCTGTGGGGTTGTTTCCCTCGGCTCCCCGAACCCTTCGTTTCTACTATCCTCGCTGCAGGCTCGAAGGGGGATGATTATGCGATGCCACTGTATGCCGACAGTGAAAGAAAGGTATCCATTGGGGTGAAACGTAACAAAATTGAGGCGTTTAGTGACTATTGCCTAGCGTGACAATTGAGGGTCGACTCGGCGTTTCATTTCATCCTACTTTTCTCTACTCGCGTGCTCGTTCTCACGAGGAATCGTTAAGGAGTTTACTTTTCGAGGAAATTAAATTGAAAATGCCATGAGTTTTAATTCTCATTAGGAGTGCGACGAATATAATGCTGGATGATAATAATTTATTAAAGTAGCATTTGTTTAATAAATGATATTTTAGGAACAGACTCTTCTCAGTTCGAAGAAAACAAGCGATGCGAAATTGTCATTTTGATTTCCTATATATTGATTTAAAAAAAATTCAGTTAATTTGCGTTTATCGCCTCCCTAATAAATTTTTCATAGAATGAAGTAAGTATCTGGTGTTAAAAGCTCTGACAAAATATACGACGCGCATTGAACTAGGTATAAGAGGATTTTGACGCGGTTGAAATTAATGAGGAGACTGTAATCTCTAATTCTATACACAGGTCAGGAGGTATATCATACGTATGCATAAGTCTGTAAGCGCCGTGAATTTTCAATGGTGGTCACTGGACGTCTTTGGAAAATTCCGCTAAAAAACCTTTGTAATAGTAAAAGTTCCTCTGTTGATTATTATTTGAGGAGAATTAGTGATTTATTTGCGAAACTACCATATTCTCAAGGTCGCTAAAAACGAACCGGGAATTTAAAAATCAAATCGAAGAAAATTGCACGGAAAAAAATTAATCGTAGCAATTATAAAGCTTATGGTAAATTTTGGGACGAGGCCAATTTTTTATCACGATAACTACAATTTTAATAAAAATTATAATAACTAAAACCTGTAGAAGTAGCAAGCGCTGTTGTAATTTTTACAAAAATTGTAGTTATCGTAACAATAAATTGATCTTTTCCCGAAATTTACCACAAACTTTTTGAAAATGCTACGATTTATATTTTCCCGCGTCGAGGCATTTCTCGGTGATAAAATTTCTATTTACGTCGGAGACTTAATTCTGTGTAAAACTGCATAAGTTTCTAAATACAGATAGATAAACGTATCGTTGTATATAATCTCGCATAACCTGGAAAATCTTGCGAGATTCGTAGCACCGAAAAATACGTAATTTATAAGTCCTACGTACTAACTCTACATTCATATTTATGAATTCTAATTAGAATTTCAAAAGAACCATTTAAAACATCATTAAACTGCTCGTATAGCCCCAGTTTCGTCCACCTCCCAGAAAATTACATTCCCACGGATTACGTCCTCTCTTTCACTCGAGCCACATCGACATACCGATACAGCAAATGATTTATTACCCACGCTCAGTTACAAACAACCGTACACCATTATCGCTCCCAGCGTTTCCCTCATTCCCGTACGAGTATTTACCGCAGGAAATCGAATAGCGCCCGGCGCGCTACTGCACTCGCTCCCGAATTCCTGGCGGCCCGCGCGTTCGCCCGCCAAAAGCGGACGGCCGCAGACTTCCCGGTTTTTATTTAAAGAGGCGATTACCGCGGCCGAAACGCCGCGCGTTGCGGCGCCGCGGCGATGAAAAGCCACGGGGGCTCGGTAACTGATGTTTTCTTCAAACTTTTCGACATACCATCGCGAGTGTGTGCTCTCGTTACAGTCTATTGAAAGCCGCGCATTCAGACCGACTGCCGCGTATTGAACGCTCGCCACGTTTCAGCCGGGGCCGCGTTCAGCGTGGAAGGGCTGCGTTTTATGCACCGTCGACCCGATCCGCTTCGGGTGAGGTCGATGGTCCGCCCGACGACGGTGGACCGTCGAAAATAAGTAGGCATTTTTCAACGTCGATAATCCAAGTTTCATTGCACCGCGGCGATTCAAAGGGGTGCAATTTCAAAGGTTTTTCAGGCGAGGCTTGGGTTCTTCGTGAACAGTGAGTAATCGTTCATATGATCGACGACGATTGCGTCGATCAAATGCAACTGCGTTGAATATGTGGGAGAGGTCATGACATCTTTTATCCCTTCGTGTTACCATGCACACCGAAAGAAATAACTGCTGATGTCAAAATGATATATTCTGAATCAAGAACATATGATCTTACAAATATTTAAGAATACAGGTTGTTGGCCGAAGAATATATATTTTTGATTCAAGAGCACCTTTGTTAAAACAAGAAATTCTTTCTGCGCGAAAAAAACAATTACTCGAGCCTAACAAGTATTTTCTTGAACGAAGGAAAAACCATGGCTTGATCCTAGAATTGTAATACATCATGTTTTTGATTGAGGAAAACACTTTTTATAGAACCAGTAATTATTTCTCTCAGTGTAGATTAAATCGCCTATTTATCTAATCGCCAATTAGATACCATAAAACGATCCTATTTCCCCACATTTCCGCCCGACTAAAAATATCCGCGCACTAATCGCGACAGAGGATCGACCAGGGAACAAAGCCGCCTTTTAGAGACTTTACGACGGGGTAGATACCAACCGCTGCAAGCTCGATTGCTGATTATCTCGCCCCTCCACGCCACGTGGCGAGCTATTCGAAGTACCGTCCAAAGCAGCCCCGACGCAGACGCTCGTTTGCCGGGGATTTTTTAATTAGCCAGGCAATTTCACAAAGCCTACTCTGTCCCGCGCCGGGCTTGAGGTCTGTTCCGAAAGTAAAGCTGCAGTTGGCTGAACACCGTGAAGAAGTGGTTCCGCGCGCCTCTCGACCGCGGGGAAAAGTATAGGTACCCGCCGCGGCGCTTCAAAGTTTACTCGCTAATTCAGTGCCGCTAGAGGGTGGGACGAAAGGGTGCGAAAGACGGTCGGACGAGGGGACGCGGTCTCGTTGTGGAAAATTCGCTGCATCATACCGACGCGATAGGCATGACTGTGGTTTGAATCTTAAGAATCGAAAGAACCTGAATTTTCTTCAGTGATAGTTGAATACTTATACTGCGATTCGATATTCATTTTGTTGACTAACATTTAAAGTGAAAAGGAATTATACCTAGATATATGACAATTATTATTCTGTATGACATTTCAGGTACCTACGAATATGGTTATTCGCTTCAGTTACTTTCACTTGAATTTTCCAACGAAACTTTTAACAGTGCAGCGTCGAACTTTCAATGCGTGCTGTTAAAAATAGTTTAAATCTGAAGAATCGAAAGAACGCGAATTTTGAGTAATACTACGTTTCGATATTAATTGTCTCGACTAAAATTTTAAATAAGTGGACATTATAGGGGTGTTACAATTTAATATTCCGATACAAATGTGATTGATAATTGCTTCCCCTCGAATGTTTAAACGAAATTTTTAACCGTGTAACGCTGAGTTTTCAACGCGTCCTGTTAAAAATGATATGAATCTTAAGAATCTCTCGCGCGATGATCCTTTACTTGATAATTATTGTAACCGATATATTGTATAATAGCACAAAAATAGTCTACGTTCGGTTGACGGTCTCCCTGACATAATTTGTATGGCTCCTTGCCTCTAGTTTAACTTAGAATAAAAAAACCACTTCTCAATGAAGCGCGCAAGGTCCGATATCCGCGCAAAAACGAAAACCACCGAGCGCGTCTCACCGCACCCCGCGCGCGTATATCTCGAACTTGCAAAACCCCACCGACTTGCCTCGTCGTCCCCCTCCTCGCTGCAGCTTTGTCGGCGTCGCGCGTTCCGCGCAGTGTTTCGCCTTTGTAACTGCCAACAGCCCAATCTAAGTGACGAACGGCGTAGCGCGACCTCGCGACCTCATACCGCCACGGCCATAATCATTTCATACACAATAGTCTCTCGCGCTGCTCGCACCGGGGGGGTCATGCAAGAGTAATGGTTGCAATTTGTACCTACGGCTGTCCGACGCTATACGCGGGACGCCGGTATGTATGCAGGTATACCGTAGGCGCGGTCGCGAGTTCTGGCGCGCTCGCATGGCCCGCGCACCCCCGGAAAGGGGTCGTTGGTTAGTCCACGAATTTGAGGGCAAAATATGCAATCACGAAGGGTGCGCCGCGCATTCTCAGCATACGCGTTGCCCCGCTGCCCGTGAAGTTGCTGACGGAGCCGCGGCGTGTGCCGTGCGCTCGCACGGATTGTTGGGATTGTTTATCCGGGACTAGGGTGCGTTTGCAGGTAGGTACCACGTGTACACGGAATTCGCGGAGCATTTTATTCGGAGCGGCGGTTATAACGTTACATTTGAAAAAGAAATGAAGAAGCGAAAATCGACAGAAACGCATTCCTACGTCGCCCGCCCTAGGGGTGAAGTGGGGTAATTGTGATTTCGGGGTAATTGTGTTAATGGCAAACATTTTGAAAATCAACATTTGTATACTTCAAATGTTTTGTCAATTTGCTAACTTTAATGTCTTAGTTAGCCAGTTGATCAAAAATTGGAAGTATACATGTGTTGATTTTCAAAATTTTGGTCATTAACACAATTACCCCACTTCACCCTATACATCCCCTGTATGTATATCGCTAGCCGGTTCCCATCCTGTATATACGTTTCCACGATTTATAATATTGGAATATCGAGTCTCCCCGAAACACTGCGTTTCAACGGCGTGCGGCGATATGATGCTCGCGCGTACGATCTACCCCCGTCCTGTTCCACCCCTTCTCGAGAATTATGCCATCCGCGACACCTGTTCTCTTTTTTCCCATTTACGACCGCTCGACGAGGACGAGGACGATACGGAATCCGTGCCGCGCCCCCTCCCTCCCTTGACTCTAGCCCGCTCTCTCGGCGGAGGGTGCAAAATCGCGTGACGAAGATCACGCGCGCGCGCGCTCCAGCGGGGCCGCGATAAAAATGATCCTTCCGATGAATTCCCCGTTAAAACCGTAACCGCTCTTAAGCTTGACAAAATGAAATAAAATCCTCGGGGCGGCGGGGGTCGATACGGGCTCGACAAATCTCGGTGAAAGCTGGTCCGCGGGGTAGCGCGGCTGCTGCACTCGCAGAGCTGTATATACAGGTCGCGCGCACATCTAGGATGATTTAGCTGCGCCGGCGAGGACGTAATTACTCGGAAAAAATTCCGGTCAGGCGAGCCAGCGTTGTTGAGTTAGAGTCGCGCGGCGTCGTGCCGCGACTGCGAGAGAGTCTCGGCCCCGCAATCATCCAATCACGCAGCGGCGGTCGCGCGGCCAACCCCCAATCAGAACGCCCCGCGGAATCCCGCGGGCCAATCAGAGCGCGACGGCACGCGCCCGGTAAATTGCACGCTGCTTTTAAATAACAGCTTTTTTTCCGGTCCATCGCGGCAGCCGCGGCGGGGAATCGCGCGTGTAACTTCGGCGGCCTGAGAATATGGGGCGGGGATGCCATCGACGGCGAAGAGATCGCGGGCGAATCCACCCATCCGGCTCGGGCGGAAATTGAATGTCGAAAGGTTGCCAGACACTCGTTTCGCAGACGCGAGGTCTTTTCTGGCGAGGGACTGCGCGTCTCGCGATACCGTGTCGAGCGCGGGTGGCGATGTATAGTTAGCGGCGTTTTGGAATCGAGACGGGGTTGGGACGACAGTCGACCCCTGCGAATTAGTAGCGGGCATTGTTAACTCTTGCGTCAATTAGAAGATTCGTCGAGTGTAGAATTAAATATTCCTTCGAATCGTAACAAATTGACAAGGTTATTTTGGTAGAATGATATCAGAGAATTGAATAATTTACACTGAAAGAAATGATAGCTAGTGTTAAAAAAATGGGATTTGAACGATAGTCAATCCCTGCGAATTAGTAATGGGCGGTGTTAACTCTTTCGTCAATTAGAAGATGTGTCGAGTGTGGAATTTAATATTCCTTTGGATCGTAAAAAATTAACAAGGTTATTTAGTACAGTGATATCAATGAATTGGATAATTTACACTGAAATAAATGAATGCTAGTGTCAAAAAAATGTTTGTTTAATCAAGAACATATAATTTTACAAATTTAAAAAAATATAGATTCTTGATCGAAGAATATGTATTCTTGATTCAAGAATACTGTCGTGGGAACTAGAAATTCTTTCTGCACAAAAAAAAACAATTACACGAGCCCATCAAATATTTTCTCGCATGAAGAGAACCGTGATTGGACCCTGAAATTATATCGTATTTTTGATCGATGAAAACATTTTTTTCTGCACCAGTAATTATTGTTTTTCTCGGTGTAGGGTAAAAGTGAGATGAACGCCCCGGTCTCCGTTTCCACTTTGAACGCGATTCTTTCGAAACCCAGTAGAGATACGTTGAAAAGCATCTTTTTTACAGTAAAAAGATGAACGGACATTTTTTATTTAAACTTTTTTTTCGCTACCTCTCACCGAGTCCGAGATAATCGATTTTGAACTCGCAAATCATCCAGAGCGTTTGTGATCTATTTTAAAATACTTTATAGACCTTAGTAATGATTGATTGATACCATATTTCATCTCTACCGGTCCATGAAATCGAACCCAAAATAACGTATAGCGCGAAAGTCACATTCCGAATAACCCTGATCGACGACGGGGCAAATATCTCGACAGATTCACAGATATCCACCGAATAAACGAACCTACTCTACCGCGCAAAGACTACGTTCCGCTTCTACTGCCTCGGCGAAGGAAATCGCGGCCGACGGGATTGCGGCCCGTGATTCATACAGCCCGCGGAGCCCTCTCTTCGGCAGTTCGCTTTTTCAGTCCCCCGAATACTTATTCCCCGAGGCGCGCGCGGCGCGCGACTCGAGATCACCCGCGCGAACTCCGCGTATAACTTCGATTGGCGGGTTACGGTTTGACGGATTTATGAAGAGGGGGCTTCGGCGAACCCCGTTCGACTCGTCACTTTTAAACCGACTTCCTCGTTCCATTTCCGATCCCGCCCGTGTCCGGATAAGATCCATCCGTCGGGCGTTCCTTATCAAGAGACACGGTAGTGTCTCGCGGCATGTTCATTCAAGTCGTCAGAACGACGCCGCCAGCGCTGTCGCCGCGAGCACCCGTGTATCTTTACAGGAAAAATGTCTGCCCCCTTCACCCCTCAATTTTAACATCGAATTTTCTCAATAAATATACGGTTATAACCAAAACTATGCTTAGTTACGCCATATAAATCGACTATTCTCTATCGATAGAGACCAGAGTAAATGTTGTAAGTTACATATTAACAGAGATTTTTCCTTAGCAACGCGAAGCCACGCCCCTCGCACCATTAAAGTCGAGAATCCGATTTCTCGGGCGATATATATATGTAAAAATGTCACAAAAATTCCGCCTGTCTTCGGCGGTATTCGGCCATGGTCGGAAATGTGTACACAGATGCGGCCACACGCATACGCCATCAAAAATGTATGTGAGAGTGTGTGAGAGACTATATTCCTTGAATGTTTAGTTGTTTTTCAAAATTTAAAAATATTTCCATTCGCGAAACGATATCCCTCGCATTTTTTCGATCCTCGGACGCGCTTGTTAATAAAAAGTACAAATTCAGTGTAATCGGAGTAGTGAATCTCAACAGTGGTGAATGTGACAGACGCTCTGACAGCTAGCTATTATCAAATCGTTTAGATTTTTTTTTAATAATCAAAACAGTGCACGGAAGCAGTGTCATTTTTCTTTGGTTGCTGGTGCATGAAGAACAGGGAAGGAGACATCTATATCTCGGAAGAAGTGGCATCAGATAAGTAACTTCCTAACTGACTGTCTTAACCTCATTTTCATCCCTTATACAGAACAAATATCTTTGTGGTTATTCTATTTTTTGTTTTCAGCGCCATACGAGAACGGGACGGATTGGTGGATTTTTCTTCGCAGTCAAAAATCAACCTGGGTAGAAAAGAATTCTCTAGAATTGCGGTACAATGCCACGGTGTGAATATCAGGTTCGACCGACATGACATGCTTCGACAAGGTCTGTATCAACTTTAGCGGTATATTAAGGGCACTGCACTAATCCTGTGGCACATTTTTCTATCTAGGAAAGCATATTATTATGGTAGTACAGCTGTGCAGCGTTCCGATAATATACTGTCTTCCCGTACTGACAGTATACATGCATTTTACCTCCAATATGCCGGAATTAAAAATCTCTAGAACTCTGCGGTACAATGCCACGGTATGAATATCAGGTTCTACCGACATGACATGCTTCGACAAGGTCTGTATCAACTTTAGCGGTATATTAAGGGCACTGCACTAATCCTGTGGCACATTTTTCTATCTGGGAAAGCATATTATTATGGTAGTACAGCTGTACAGCGTTCCGATAATATATAATTGGAACTTTTAATACTACGAAAGGGAAAATATATCGATAAAGAAAAGATAATAAAATAATTACTTCATTATTGTAATCCAATTCTATCGTATCTCCTACTTTTCTACCACGGCTTTCCCAGATAGAAAAATGTGCCACAGGATTAGTGTAGTGCCCCCAATATAATGCTAAAGTTGATACAGACCTTGTCGAAGCATGTCATGTCGGTAGAATTTGATATTCCTACCGTGGCATTGTACCGCAGAGTTCTAGAGATTTTTAATTCCGGCATATTAAAGGTAAAATGCATGTATACTGTCAGTATGGGAAGACGGTATATTTCTACATATTGGAGAATCTAAGTCGTGGGAGAAGAACAAATCATCGGAGTAACTACAATATCGGGGTAACTATAATACTTTATTTCTATTTTTTTCAGAACGATTCTCAGATAGAAAAATGTGCCACAGGATTAGTGCAGTGCCCCCAATATAATGCTAAAGTTGATACAGACCTTGTCGAAGCATGTCATGTCGGTAGAATTTGATATTCCTACCGTGGCATTGTACCGCAGAGTTCTAGAGATTTTTAATTCCGGCATATTAAAGGTAAAATGCATGTATACTGTCAGTATGGGAAGACGGTATATTTCTACATATTGGAGAATCTAAGTCGTGGGAGAAGAACAAATCATCGGAGTAACTACAATATCGGGGTAACTATAATACTTTATTTCTATTTTTTTCAGAACGATTCTCAGATAGAAAAATGTGCCACAGGATTAGTGCAGTGCCCCCAATATAATGCTAAAGTTGATACAGACCTTGTCGAAGCATGTCATGTCGGTAGAATTTGATATTCCTACCGTGGCATTGTACCGCAGAGTTCTAGAGATTTTTAATTCCGGCATATTAAAGGTAAAATGCATGTATACTGTCAGTATGGGAAGACGGTATATTTCTACATATTGGAGAATCTAAGTCGTGGGAGAAGAACAAATCATCGGAGTAACTACAATATCGGGGTAACTATAATACTTTATTTCTATTTTTTTCAGAACGATTCTCAGATAGAAAAATGTGCCACAGGATTAGTGCAGTGCCCCCAATATAATGCTAAAGTTGATACAGACCTTGTCGAAGCATGTCATGTCGGTAGAATTTGATATTCCTACCGTGGCATTGTACCGCAGAGTTCTAGAGATTTTTAATTCCGGCATATTAAAGGTAAAATGCATGTATACTGTCAGTATGGGAAGACGGTATATTTCTACATATTGGAGAATCTAAGTCGTGGGAGAAGAACAAATCATCGGAGTAACTACAATATCGGGGTAACTATAATACTTTATTTCTATTTTTTTCAGAACGATTCTCAGATAGAAAAATGTGCCACAGGATTAGTGCAGTGCCCCCAATATAATGCTAAAGTTGATACAGACCTTGTCGAAGCATGTCATGTCGGTAGAATTTGATATTCCTACCGTGGCATTGTACCGCAGAGTTCTAGAGATTTTTAATTCCGGCATATTAGAGGTAAAATGAATGTATACTGTCAGTATGGGAAGACGGTATATTTCTACATATTGGAGAATCTAAGTCGTGGGAGAAGAACAAATCATCGGAGTAACTACAATATCGGGGTAACTATAATACTTTATTTCTATTTTTTTTCTCATCGGTGCTTGCCCTCTGCCTTCCTACTACAAGTTTCGATTTATATACTAAATTTTATTTTATTTTTAGTTCATCGCCTCCACTCCATCGCCTTCGACTTCTTCTACCCGTTAATATGGCATGCTAATGGTTTGCGAAGTCAAAACGAATTTCATGACAATATTACGTTGCAACTATACGGTAAAACCCAATTTACTTATTTTTTACATAATCCTTAATATTTCATCTGTCAAATTACTAGTCTTTCAAAGTCTAAAGTTGGCGGAATGTGTGTTAAAGTCAGTGATAATCTACCTTAGTACAATCGTCTGCCATAAGGCGATATGTTAAAAGTGGTCAACTTTAGAATAAAATAACGAAGAAACTATAGACGGTCTATATTGCTCAAATTTTCGTATTAGTTGTGTAAAGTATTCGTGTATATCATATAAAAAAATTTTTCGTCTGATAGTCGAACCTCCTTAAAGCAGGAATAGTTGGAACGAAAAGCCCATATTGCAATGAAAGTACTATGGGTACTATGGATGAAGGCGCTCGCTGACAAGACTGACATTCTCCGATGTCCATCGAGTCATCTTTTTACGGACAGGACACGAGTTAGATCCTCTTCGGTTGCACCTGTACGAGATGATATGTCAGAAAATCGTGAGTCTTTATGAAAATCTTCTAACCTACTCGTTCTGCAGTAATACTTAATAATAAAAAACTATTCTCCTACATGTACACCTGGGGACACGGCATCTGTCGCTGGTGACTGTTTTTAAACGTTATTTTTAAACGTACTAACCAATAATTAATAATCCTCATACTTTCATTCACGAGAATAGATGTCACCGTAGCTAATGAGCGCATGAGAATTAATTATTCATTGGTTAGTACGTTTAAAAATAACGTTTAAAAAAAGTCACCAGCGACAGATACCGTATCCCCGGGTGTACATATTCTCCCGATGAATAAATTCCAAAAAGTAGTGAAATCCCCCCACAAAAACAGATTCTCTGTAAAAAAAGGCGGCATGTTCATTCAGTGCCAACAAAAATTGATACGTAAAATACTCTCCAAAAAAGATTTGAAATCAATTAAGATCGCCATGTTCAAGATTTATGTATTAAAAGTAAAAGGCATCATTTGAAAGGAAAATTATTGTAAATCAAGTTACTAAAAAATTCGACTAAAAAAATTTATAAAAAAATTTTAATAAAAAAGAACTTGCCGCGTTTTTTTCTTCAAAATAAAAAATTCAGACAGAATTATACTCGATGTTTATGCACTTATGATTTTAAATAAATTCATACACTTATAATATGATACCACCAGTATACCGAATGTCGCACGGGAAACCGATTAGGCGGGGGCCTTCTGAAATTCTCTGAATTTGACTTCGGCAGTGTAATTTATGAATCACTCTAGCACCGTCCAAGCACTGCCAATTATTCGGCATAGTGGACAAAATATGAAAACTTAAACGCGGCAAGTTCTTTTTTATTAAAAATTTTTTATAAATTTTTTTAGTCGAATTTTTTAGTAACTTGATTTACAATAATTTTCCTTTCAAATGATGCCTTTTACTTTTAATACATAAATCTTGAACATGGCGATCTTAATTGATTTCAAATCTTTTTTGGAGAGTATTTTACGTATCAATTTTTGTTGGCACTGAATGAACATGCCGCCTTTTTTTACAGAGATACTTATATACGCTTCGCGAAGAGACGCGCGAGCGAGCGGCGCATTAAAATTGCATCGTCGCGAGGCGAAGCAGATCGACGGACGTAATTCTCGCAAGACGTCCCGGCGGAAGTGGACCGTATAAAAATTAATTGCGTCCCCGTGGCGCGCGGAGACTTCCGGCTTCGAAGCGCGCCCGCGAGTTAATAAATCCTCGTTCGCGCGCGACGAAATTAAACATCGCTCTCGCGCTTTTACGACGGGCGAGGAAACGTTTAGGTGTCGTTATATCGCGTTGCAGCTATCCGGCGCGTAGGTAACGCTGCGCTAACTATACGGAGAGTACCGCGGCGGTGCGTTCCGCCCCTTTTTCTCGGCTAATTAGTTAAACTCGCCCCCCCTCGTCCCGCAGGTGATAAGCCAAGAGAATTCCGTTCTTAACGAGCACCGTCTGCAGCGCCGCGCCGGGCGATCTCTCAAGGAGGGGCGGAGCTGGACCGCGGCTGAAGCCTGGTACACATACCAACACGCGTAAACGTTGTCGCATTTCTCTTCGCCCTCCGCGCCGTGTTCCTTAACCAACTCGGCTGCAACCGAAAGGAAATTCCGGCTCTCTCCGGGAGGGGGAGGGGGTGGACGAGAAAATATTTCCGCATTTTCCCGCGCGCCTCGACTGAACTCGCTTGGTTTTCTTCCGCGCTTCGCGCGCGTTTCGTTGATCGAATTTCCATTTTCGATAAACGCCCGTTCGTAGGACGCGACGCGTGTAACGAACGTTTGTTTGCAGTCTTTTTGAGGGCGTATATGGAAATATGCGTCATAATACGTGGATCAAAGGTATGAGAGTATAGAGGAGCGGGGGCACGCGAATTTGAACGCTCTCGGGAAGAAGCAAATTTTACTTCTTCAAATTGAGCTTGACGTGGGCTAACGAATTTGCGAAGGGAGAGGAGTTTTAGGTTCTGATAATTGGGATTTTTTGTCGCTATTATTGATCGAAGAGGAGAAACAATGACGATGAAACTCCCATATTGGAAGAGAAAAGGGGCGATTGAAAAGGTTCGTACGATTTTCATTGCAGTGCACTGAGAGAAATAATTGGTAGTGTCAAAAAACTGTCTTGAATCAAGAATATATGACTACATATTTTTTAGAATAGGATAGAGTGGGGCTGAAAGCTCTGCGGGATAAAAAGTACCATTCGGCTAGCCTTAAAAAAAATGCACTATTTGATAATTGCGTTACGTAGAAATAGTCTTCGTATGCGACAGCTGCTGGAGAATCTTGACTGCGTATAAACGAAATGGTTTATTTATGAAAATCTATCGAATAGCACTTTTTACCTCTGGCAGTTTTAAATCCACACTATCCTACGGATACTTCGTTGAAGAATATATATTCTTGATTCAAGAGTACCTTCGTTAAGGACGAGAAATTCTTTCAGCGCAAAAAAAAAACAGTTATTCGAGCCTACCAGATATTTTCTTGCACGAAGAAAGCAATGGCTCGATCCTCCGATTACAATATATCATGTTTTTGATCGAAGAAAACATTTGCTCGGCATCAGCAATTATTTCTCTCAGTATGAACACTACTGAAAACCGTACATATGTATAATATATACCGTCCCGCGGAAAACGTACGACGCGCGGGACACGTGTAAATTGGATATAAATTGATTCGAGAATCGAGTGGATTTTTTTCTGGACTACGGCGGGGAAGCACGCTCGGGGAAAAACAAGAAAAGGAAGGGAAAGAGTAGCTATTCGCATCTCTCGTGTGACGCTCGCGCGCCTAACCCTCCGCGGTGGCAGCCAGAAACTAATTTAAGTTCGAGAATCACTTTGTGTATTTCGATTTATTCAGATACCCGACGTATTTCCCGCGAGGCCCCCCTTCCCAACATCGTACGGCACTGTCTTTCCCCTCAGAAAATTTGAACAATATCCACCGAAATCAAATATACCTGCCCATTGCCTATTTTTTATATGCGAAAATACACGCTAACCTTGCGTCAATAGAAGGTACTAGAATACATCGGAGTGATTTACGACCGTGAATACATAAAAAAAAAATTGTCTAAACTACCAATTTCTGCCCGATAATACCTATATGGTACATATTTTGTGTCCAGAACATATCTCAACTGAAAGAGTTGTTGTAAATAATTCATAGTCTCAAATCTCCGAGATGTGTAGTAGAGCAAAATCTGATGGATGATTAAATAGATGATGACACATCAGAGTCAATTGGAGTGAAGACAAAGAGAGAAAAGTGGAAGATAATACCCCTTTAACGAAAGCATAATTAGATATATTTCTAACGAAATGTATTGTTGAATATATAAAAATATATATTGGAAATATATTTCTATTTATTCAAATAAATGTATTATTGATCGTATAAAAATATATTTTATTTTTACATAATAATATATATTGGAAATACACTTTTGGATGTATATTGAAAATATATTTTTATCTATTCAACAATACATTTCGTGAATGTATATCTAATATTAATTCGGTCAAAAGTTATGTTAAAAAATGTATTCCGATTACATATTTTTGAACACATTTAAAAATACATCCTTTGTGTTTTGAAATGTATTTAAAGAATCTATTTCTTTCCATGGAGGACCATTTGGTGAAATATAAATCTTCCATCTGTTTAGTTAAATTGACCAATTTTTGGTTATAACAACTACACGTTTGGTTGGAATGTCAACCATTTGATTAAAATAACTAAATATTTGATTCATCCAGTATTTTGGTTGGAATAATTAAACACGTTTAACTGGATGTGTTTTGTCATTTTAACCTAATTACTTTCCTCAGTGTGGAAATAAGATGCGAGAGGAGACTGTCAGAGACAGTTGCAGCGGTACAGCTTCTCGAAAGAAATCTCAGTTTACCGTATAAAATGAAGCTGCAAGAAATCGAATAAATATACAGAGAGAGAGTCGATATATAGCCGAGAGCAAAGTCGGGAGAGCCTCGCTTTTTCTGTACCCCATCGAACGATCGTCAATCTCCTCGCCATTCACTTCGCAGGCGAGCGCGCTTTGAAAGAAAGGCAAGAGGACGCACAGCCTTTCGTTCGCGTCGCTTTTCTCACGCTCCTCTTACACGCCCTTCTCCCTCCATCTCGACGCTTAAATACGGCGGAAAGCCGGAACGCGAGCGTCGTTCGCTCGAACCAGGTTCCTCGGGATGACCGGATCGCGTCGGACAACATCTTGCGAATCCCGAGACAAATTACTTTTCCCTCTCGTTCATTAATATTGCCGCCCCCGCGCCGAACGGTAGGTAAACGCACCTCGCTCGGAGGCAGAAAAGAGTTTCTCAATTAATTCCGAGTCGCGGCTGTCGAGATTGTGCGTCGATTTCCCTCCGCCTAGATCCACCGGTATTCGCGGCACCCTTGCCGACGGAGAGGGGATGGGGGATGCGAAAGAGTGAGAGAATGACACTGGTATTTTTTCCCCCTCGACTTGTCGCCTCCGTTACGCCGTTTTTCAATCTATACTACGATTATAATACACCTTTTGCTCTCTGCCTTCTACCGTTTTTCTCTCCCCTGTCTCCACCGCCCCGAACCGCCCACTTGCCCCTTGTCGCCGCGACGTTCGACGATCTATCATACTTTTCCTCCGCTCAAAGGAAGGAAGGAAGGAAGGAAGGAAGGCGGGGGATGTCGAAGGAGAGAACGGAGAGTGGGTCGAGAGCTTCGGGTGGGTATAAGCTGGTTACTCCGCGGCGATCTGAAAAGTTCGACCCGAAAAAGTTTTCCGATATGAGATCAGCCTTCCGATGTATAAGTAGAAATAACTAGGACGTGCCTCGTAGGTATTGCGGGGTTTTATTCAAGTGACATCGGTGTCGTAACTTCGACTTTGTTAGGGAAAAGGTAACAAAATATTTCAGCACCTCTTTGTTGCGATCGCCGTCGCAGAAACGTCTCGCTAAATTGTCTCGTCTATCGAATTCTTCGTCACTCAAGCGCAGAAGGCGCTGCATTTTCAAGCAAGCGGTGCAGTGGGGAACTGTGCATAGTGTGCAGATTAATATTCCTCCGGATTTCCCTTAATACTATGCATATTATGCTACATAAGATCATACGGTATTACACTGCGTAAGACTCGGTATTACATCTGACAGCATAACTATTTGGCGTAAGATTCAATGTTACGCGTACGACTACCAGTCTTACGTATATTTCGTCTAACATCGGTGCTTAAAATTCTTCTACTTACTAATCTACAAGCCATGTCTGAGGGCCACTTTTACGACTGAAGTTTAACTCTTAAATTAAGCCAAATCCAACCGTTCGACCAACGAGTGGCCTAAAATAAGAGTTTGAACTCCGTTTAAGATTTAAGCTCGAGTTGCGAAAGTAGTTTTAATAGGGTCAAAGTGGGATGGATGCCTCGGTTGAAGGGTAAGTTTAAAATCCATCATTTGAAGTTAATTGCAGATATCGTAGAAAAGTTGAAATTCAAATTCCTTATCGCAACAACGTCAAAGATACTTCGAGCAATAGCAAGCAGTTTGAAACTTCGATAAATGCCGAATCGCACGCCCTTGCTCTCCTCTATTTGTCCACGTAAACCAACCCCCTTCACTCGCCATCCGCATCAATCGATGGTATTACCCTTTAAAATTCGATCGGTACGCGTGAAGCGTTCGCGTGGACAATAGCTAGCTAACGGGGTGCGTTGCAGGGGCTGCGTGCAATGTGGAATGTTAACGACGTTCGTGTAAAAAAATTCACTCGACGAGAGGCGAAGCGAATGTCAACTAGAACTTGTTTCAACGTTACGATCGGATGATCGAAGTGGTACTAAATAAGTTATGGATAGTAGCAGACGGTCGTTTCGTGCAGCGAGTCCAACGAGGTATAAAAATTGAATTTATCATTCCAATTTTCATGACAACTCGCTCGCAATTCGAAGATGTCGGGTATTGTAATAATTATTATCCAAATTGCCGGCGATTCCCGATGCGCGGAACGTGTGGCCGCCGAAAGCGGAGTCAGGGGAGAAAAACGCCCGGCTCTTTCTTCCCGACAAACTCCCTATTCGCGCGAGCTCTTTGATTTCCCGGCCAGCCCTCCGATATATATTTACGGCGCGATTTCCGACTAAAAGCGTGGAACTGCAGCATCCAATTACCGACCGCACAATGGCCGTATCGCGGTGACGATACCGCTAATTAGGAAACATTAATTAATCGCTCGACGAGCTGTTTAATCGTCTAATTATCTCGCTTTGAATTTCTCCGCCCCGGAAAATCAGCGCGATTACCGAGTTTTCAGGTCTTCGCGCCGCGACCGTTTGTCCGGGCGAGATAGCCTCGTTCGTGATTCAACGCGAGGAAGTTTGATTTCGATTCCTAACGATCCACTCGCGATTTCTCGTGCATTTCTTGAATCGGGAGATCATTCCTTCGTGTCCCGGAGCGTGGCAAGGATTTCATTATTTATAATAATGTGATCCGCATTTGTAGAATGCAATTTTGAAATTCAGTCGTAGCCTACAAAAAAGTGTACAAAAATATGTTCGTTACAATATGTATGTTACGATCGTAAAAAGAATTAGATCTACTGAAACTGACTTGCTGAGTCAAAAAAGTAATTATTTATTTAGACCAATGCAATTTTTTAATACATGAATTAAATATCTCTTCCTTATAATCACGTGAAATAATATGTGATTGCAAGGAAGAGATATCGAATTAATATATGAAACAAGATTGAATTAATCTAAATAAATAATTACTTGCGATTTCGCAAGTATTATATAGGTCATTTTCAGTAGATCCAACTAATTGTTTTTCTCTGTATAAGTCACGCTAAAGATGACTAACGTAAAGAAAAAATTCCGATTAGATTCCATCCAACCAAGAAACGAATAAATGCCACGTACGAAAAAAAAGTTCACTCCCCACTTTGTACCTCATCCACGCGCAAAAAAGAGCTAAACTCGGATCCCCCCGGTGGTTCCAACCCCTCCGAAACTATCGAAATCGTGAATCTCCATTCGCGTCATATATACGCGCGGAAACTTATGGAGCTCGTGAATATAAAATCCCGAAATCCGTACATGTGTGTGCGTAACGACCCGCGCGATACGAGTTTCATCTTCTCTCGATAAGAAACTTCCGGATTTCTCGCCGAAACGAGCGGCGCAGTCGCGCACACGGCCGAGTCCGCGTCACGTACGCGAGTGCATACGCGGAACTCGTGCGTATATATGAGAAATGGATATCCGACTACACACGTTACGCGAAACTCGTGTGCGGTTCATGCCATGGAAAACAAGTTGCAATAATCTAAGTAATATTCCGAAGTTCTCTTCTTTCGACGAGTCGTCCGACGTATGATGTAAATATAGAACTTTCGGTTTCAGAGGGAAATAATTTGGCATTTATTGAATAGAGAAAATATTCGTATGTTTAAGTTCAATTTTGTAATCTGTATACGTATTCACTATCACGCGAAAAAGAGAATATCCGAAAAAGTAATTATTCCCAAAATTATAAGTGCGTTTTAGAGACGTACTTATGCCGAGCAACGAGAGCGAAGAAGACAGACTTACATCACGTATGCTGCATTTTTAAATATCGTTTTTTCCAGCATAAATAAGGTATAGGTACTATATGAAGCTAAACTTATTCGCCTAACTTTTGGCTTCTACATCGATATAAGAATTTGTGTGTGTGTGTGTGTGTGTGTTGTAGATAAAAATATAACCTACAAAAAAGTATCACACAAACATAAGCTAAAAGCTCATATGTAGATAATGAGATAATAGTGATTCGAGCTTCTTTTCTGGCGAGTAAGTATATAGCCTCACGTGATATGCGTATGTATGCGTCAGATGCGGGGAGTGAGCTCGAAAATAACTCATATTAAAGAAAGGATTATATATAGAGAGAATATCTATTATACCCCTCTACCAGAGGTTTCAGTGCCAGCATATATACGTTCACGATTTTTCGTTTTCTCACGGTTGACCGGGATTTAAGCACAGACTCCCCAGCTTGCAGGAAAGCGCATACGCACTCGCACTCGCACGTATATACACGTGTAGGTACCTACACGCAACACTCGAACACCACGACGTATACGTGGGAAAATAGCGATAACGAAAGCTTTTGTTTGGAACAACGCGGCGCGGACTGCCTTTCGGAAGGTTTAGCTGAAGCTTCACATATCGGTCGGACGGGAGATTTTACCTGGCGAGAGAGACCTGGGATAAAATCTCTTCATTGTTCCTCCGTTTCCTGTCACTGCTAAAAACCCTATAACTCGAATGTCTTGGTCGGCGTCCCTACTATCTTTTTCATGCACTGCGAATATTTAATTTTAAGTAAAGTGTAAATGCCATCTTCTTTTCTTCATTTCGAATAAACGAATACAAGCTATGATATTTTACGAGAAAAAAGCAAGAACCGCGAGTTAGGATGAAACTTATCTCCTCGACAGAGTAACTTTCCCGTCATAATTAGAATTTCTCATTACTCGAAAGAAAACGAATAAACCCGGCCACGAGTTTACGAGTCTCCGTAGCACGACTCGCCTCGATTCGAGGATGCTTCAACCGGCTTTGCGATTTCACGTAATCCTCGAATTTCATCTCGCTGTACGAGACTCGATTCGAAATTTCTTTGAAGCGGAAACAGCAGGTGAGAAGTCCGAGTTTGATCCCCATAAAATTGTCGATCAGCCAATTTGCGGATGTTACAAATGATGGTTCGTCTGATAGACACGACAGAGGTACTCAGCGAGATACCTACCGGAGTTATCGTCACGTTACGTTCGACGTCGTTACGGTTTCCCATTACGTTTCAGTTTGTCGAGAATTGCAGTGGGTATATACATACGTAGAGGAAGAATGGGGTCGGTTACGACTGCGGCGTATTGCAATTGCCTCCAACTCGTACGTATGGTGCTTTCCCAATTTCGTACCCTCACCTACATATCTCTGATCTTAATCGCATACGTGTACATGGCACTATACGTACTCCAGGTACCTCAACCTATCCGAAATTATATAATAAATTTTACACAAACACCGAAGCTTTGCGATAGCGGACATTTGGGTCTGTATTTAGCACGCGCTATTAAGCCACTGTTAAAGTCAAAAGTGCCCATCTGCATGGGTGCTTTTCAAAAACGAAACGGCACTTTTAACTCCGATAGCGTGTAGTGAATAAGGCCCACGAGCTTTAACCAAATATTTTCTTGACAAAGGAGATATATCGATTTTTATCCGATGTAAATTCCATAAATATTTGCTGTATTCGTTTAAAAGAGAATCAACTCAAAGAAAAATATTTAATAGTGTTTTAACAGTTCTCCCTTTCATCGTAGAGTCGGATCTCTAATTCGTACTGCAAAAATTAAGAGCAGTTGTACAACAGTCGGACGAAAGCAATTGATAGGGGTAGGATCGATCATGAGGCTCGTCTGTCTTGTATTGCTTCTTTCCCCTAATTATACGTCCCTCTGTTTATTGGCTGATTTATACACTGAGAAGAAAAATAGTAGATTTGACTAAATTGGTGGTCATAGGCAGGGGAAAGCTGATTAGGTTAATTAAATTAAATAATTAGGTTAAAATTACCTACAACTGTTTAACGAAAAAAAGCTGTAGCCAATTCAAGTAAATTATTAGTTCAATTAAATAAATCTGCGTTCCCCCACTCGTTACCACTAATTTAATTAGATAAATAAACTGAGGAATTTTTGCTTCGAATAATTAAATCTTTAGTTAGAACAACTAAACACTCGATTAGAATAACCAAATATTTGGTTCAACTGACCAGTATTTTGCTTAGAATAACTAAACATATTTAACTAAATGCATTTGATCATTTTAACTTAATTATTTTTCACAGCTCGTAGTCACAAAATTATTCCTGCGAGAAAGAGAGAGAGAAGCGAAGTATCGCGAGATTTACGAATAATAATAATTAACCCCTCTCTTTATCTCCTCCCACGTTCCTTTCCCGCTCGCGGTTCCGCCTTCTCACAATCGGTCAATTTCTGTCTCTTACGCGCGTTCCTCCGACTCCCCCGATTCATCTGCACGTGCACACGGGTGACTCACTCCTCGGCCACTTCGTGACGCGTGACGTCCCATCGGAGATCGTTCTTTTTTGAGAGCAAGAGCCGCGCCGGCCGCGCTCGGGCGTAAATATAACGCGACGCGGTCTAATTTTAACGCGTGGATATACTTATCTGCTCCGGCCTACAGGTGGGGGCGAAACGGGGGGAAAGAAAGCGGGGGACAGGCGATGGCCGTTAATTAGCGCGAGGAAGAGCGCCGCAGCCTCGATCTCGTGGCCGATGCTTTATACTCTTTCGCGGTATGGAAAGATTTATGAATGTGTTCGCTCCGCATAAAGATCGATGCGATAAGGCGATTTGCCCTTGAAACTCGGGGTCGTCGGGGGAACAAAGGGAATTCATAGTGAAAATTAAGAAGAGTATATTATATACCAATTCAAAATTATTTAAAAAAAACGTTTTACCATCCACATAGACATTCTCATCTTTATATTAGTCTTTCAAAGCAAGTCCTCCTTTATACCGGAAAATTAGTCAGAATAGTGAGAATTAAGAAGATTATGCTATATAATGATTAAACATTATTTTAAAAAACGCTTTTACCATTCACACAGACATTCCCATCTTTAGACCTTTCCTCCTCAAAGCATGTCTTCCTTTATACCGGTGATATATTTTTCGAATTCGTTTTCCAATTCGACGGAATTCCATTGTTTATTCGAGAGCTTCGAATTTCGCCGCTAACGATCGCGGCAGTCGATGGAAATCTTTTTATTCCGCCACGAAATCCACTCAAGCGCGTGGGAAGTTGAAAGAGCCCAAAGCAATTAATCGCTGGAAAAACACCGACGTCTTCTTCCGACGCAGAAACGTCTTTGACTTTCGCGCGATACAATTATCCGGTGTGAGAAAAGTGCGCCCAACTTTTCCGCGGTCCGTCAAAGTCGTCGCGTCCTCTGCCGCGGCGGAAGGACTTTGTCGCGAGATAACGATAAGTGGGTTAAGCACGCGGAAGATGCGCGGCGACAAAGCCCGGGAATTCGCCTGCACCGATGCGAAATTAGCCGCGATTCTCTATTGAGACACTCGCGGACAGGTGTACACGTCTGGTCGGCGAACAAACAACCGCCGTGCCGGGGGAGGCTGCGTTCCGGCCAACGTTCCGACTACTGATCGAACCACACTGACGATGGATACGTGAGTCAGATCGAATCGATGCCTTCGATTGCGCAAGCATCCCCGTTGAAATAGACCGCTTAGGAAGGCTCGACGACGAGTCGAGACGTTCGCCTTTATAAATCTGTTCTCGGTACGTACGAGAGAGGAGATACGGGCGAGGAGATACAATCGACCGGCTGCGAGGACGTGCTCTCGAGAATATGCCCTGTGATCTTGTTGAGTCGGACAAGGGTAACTGATAGGGGTAGTATCGATTGTGAGGCTCATCTGTCTCGTATTGTTTCTTTCTACTAATTTTACGTGGCTTTGTTCATTAGTTGATTCATGCACGCACTGAGAAAAATAACCTGGTCAATTTAACCAAAATACTGGAGACCATAAGCAAATCGTTTGATGAGAAATACGGATTTTCCTTCTGTTTGGTTAGACTAACCATTTTCTGGTTGGAATAACTAGACACATAGTTTGAATTACTATTTAGTACAATGTACTAGTATATCTTGGCTAGAATAACTAAACTTATCTAACTAGAGAAATGTTTTGCCATTGAAACCAAGATATTTTTCTCAGTGAGAAAATGGTAGGATTCAATCAAATCGACATTTACGGGTGGGGGAATGCAGAATTAGTTGCTTCCAAATAAATACTAATAAAGATTATACCGATTAACGGTTATTTGAAGGAAACAGGCTGTAGCGCGTGAAAGTCAATTTTATTAGTCCAAATAATTAAATCTGCATTCATCCATCCGAAACCGCCGATTTGGTTAAATCTGCTACATTTTTTCCTCAGTGTAGGTACGTACAGCAATTTCTATAAGTACATTACTTTGTAAATAGTACCTATCATTGGTAAAGTAACGATTATGCGTAGAGAGAGTCGTCATTTATGCTCTTGATAAGTATTTAGACTATGTTGGATGACTGACATCTGTATTCGAGTGTTCATATTGACCGAGGTGTACGAATATTTCATTTCCTCATCAACCGGAAATTATCATTCTCGATACCATTACCTAAGCAGAGCGCTTTTTCATAAATTCAGGTATTTATCTAATGTAAAGGGACGATAGTTGATTAGGGGATGATGGGGTTAACCGTCTTGCTCTCTCGGCCTCTGGTTACGATGATAAATAACGGTAATGTGTGACAATAAATTGAAATAACTAGCTCTCACCTCTCCTACACTCTATCCTACTTTATAGGCCACGTTTTTTTCCGAGAATTATTTGAACCTCTGAGGGGGGGAACTCGAAGGAAATAGGAAGCTTCTATTCTTACTTTACTTCTTAACTTACTTCTATATATTAGATAAAATAAGTACAGAGCTTGATTAATCGCTGCATAAATCGGCCAAATGAGAATTAATTTTTCTTCTTATCAGCAAACAAAAAAACTTGCGATTTCTCACATAATCAGCACACTGAGAAAAATAATTTCGTCAGATTGACGAAAATCCCGAAGATAATGATCAAATCGTTTAGTGAAATATGGATCCTCCATTTGTGTTTAGCTAAACTGACCAATTTTTGCTTAGAATAACTAAACATTTGTATATTACAGAACATCAAATCGATGCAGCCCCGTCAGTTCGTTAAGACAAGCGAGAATTTGTGTAATTATAATTTTGGAGCGGTATGGCGTTCGACGACTATTTATCGCCCGCTGTTAGGGTCGGTCTACAGAGGTCGTGCGGTTTCCCACGTCGGATCTGCGAAATAATTTATAGCGAATCGACAAGGATTCCCCTAGCTCGCGCCCACCCCTGCTCTCCTATTCCTACTCCATCTCCTTCAAGGGTCGACGAGAAGGAGGAAGAGGGCGAAACGACCGCCCTCTCGATCCTCTCGTCTCCGCCGCGCGAGTCTCGAGCGCTCGCTCCGGCGGATATCCCGCGCTGTTCTTTTTCGCGTACCAATCGACGAGCGGAGGAATCGCGAGAGCTGCAGGGCGGATAACGACTCGAGACGCAGCTCCGTGAGAGGAGAGAGGAAATTATTTATTTCGCGCACTGAGAATCCTCCACGGCCTCTTTCGAGACGTTCCGACCCGCATCGCAGCGAGGAATTGCGAAGCGCGGTGCTAAAAAATATATTTACCCTTCCTGTCCGGATGTTACGGAACTTCTTCCACGGCGCAGAAAGAGGCATTCTCTCATTAATCTTTCAACGTTTCTCGAGACAACGACGGATGGACCGATCGAGTTGAAATTTGAGTTAAAATTCGTCTGAGAGTAAGGATAAAAATTCATTACGGCATTTTGAGAAATGATTCCTCGAGGTATTTGAAACGATTAAGAACAGAGATAGCAAGTGAGAGGGCAGAAGAACGTCATTGAGAAAAATAATTCGATCAGTTTAATCTGTTTCAGACCAAACTGTTTAGTGAAATATGAATCCTCCATCTATTCGGTTAAATTGACCATTTTTTGATCAGGATAACTAAATACTTGGTTAGACTAACTAAACATTTGGTTAGAATAACTAAATATTTGGTACAATTGTCCTATATTTTGATTAGAATAGCTAAACGCGTTTAACTAGATGCGTTTTGTAATTATTCTTCTATAATTAGGTTCGGTACGCACACTGTCTTCGTGAAAAATAATTTCGCGGAAATTTGGGCATCTCGGATGAATAATTCCGCGGGGTTGGGCGTACTGACCGCGTCATGGCTTAAAGGAGGAGGGGGAAGACCGCGTCGAGGGATGCTGCAGTATGCTGGTTGTTATTTGATTTAAACCCTCGGGATTCGGCGGGTTGCGGACAGGCCAAGAGGCGTAGGAGGGACGGATAAAGTGGTCGACGTACCGGCATGTGTATTAATAAAAGTCCTCGTAAATTCACAGGCTTGCCCCGCTGTACCCGACTCTTCCTCCTTCACTACGGCGGTCGGCGATTTGGGTGGGTCGCGACGATGACGCGCCCTTATACCCCCGCTATACTACACTACCCTTACCCGAAGCGCGTGTACGCGTTACCGGCGAACTTCTCGCATTTCATCCCGTGGAAAAAAAATCGGATGCCGAACGAGGTCTATATTATTAATTTTGTTCGTGTAGATTGTGACTAATTTTTGAAAGTAGACCGATTTGAGAATTCTTGGAAATAATACCAAACAAGTGAAGTCTATAATATAGAAAGGTGCTAAGTGCCAAAAATATGAAAGAAAAGTTATTCACGAAAAACATCATAACGGTTTATTAAAAAAAAAAACAATATAAATACTGAAATTTTAGGTTTTTGGCACTTAGAACGTTTCTATATCATGGTCTTCAAATATTCTACATTATATTATCAGAGAAAACTAAATTTCAAAATCGGTTGATACTAAAAAGGAGACTTATACTCACGTCGAACGTAGGGCACTATAGAATTAATGGATAATTCGATACGCCTTCTCGGATTTCCTCCCCTATATATCAACGCTCGCCGGGATCCTTCAAAGCCGGTGAAGTGGCAAAAAAAATACACACCGTCGCGGGGCAGCCGTATATGTTCGTCCTTTGTCGCGTTCTCTCGCGCGCGTACAAAGAAAAATAAACATCCGCGATTTCACACCCATGGCATGGATTCGTCCAGGCTCGTCGCTCGGTGGCTCCTCGACGAGGATCGGTATTAACCGGATTTAAAGGATCCTTTGATCCGTGGAACGCTTGTTTACTCGGGCCACGACCCGAGCAAATAAAGTATCGTAACGGCCTAAGAGACGAGAGGGTTGGAACGAGGGGGTGAAACCGGAGTAACGCCGGTCTATGGAATATGGAACAGAGGGAAACAAGTAGGGGTGTTGCGTACGTTCGCGAGTGGCAGTTTACATATATGTATTCGTAAATAATAAGCAAATGTATACCGTCTTTGTAATTCCAGATATTCTACAAGAAGTAATGTGGAATACGATGGTCGAATTCCGATGTACAGTGGATATATCTAAAAATAGTACAGCGTACAAAAATGTTCAGATCTCATTTATCTCAAGTGTGCGAATACTATTTTTACACGTTGTACGCTCAATTTTCTTTAAAAAAAATTCTCCGGAAGCTTAATTTTATTAAAAAAGAGTACGATTTCTGAAACCAATTCTTGAGCATTTCAAAAACCATTAATTGAATCTCTGCAAACAATAATTATTTGGCAACCGAAAATAATTCTGAACACTAATGTGTTAAGGTAATATTTATATAAATAATAATTACGATTTTCTAAGTTTTATTTGTGTTAGATAAATTTGTTTGAGCAATTATTTGCAGGTCATAAGAACTCTGCGTCTACATTCGGATATCAATAGTTCTTTTAAGTGGAATATTTCTTTCCGGTCAGACATGGCATGCCATTTTTGCCAGGAATAAGTTTTGCACTTTCCTTGGGGAGATTACACAAGTATACTTTTATTTTCTAGTTAATTTTTACGGGGATTGTTTTTTGGACAACCGTAGGTATAATATTTGGGTATAACTTTTGTTGATTACCTTCATCGCCAATAACAGTGCCCCAAACGAACGAATACTCAATAACGCGCACCCCCTATACATATATACACGTCCGATACATATGAGGCTATGAGCGCGATAATGGACTAACCCACAAAGTGTGATTTTTGTTTTAATGCGGAATTGAAACTGTTAAATTAGTATCTATCAACTGCAAAGTGGATCAAACAATCTTATGTGAACATAAGGTTTAATACTATTTAACTAACAACAAGATACAGATTTAACAGTTTCAATTCCGCATTAAAACAAAAATCACACTTTGTGGATTAGTCCACTATTGCGCTCACGGCGTTATATACGGACTTGTCCCCAACGCGCAGAGAGAGAGAGAGTGGGGGGGGGGGGGGGGGGAGAAAGCAGCCCGTCGCATACATCTGTCCAGCGCCCACGCTGTTTGTCGGAGAGTGGACCGATTGCCGGGCAGCAGTTTGCAGTTTTATCACGGGCTTTCCCACCGACACCGCCGGGGCTCCCTCATCGCCCCGGTACCCGATAAAAGAGCGTTTGGCGGACCTTCTGGTCGAGGTACGCGCGCACATACACTCCACTCCCCGTACACGTATACAGGCGTACCGTACGTCGGGAGCACTCGTACGCGGGCCGTTTCGCCGGTGGGCGAACACCGTTCTCGCATTAGCCGAAGAAAGGTTCGAGACGACGAGTGGCGCGCGGATGGAGAGTCCCGGAGCCCGATGGACGCACCGCGAGAGAGCGCGTTCACCTTACGCGCGTTTGCCTTGCGTTTATCCACCAACGAGCGTGCACCTGCATCGGGCTCGATTTTTCTCGCATCTCGCTTGTAATACATCTGCTGCGATGCGTGCAGCACCGAGACACGGCAGCGGTTCGGTCAAGGCGTGACTCCGTTTCTCGTAGGTGGATTAAGCTATTTCGCGCGGGGATTCCTGGCTCCTTTTCGTCGGATTAGTTCCAGGAGGTGGCGCGCGGAACGCCTTGCGAGTCGACGGGTGGGTGGGGGTCGGTTTTAACGGAAAGCTCGACTTTGTTGGTCAATTTCTTTCTCGCAAACGTTGTTTCTCTTTTTCTCTATGTATGTTACTTTCGCGGAGATTTTAGTGTCATGTCCTGTACGGCTTCCTATGTATAAATTACGTAATACGTGAAAGCTATAAGTATGTAGATTCTCTCAGTATAATTAGTTTGGTCGACGATTAAGATTTTAATTCAAGTGTGAGTATTAACGTTTCGTAATATCTCCATTAATGAAAACTTCGATTAACGCGTGTACATTGAGATAAATAATTGTTGGTGCCAAATGAATGTTTTCTCTTCAAAAGCATAATATAATTTTAGGATCAAACCATAACTTTCCTCGCGCACGAAAATATTTAATAGGCTCGAGTAATTGTTTTTTTTTTTCGCGCAGAAAGAATTTCTTGTTCCCATGACGGTATTCTTGAATCAAGAGAGAGTACCTATATATGTGCCCATAATTATGAAAGTGGTCTAAGTCAAAATTTAAAAAAAAATGAGTTTATCAGTTATTTCACACCACATTATTTAAACTAAATTAATAACTGATAAACTCATTTTTTTTAAATTTTGACTTAGACCACTTTCATAATTATGGGCACAAATATTCTTCGATCAAGAATCTGTATTCTTAAAAATGTGTAAGATCATATGTTCTTGATTCGAGAAACATTTTTTCTCACTAGCAATTATTTTTCTCAGTGTAAATGTCACTAAAATTAAATCGTAGAGTACATCCCAAGAGAAAGATCAACTCGACGTCCTATAAATTGTAGTACACTCGCCTCGGCCGAAGTTACGTCGATCGCGCGAGGGATTCGTCAAATCAAGCCAATAAATCCCGCAGCCAGCTCGCGACTGCACAAGTTGGAGCGAAAAAATCGTCGCGGTCGGGAAAACTTTTCAACGATGACTACGCCGGAACTAAGACGAGCGTTCGCCGTCACCCCCGCCGCTCTCCCTCTCATTTAAAACTCCGCAACGGTGGCAAAGGGGCGAAAAACGTTCGAATCCCGTTCCTCTCGATACCGAAAGTCGTTCGCAAATATAGAGATGAGGGGAACGCGTATCCGGAGAACTTTCCGTCTTCCCCAGCGCGACCGAAGTTCCTAGCCGCCGCTCGTCGAACGAGTCGACCGTTCCCCGTTAATTAATTAACAGTTTGACTTGCAATTCGATATACTCCATTTTTGCTTTCGGCGAAAGACGCGGTGGGTTTGCACAGGAGCGAGTGTGACGAGAGACGCGCGGCGTCGGCGCTAATTTACCGCGTGTGATGGGGGACAGAGAGAGGGAGAAAAAAAAAGTTACAACCGCGAGCTTTTAACGTTTCTGGCTCCTCTGATGCGCGCGAAGCCACCGGCGATGGCTGCTACACGCCCTCGTAAATGTTCGCACGTTTTACGGGTTTGAGTATGATGACTACGATATTCTGTACGCGACGATATTTACACGCTCGCGGTAAAGTGGGGCAGACACCCGTTCAAATAAACCGAAGCATAAACTTTCATTTCCAGGATTTACCGCGGGGCTTCCCGGTACGGCTATTAAAATTAATAAGAAGTCGAAAGGACTCACCGAGGATTTGACTGAGAACGGTGCGTCCGTCTTCGCCTAGACACGCGCTACGCGCGTCGAAGGGGTTTGTGAACTGCACGAACGCGTATCCCTTGTGCATGGATATTCCTGAAAGAAGATTGATATCGAGATTAATTATAGGAGATAGGCGATTAGGGGATGCTGAGGGGTGCACAGAGAAAAATAATTAATTGGAGTTACTAAAAATTACTTGCGGAGTTGCAATAATTATTTATTTAGGCGAATTAAATCTTTGTTCATATTAATATATTCCTCCTTTACTATCGCATACTATCCCACATGATTGTACGGAAGAGATATTCAATTGATGTATTAAAGAATTTTATTGATACAAATAAATAATTACAATACTTGCGACACTGCAAGTAATTTTTAGTAGATTCAGCTAATTCTTTCTCTCTGTCTGTGTTTCATATGTATGTGTGTGGAGTTTTCAACACATAAATTCGTGTATTAAAATTACTACGTAAAGTTGTATGTATTAAAATGAAGTTCGCGACTATTTCAATTAATTTTAATGAGCAACCGCTTCTAATTATGTGCATAAAATTTATCTGGGTATGCTTATATTATAATATTCACTAAGCCTGAAACTTCAAAAAGATGGAAATATCTAAATGAAATAAATATTATGATATGGCTATGTCTAACGTATAACAAATTGGTTCACCTTTTTCTCAGACGAGATTTTCCTAAAATTATTCCTCTGTCTCTCAGGTATTTTAATATGTCATACATTAATGTCTTCGAGTTTCTCAGACATCTCCTACTACCTATTGATATCGTAAATATCGAGAGGAAACGGATATTTTAGCGTGTCAAAAATCGATCTACTTCCTTGACAAGCGAGATCTACTTCGAATAACCCATATGCATTATTCATTTAAAAAACCATTTATTCTAATGGCCCAGGCGTAATGAAGGTGATGTATGTTCAGCGACTAATAAAGCAAAAGTAATTACTATCCCGTGGAATAATGCAACGCCACACGGTGCTCAGGGAAATGAGTGACCCTGTCCCCGACAAGCTAGATTGATGATACCGCACGTTGAGCGTTATTCATAGTTTTTATGTATCGCGCTGACGAATCTTATTCTTTCCTCGTTAACTTCTTCCCGCTTTCCAAAGATCGCGAAAGGAAGCTTCCAGAATATTAGCGTTTTTGCGTTTGGAATTTCGAGTTTTCGAGGAATCTCGTATTCTTTATCAACAAATGGCAGAACTGCAATTGCCTTATTTGAACCGCATGTAGGTCTGATTAGGATCGGCAATTACTATTAATACCGTTCTAACTGCAGTCGATCGTTACTACTACTGCCGGTCTGACCGCAACCGATTAGTACTACTGTTGCATTGTCTGGCTGCTTCATTTCTATCAAATTTATTTGTATAATTGATGTATTTTTGCGTGCAGGTTTCGAAAATGGTGGATTTATCTATAAAAAATAAGTTTCTAGTATATAAAATTATCGATATATTAATTATATTTCTTTTGGGACATCGACAAATAATCATGACTTTCGTAATCAGCGGGAAAAAGTATGTAAGAGCGTAGAGTCGAGCGATCGATTCTAGAGATTTTGATTTTCGGCAAAACGTCACTTGACATTTTCTCAATTTTTCGAAAAAATCGAAACCTCTGGAAATATATTCGAAACAGCTTTATCCGATGTATTTGTTTCGTGCTAATTTCGAAAATCGAATAATGAAATATTGATGATTTTCTAAAAAAGAAAATCAGATTGCTTAAAATCCTTAATATTTTACATTTCTATTGATCGGCCGAGTAACTATGACTTTAGTAACCGGCGCGAAAGAATATACAAGACAAGGTGATCGAGTGATTGGTTTACGAAATTTGGATTTTTTGGAAAAATGTCAGGCGGGTATAAATTTTCCTCAAGTTTCAAGAAAATTGCGAAAGAGAGTGGAGGTATTTAAACTACACCGACCTAATTAAACAAGATAAAAAAGCTCGGATATACTAACCCGTAACGAGGTTATACCGCGGCCACAATAAAGAAGCCTATAATGGGATATAATTCCGGTGAATAATGTGCATTTGCAAACATCCGCAGGCGTACAATTTAGATTACACTCGATCCCTTTGCCGTTACCTAAACACATTTCACAGGAAGGTATATCCCGCGGGATTCCCGACGAGCCCAAGTCGGGTCTGTTTTCGCCGTATTTACAACACCCAACCCCCGACCCACTCTTCTTCTTGCTTACCCCCGGCTATTCTTTTCCCCCTCACGCTTTTTTGTTACTCGACGTATAAGGTGAATTGACAACCCGGCCCTTCGAATCCGTACCGGAAAATTCGAGATTTTCTGGCGCTCCTCTTCCTGGAGGGAGAAGAGAGCATCTATATATAGTACTCTCAACGGAAATCCAAAGACGGGAGGACGAGAAACATCGGAAAGAGGGTTATTATGGAATTTGTTGTAGCCATCGTACATTTATAATTTTTATTTCGAGATCTTTCCTTAAAAAATAAGAAACGCATGGTCGCCACGCACGGAAGAAGTTAAACTTCGATACTGATGGGTAGAAAAGAAAATTATTTACCATGATAATTATAATTTTTGCCAAATTAATTATAAATTAATACACACACGAAAGAATGTTCAGTGTTCATTGACGTTTACGAAATTGAAGAAGTTTTTTGTTTCAATATTTTTCGTAATTTAAAAGTCAATAATATTATTTTATTCAATATTTATTTATTATATTAACACAAATTAAGTCCCTCGAGAACGCTGGAGTGGGGATGTGACACTATTCCGTCCCACCACCTTGCGCGATTTCACTACCCTCAGCAAGGAAGTTTCACTTCACTATAGAAATTTAATTGAACCATAAAGCAAGAATTGCATTTTTTTAAAATTGACTATCGAATGACGTCATCAGATGGAAATCTTTCCCTCTGATCGAAAAATATGCGAAGGGAGGATTCGGGTCCTTTCGACGTTTGAAAAAAAGCTTCGCAGTCGAAATTTTAAGAAACCGTTATCCTGGATCCCATGAACGGATGTCGAAGTAACAATTGAATAGTTTAATCTGCGTCCAAAGCCTAATTAGCTATAATTCCGCCTTTGTGTTGAGTCCAGTGCCGTTAAAGTGCAAGTTACGTATACGCGAACGTCCTTCGAAGCGACGTCATTGTCCTTGCACTCCTCGTCGAGCGGAGGAGAAAAGTAAGCTGTTTATCGGTAGGTCGCAGGCAGTGTCGCGACGCTTCCGGATTCGGAGGGCGTCCGGCATTAATCTGCCACCAACTGCAGTCCCCTACCCGCGCGTCTGTCGACGGTTCGAACCACTGGATACGACCACCCCATTGCGTCACTGTTAAGTTTGCGGCGGTACGTACTCGCTTGCCGTGTATACGTCTATCGTCGAAGGACGAAAACGTAGTGCACGTGGACGCGAAAAGCAGCTCGAAGTTGGAAACAGGAAGTAAATGAATAAACTGTTAAGCGATGAGCGCGGGAAAACTTTTGAGCATATACCGAGAAAAATAACTTGGTTAAAATGACAAAACGCATCTGGTTAAAAGTGTTTAGTTATTCTAACTAAAATACTAGTGAGTTGAATCAAATATATAGTTATTCTAACCAATTGTTTAGTAATTTCAATCAAACGTTTTATTAAATGAAGAATGGTCAGTTTAATCAAACAGATGGAGAGAGAGAGAGAGAGAGAGAGAGAGAGAGAGAGAGAGAGAGAGAGAGAGAGAGAGAGAGAGAGAGAGGATCCATATTTCACTAAACAGTTTGCTTATGGTCTCCAGGATTTTGGTTAAATTGACCAGGTTATCTTACCGTTTTTTTCTTTTCGAGATGCCACGCGCGAACGACTTACGAGCGTGATTATATGCCGTGTTAGAAGGCGCGATATGCGCTTTTATAAAGTGCAATTTGAAATTTATAGACCGGTTAAGTCTGAGGTACATGTATCGCAAAGGAATGCTAATTCGCACGGACCTCAAGTTTTATCAAAGTTCCTTGTAAACGCGTTTCAGACGACATTCCACCCCCCCCCCCCCCCCCTATTTTCCAGGCACTATATGCAACGAAGAAGATAGTTTCTCTCGCCTTTTATGCCACGAGGTGAAATATTTATGATCCCAACTTCGTGTCATTTGAAAAACAATTTTGGTCGCATTTCCGCGAGAATGTAATGCTAAGCAAAATTTGGGTAAATCCATTCAACTTCTTCGTTAGATCACCGTAACATCAGGTGCATCATTTCCGTAATATTGCAAAATAATGGCAAAAGAACAGTGGGAGACGATATACCTATATCCCATCCGCGTCGCGTCGTTAATTCTTTTCACTCGTCCAGTGGCAGTGCGAAGGGCCGACGCGAAGCGGTGGAAAAAGAAATATTGCGAGATCGTGTCGAGAATAGCCGTGTTATGTAGGAGGCGGTAAAGACGAGCAGTAAACTTAACGATGCGCAATTAGTCCGGGCGGTGTGTAATTTTGTTATTCGTTAGCAGTTATGTAATGACGCACTGCTCTCGATTATTATTTAGGGGTGACGTTGGGGTCACTAAATACCGTGTTCTTGCTGAAAAAACAGTTTATTAATAATTAATAAATATAATTTTAAATACAGCGAAAAGATTTCAATTTCGTCAGAACGAGAAAATATATGTTAATTGTTGAAACTTTTATTTCATTCAAAAGTTTCTCCCAGATGATGAAATTGTGCCAAATAAATGTCGTAATAGTTGACGAATATTTATTTGATATAACGAAATGTTTATATTTCGCCATATTAACTACAAATAAACACTTTTCTCGGTGCTCGGTGACACTTATCATGCTTCCAAATCTAAATCCAACATTTACGTCGCATGGATTTTATCGCATCTTTTATTGATCGCAGAATTAATCGTCCACGGTACAAGATTTACATGATTTTTCTCATAATCCCCGCTTGTTCACGATTTGCGGAATAAATAAAAACCTTATTTTTTTTCAGAAGGGAAACGAGAATTACACGAAATGTGCCTGCAAGTTACGACGACGATAGATGTGCGCGTTGATCGATTGAAAGAGAACGAACTGATTTTCCATTCGATCCGATTGCGTACAATCCGATTAGCTACCATTTCCGAGAAAAATTTTCCTCGCGAAACGGTGCGCATTTCTCACGGTCGATGTGGTCGCGCTTTTTCCTTCGGGCGACCATGCACAGCTGTATCTCTTCGCGTTGCATATTTAAACACGAAATTATTAATACCCTGAACGACGAGTTACAGTATCGTATTTACATTTAACATTATCGAGAGCGAACGGTTCGCCGCACCGCGTCATTTCGCAACCGTTCCTCTCTCCGGGTCGATAGTAGGTATTCGTGTGCCTTTCGCCCGCTTGTCCCGCCACGCGGGCGCAACTAGCTGCATTATTTATTGCGCTTCTGGCGCACATTTCCCTGCTATCGCGTATGCGCGCGTTTGGATGCATACGACTTTGTTTTGGCAAGTGCGGGGAATGCGTGAATAGGGTTTACGGCCCGTTTCTCGTTGCACGACCCGTATGTATACACGTATAAAAGCGCGCGAAGTGCTTGCTACATTCTTGAAGTTATGGGATGAAGATACCAATCTTCGGTGAATCATGGCGGACGATATCGAGGGCACCAGGAAGAAGCAGATACATGATTCCGAAAAGCGTAAAATACACGGTTAGGAATTTCATGTTCAAAGCGATGCGCCGATTTCTGTGTGTTAAAATCAACCGATTCTTCGTATTGATCCGATATTTTTTGTATTAAAATTCATGCGAAGAATTCCGTATCGAGATTTTGAACCTACACCGAGAGAAATAATTGCTAGTGTCAAAAAATATGTCCTGAATCAAGAACGTATGATCTTACAAATTTGAAAAATACAGATTCTCTCTCTCTTGGTTGGAGAATATATATTTTTGATTGAAGAGTACCTTCGTTAGAACGAGAAATTTTCTCTACGCAAAAAAAAAAACAATTACTCGAGCCTATCAAATATTTTCTTGCACGAAAAAAGCAATGATTCGATTCTGGAGTTATATCATGTTTTCGATTGGAAAGAACATTTTTTAGCACTAGCAATTATTTCTCGCAATGTACTTTGATGTTTTTAATACTCCATTCGACCTACTATTGGCCTACTATTGGCCTACTGAAACTATAAACTCCTATTTTGAATGTAAAGTTGGTGAAGTTATTCACTAACGGACGATTTTAGGCTCAACATAGGGTTTGAAAACAATGAAAAATCGACCTACTATAAGCTTAAAAGAGTAGGTCTAATCTTTCGACGAGGGATAGTTAAAATTAACGCAAAGAATATTAAACTATAACACGCGAAGAATCAGTTAATTTTAACATACAAAAATAGATGGACCGACTCCAACATAAAATTCCCAACTGTGTAAAAAGAAAGAAAGTATAGTTTGTACGCGTTTCTCAGAGTAGCGTCATGATTTGGCACGATCGAAAAATATCGAGACATTACGCAAAAAGCGGGTCAAATCAATTTTTAGTCGCAATAAATTTCGGACCGTCAACGACTGGCATCGCGAGAATCTGCGTCATCCTTAAGGAATCGACCCCGACACATAGGTCCTCGATTCCAAAAATATCAATTTCCAATTTTATACGCGCTCGCATCCGAGCTAAAAAAACGGCTCTCGTCTTCCGAGAAAATACACGAACTTTCGGGAAACGGGAAAACTCGCGCTTGGATATTTACATTTCCACGCGGGAACGGCAGCGCCCCGGCGAGCGATAGAATACCGCTGCGAATGACTATAAAAATCTCGCTATCTCGAATCAGACCAGTGGGAACGCGAAGAGCTTCGGGGGAGAAAGCGCGAGGGAACGAGGGCGTGGATCGGAGAGAGAGAGAAAGGGGGACCAGTCGACCGAACGAAGGCGGTTTATTTCCCTCGGTGCCATTGTTCTCGCCAGCTTTATATCGCGAAGCGAATTAAATCTCTGCCGAGTTGTCGTCCCCCTCCACCCCCCTTTTAGCACCTATTTTTACGTCGACATCCCGCCTTAACGATCGAACCGCAATGAAATATTTTCTGCGTCCTTACTTTCTCCGCGAAATGGCGAAACGCCGCGGTGGCGAAGCGACGAGGCCGCGGCGGATCGAAGAGGAAATGGCGCGAAGAATTAATACCGATGAATTGATGGGGGTTGCCGATGGAAGGATTCGAATCGTCGAATAATAATAATGTGAAATCCTTCACGTCCTTTTCTCATTCCACGTTGTAGTTTTGATTTTTCATTGAAAAATGGTGGGATTCGATAAACACGGTGTTTAGCAAAATGTGAAAGAGAAATTCCTTGACTTTTTCGGGCTTTCCTGTCTGAAATAACCAAATTTTCCTGACCACTATGGGTATAAATCTAGTAAAAAGTGCTACGCATCGATCATTTTTCGTCGAATGAATAGGTAAATGAACTAATATTCATGAACGGGTTATGTCAACTGAGAAATAAACATTCAAATAATTTAATTTCGTCAAATCATATTATTTAATGGTTTTTTTTTAGAATTGGACAGAACACACACGGAACAATTTTGATGTGAAACATCTTATGCCGCGCTTCGGGGGTGAGACCGGCTGCTCGTGAAACGTCGCTGGAGTGGCTAAATACGCTAAGGCCAGGCGAACGTTGAACATTGCCTCTATATCTATATATAGAGAATAGATATAGATATAGAGGCAACGGTCACCCTGCGTCTCCTCACTGAACTGCGTCCCAACGTTCGCCTGGCCTAACTCGGGACGCATCGGCTCTCTCCGCCACGACTCGATGGTCCCCTTTCACCGAGCCCTAGCTTAACCACTTACTACCACACGCTCACTGTATCGGTGTACGAAGCAGTATTTACCCTCATTAATGAAAGCATGAGGATTGATTGATCATTGGTTAGCACGTTTAAAAATAACATTTAAATACCGTTTGTATAGGAAAATTGTTAGATGTGAAACATCGAAATTCTTCTTTGTAGAAAGTATGCGATAGGAAGGATGGACCACGCATCTGTTGAAAGAATACGTGCGCCAGTGCGCATTTGTATTTATGACTGTGATACCATTAAACGGTACGAACCGTTGTGTCGAATTCCGTTTATCGCGAGACGGAACAGCGACTGATGGCAGAGTTAAGAGAGAGTAAACTAAATGCGCTTTTTGAATTAGACACAACGGTTTGTACCGTTTATTTATTACTAAGTGAAACATGGCTTTCTAACGAAGAAAACGTTCAGTTACCTAATTTTAATTGTATAGTGCAATTGTATAGAGCTGCTGGCGTTGCTATATATCAAAACAATAATATTTCACATATTGCAACAAAACATGTAGATCTCACAGTACAAAATGCTGCACTAACTCATGTCAATGAGGCAGCTGTTGGCGATCTGTGTGCTTCTAAAATTATAATGGATGATGGAACAGAATGTGTTATGGTTGTTGTCTATATTTCACCTAATCAAAAAATCCAATATATCGTTACATTTTTACACCGGGGAATGCTTCCATATAGTCGCCGTGGTTCAATGTTTTTAACGGAAAATTTACACGAACTACCATTAATGTTAGCAGGTGATTTTAATGTGAATTTCGCAACAGATAGATCAATTCCGTTGACTTCATTCCTTCAAGAAGAATTCCATTTGCAAATGAATAACAATCCTCGAGATGCTACAACTAGACATGGGACGACAATAGATGCAGTATTCACAAGATTCCTTGATAATGTTATATCTAACACTTTCGTCACATATTTCAGTTATCATCAGCCCATCGTCAGTTTAATACCCTCAGAAATAGCCTCGGCTGCTACCATTACTGAGATAACTGATGCTGACAATAGAACATAATTGTAGAAGTCTGTTAATCTATAATATATTTCTAAATATATCTATTGAAATATATTTATTTTTTGTATATATTTTGATGCAAATTAATTGCAATCTCAATCTTTGTTTATATTGATTTCCACTTCCTTCATTTTTGTATATATTTTGATGCAAATTTTTGTGTACATTTTGATGCAAATTAAAGAATCATTTTATTTATTGCAATCTCAATCTTTGTTTATATTGATTTCCACTTCCTTCAACACACCAACCTTCCTATCGCATAGTTTCAACAAAGAAGAATTTCGATGTTTCACATCTAACAATTTTTCTATAAAAACTGTTTCATACTATTTAATTTTCTATCCACGAAAGTAAGTAGATAACAAACCATATAATAAATGTATAATATTAATAAGCTTCATATCACGCTTCAGTTCAATACACAACCGAACTCGGCAATAATAATAACTGACCACATTCAATCATTTAAAAAAATGTTTCCAAAGTAACCATGTAACAACTTACGAATCACCAAAGATAATGAGAAAATTATGATAAAAAAAGGAATGAAATCATTACCGCCAAATTAATGAAAGCAAGTGTATTGTCAAGATATGTTGCTTTAATGAAAGAAATAGTACATAATTCCATACAATGGTAAACTTTGCTACAGAGACTAAAAATAATATAGAGGGAAAAGAAACCAAGAGAGTTCCACTAAAACTGAAAATATATCTTCAGTTAACCACATTGTGGGGGGTCGTGGTAACTGAAATGTAAAAGTTCTACCAAGGAGACCCTGCACGTAGGCAGAAAGAACTTGTATTCCTTCAAAAAGGCGTTGTCAGTTCAACCTGCCAATTTTATACTTTAAACAGTGGTACCCCATCGAGCACCCTCGCCGTGCGAACTCGTCATGCATGCACCATCATCAACTACCACCACCACCCAGCCCGGCCCCGGCCCCAACCCAGCCCGGCCCCGGCCCCGGCCCCGGCCCCGGCCCCGGCCCCGGCCCCAGCCCCAGCCCAGCAGCAGCAGCAGCGGCAGCAGCAGAGGGCTTCGAGTCCAGTGATTCACCGGCCAAGCAGACTCTCAGTCGAACGCCACTTGCCACTCCTACAACGGTGCTGCGTAAAATGACCGCCGAGAAGAAACACGAGGACGCAGATCAATTCGATCATCATGTAGAACCAATTCCCTTTCCCGATTTCGCTTTCGTCGTATTAGGTAGCAAAGATGATATCGCACACCTATATCAAAACAGTATCAACTCAAAAAAAAACTTGTTTTTCAGAAATGGCAAAAAACTGATTCTCATGTCGATATTTGATAAGGGGTTTACTTTTTCTGAAAAACAATTTTTTTTGAGTTGATACTGTTTTGATCTAGATGTGCGATATGTCAGGCGCCGCTAGAAAAGCCTCTCGGAGTCATCGGGCATCATTATTGAGAACGATGCCAATGCTAACAAAGGGGTCTTGACAATTCACGACGATGTATCTACGGCCGAGGCTGTCGCGATGGGCAAGCATTTGCCGCAGGTGGCTATCGGAGAAAAGAAGTGTAGAGCCCCGAAGAATTACGTGTTTCTCTTTCGGGAGATTCTTTATCGCCCAAATACTGGCGTTACCATACAACGAATTGCCGTATACATCGCCGCCCGCGCGTTACTTTACACACGTCGCAAGTGGGTTTACTCGCGCGTGTGGAGAGGCTCTATCGTCTGATCTGTAGGGATTTGGAACGACAATAATGGTGAGAACTCGATGCCCCGCTCGGCGGGCTGATGCGTTAATAATGCGTCGCCGCACGTGGTCCCGTATTATCCTACATATTCGCACTCTACATGCCTACACCTGAACGATATTATTTTTTTTAGATTTTTATATAAATTCCTAAATATGTTGACAGACTAGAAGTCAAGCTATTTGTGAGATTAGAGTATTTTCGGAAAATTGCAAAAAATTCTTTATTTTCCCGGACTTCTTCCTGACCCACAGAATTCCCTGACAATTCCAGGCTTCCCGGAATTTCCTGACCGCTCAACACCGTGATCGAGATCTTCATCTGGTGAAGCTGAACACAGATAATCGTAATGCAACCGAAAGGAAATGGAATATAAGGAAACGAGAGCCTTGAGAAGCGGGAGAGAAACTTTTCGCGGTGGAGTTTAATTTTAAACGCAATTGGCGTAACGAAACGTCTATCGGAAGAATTCCAGGAATGAACGATGCGGTATATCGCGGGCAAGACTGTTTTTCTTACGCCCTCGCGGTAACGAATACTAATAGAGCGATCCACCTACGTTTCTCTTTCTCGTTATTTATAACAAAAGTCGGCACTTAAAACGCTCCCGCGTCGAGACGGAAGACGTCACGTAGCGTGTGAGAGCGTAGACGCGCTCGTGACTGTACGACGGCGCAAATCATCAAACGGCCTCTGACAGCCCGCCACTTTTATACTGATGCCTCGGGCGCCACCGTGGCCGCCGGAATAGACGCGTAATTAATATTTTGGTAGCTTCGTTACCGCTTAACGAGACGACCGCTCTTTATATATCGATCCGAATTCGTAATTGACGCTCCAAGGAACAACCGTTTAGCGATTTACGAATTTGTAAACCGAACGACATACGAACGCGAGAAAAAGTCCTTTCGCGAATCGAAATGGTACGATTTTTTTGAATGATTAATTCTTACACTGAAAAAAAATTGCTTCATTCAACCATCGGTGAAGTCGAGTACGACGAACCTCACGGTGCAATTGTTTAATGCCATAAGAGTGCGAGGAAAAATAAATAGAGTTGAAGCAATCAAATTGAAGTTGAAGCAAGTGAATATCTACTTGAAACATATACACCACGAGGTTCGCCGTATTCAACCTCATCGATGGTTGAATGAAGCAAAAATTTTTTTGCAGTGTAGATGTGGGCTTCAAAAATTTTACTCCTGTGCATAAATTAGGTCTCCCAGACCCGAATACAAATTATAATATAAATTATATTTGAATTGTAAAATGTAATATTTTTTCAGCGAAGAAAATAATGTTAGATATTGTACACGCTTCTTCATATTGCACTAAGCATATTAATTATTATCGAAAAGTTAAAATTAACGTAAACTAATCTACCATCAATTACAAATTATAGCATTTCTTTTTACCGCCGGCTCCCGCAGACTCGACTTAGACGTCTAAGTGTTAAATATTGATAGATACTCACCAGCGAGACGACCGTAGCGCTGAAACATTCGCTCGACGTCGGTTTTACTGCACTGAAAGGTGTTGAGATTCCCGACGAAGACCCGAGAATTCACAGCCTGTGGATCCTGCGAATTCGTCTGGTTGCCCACTTTGCTCATCTTCATCGTCTGCAACACGAGGAGAGAGAGGCGCGCGTTACCATCACGTCGTACTTGTACGCGAAGAGCGATTTTGCGATCGCGTAAACGCGAGGAACGCAACGCTCTGACTCACTACTTTGAATCCGCTATACTGCCGCGCGGCTTCCGGCTTTTCGACGAATATTCGAGATGCCGCGGGCGTATTTCGCGGTCGTGATTTGCCGGCGAGAAGAAGCCGGAGCGTCTCGAAACTCCGCTCGATGTACTCTCGGAACTCGACACCGACTGGAATCTCCGTCGATCGATGCGTCGATCTACGAAGCCAGTCCGAGGCACAGATATCCGCGAAATTTGATATTCGTATAAAGTTACGCGGACGTATAGGTGGGCGAGACTTGGGGATATCTATACATACTGGTTCGACGATGGGTACGTACTTTCGCAGTATTCTATTCGGGATATCGTGATACCGTGTTATAGGGGCCATGGAAACCTGTATGACTGTATTTTTCCATGCAGAGTAGTAGGTCAATTCGCATTATCAATGAAACTATGTAATTTGAAATCGATAAAATGTATGAAGCAGTTCCTCCCTCACTCCTGAAACACATATCCAGGATGTGTATACCCTGTTGATTTTTAAAAGAGCTCTTTTTCGGTAATATATACTTTCATTTATTTCCAAATATCTCTGAAAGTGAACATCAGGCCAGGTTCATTGACGTATATGAGAATGACGGCTGCATCGAGAAAATCTTGAAGGAATACCAAAGTGGTGATTCAATCGCTAAAGATTCACATTTTTAGAATGTCCGGAAGATGAAATTGATTGCAAAGAAATGAAAGAAATTTCAGTGCACTCTAAATTCCACCCTGCGAAAAATCATTCCCAAAATAACTTAGAAACTTTACGAAACGGGAAATTACAACGTTTCTACATATGTAGGTATTACACGAGGTACACGCATATTCACGCGAAATCAAATTATTCGCGCGAAAGCACCCCGAAATAAATAACCGGAGAGGTCGCAGCGACGGCACTTTTTCGAAAATTAATATCACGCCCACATAGACGCATCAATCCGATTCTCCGCGAATCCGTGCAATCTCCCCCGCGAATGAGAAGTCGAGCGCGGCAATCTGCGTCCAAGCATTCTCGCACGAATCGCAAAGGAATGTCGTGCCGCAGAATTAAGTTTCACTGCAATCGGCTTTGAGGTATTTCCACGATACGCGCGTGGCGCGCGGTTCTCCGTGCTCCGACATTTTCTAATAACTCGCAGGTACTTTGACGAAGCGTATTCTCCGTCCGAAGCCCGCGTACCTCGATTCGTTTCAGGTCTCCCGGGCTTCGATCGGAAGGGAGAGCGCGAGCGAGACTTTCTCTCTCACACAGACGGAAAGTAAAGGAGATTCGATCGATTCGAAAAGCGCATTCGTGCTGCACCCAATTCCTGCCAACGAACCGAACGGAATCGAAAGAAAACTCCGTCGGAATACGCGGAGAGAGTGCTGCGAAAAACAGGACCCGACGTCCCGCGGGGGATGCGTCGTAACGGGGCGCGCCACGCGATGCAAAATAGAATGCACTTCGAATGCAATTTTCAGCGCGACCGAATTCGAACGAATATTATTACTCTAAATCCATTCGGCTGTACGTACGCGTATATAGCTGCGTCAGTGATTTTCCGAAAATTAACGTGCACCCTAACCGGCGCGAATTACGGCCCGAATAATTGGATATCAGCGCGCCCGATTAATTAAATCATTGCGAGTCCCCTAATGTATTTTTTTTCCCGACCGGCCGACCGCTGCCGCAACAGATTTTAATTACAGAGTGTGCCGCGACTGCCATTTGCATTCGCGATTCGATAACCGAATGTCGCTCGCGGATGAATACGGCTCGCGGATTCGACGATGCACCGGGCGCTTTGCATTTTTGACGGACTCCGGAGATTAAACGCTTCGTCTGCGGAACGAAAAATAATTGCAGCTCTGAAATGTTCAGAGAAATTTGAGCATCTATCAACGTTTCTCCAGGAAATGCATCGTTGCGCAGTTTTCTTTAGAGGAAAATTAGGCCACGTCCGTTTAAAGTTTAACCGGCAATGTTTTTATGCGAAGAACTAATAAAAAATGAGGCCCTTGGACAAATGTTAGCAAACAGCCGTTGTAGATTCGATTTATCGTCATTAATTTTCATCAGTTCCCATTTAAATCCTAATATCATTTAGAGAATTGAATTCATATTGTATCTAATGATGGAGCAAAAAAAACTGAGGGAAAGGTTTAGTCGAATACGAACCCAATAGAAAAATTTACTCAAGGTAAATAAACATCTATTCATATAAAACGAAAATTTATTCGAATTAAATAAATGTTTTACATATTTTTTTAATCGAATGCGAATCTATTTGTTTAATTGAAGTAGAATATTTATTTAATTCAAATAGACTTTCGTTCAATGTGAATACATTTCTATTCATCTCAAATAAATTTTTCTATCAGGTTCGCATTCAACCAGACCTTTTCCCTGAATGCATTCCTAGGCACAGAGGACATCCGCTTTCCCGCGCAAAACGCGAGTTCCGTCCGAGAGCCGAGGTAAATACGGCATCGAAGCATAACTCCGTCCTCTTAGCATCGGCTCGACGCTCGGACCAGAAATGAATATTCATTCCTCGGCACGTACGAAAACGCCGTAACCGTGAGTGCACGCGCCCTACCGGAATTGTACGTCACATACATTATTCATCCGTCGGCGCAACGTATCCTCGCAATTTTGCGAAAACATTGCAAAATTCAGTTCGATCGGACTATACGCCGCTTTGCGATCCGGCGTTCGCCTTGCGCGAATAATAGGTAGAAGTTGATATAAAAGGCGCGTTTATACTCTGCAATTCCCAAGCTCGTGTATGATCGCATGATGTATGATAGCATCGGTGCCTCGTTTGTCGCGTGGGAAAAAAAAAGTGGTTTCCTGTAGGAGTTCGGTATTTGCATTAAAAAATATTCATATTTTTAAATTCAATTTGTAATCCGTATACATATTCAATATCACACGAAAAAGAAAATGTTCGTAAAAGTAATTAATCGCAAAGTTATAAGTACGTTTCTCTCCCTACACTGCAAAATCAATCAATATTTTTAATATACCTTTGTATAAAGCTTTTCTCCAATCAGTGATTATGAAAATTAATATTATGTACCTACTCCTTAATTATGAAAATCAATATATTTCTTCATGAAATTTCCCTTATAAATTTCATAACAGAGTACATTAATGTTCACAAGCACGTATTAGATAAAAGCTTTATATAGATACAGTTATATTAAATTGAATACAACTATTTTTTACAGTGTACAAAATCGTAACGTTATCAAAAAATCATAGAAACGCACTTATGCCAAGCCACAAATGTGAGAGAGATCGCGTTACAAGACGATGACAGCTGCATTTTTAAATATCGTCTTCTACCTGAGACAAGGCCGAAAATGAACAATTAAAAAATACAGAGTGAATAAATTTATCTAAATCTTTCAAATCCGCAATAAGAGAAATTAGTGAGAGAAGCCTTAATTAAAATTCTCGTTGGGATAAGCGAAACGACTGCCGATTCCACATGAACCGCGGCGTACATTCATACGTAGGTATAATCGTGGAGCGTTTTACCAGAGAATTAAAGTGACGTTAATAGATACGACGTAACGAGAGGCTCGTATTTTTATTGCTACTCACGACCACTTCGACGATTACGCTAACAAAACGAGGGCAAAAAGCACGTTCGGCTGATGAAAAAGCGTCTATAAATACGACGTGATATTCGGCGCTCGACTAGCGCGAAGTGATTAGTGTTGGATAGACTCGGTCATTTAAAACAAGAAACAACGTCTCTTTTATTACACGAGCCGCTCGCCGTAGAATTCGGGAGAAGAGGGGTGAAGTGCCAATTTACGAAGGGTCAGCGTGCAATTTAAACGCGGTAACGCTAAACGCTCGTAACATTTATACGACACCGACTCGACGGTATCACGGTTCCATCTATTCGCGTGCCCGACCGAAGGCCGATAATCGGCGTATCCTCGGCGCAACGTGTAGATATATATCTATATACATTTCCTCGGTCGCGCGTTTTCCCTTTCCGCGCAAACTGACGAGCAAATTTGTTCGCGGGTGCAACATTCCGATTGGCTGCACCACGGACTGAATTATCGACACGGTGGAAATCTGTCGCGCTCCCTTGATCGGTGAAATCGAACCTCTCTTCGTATCTACAGACGAAGAAAAATCGTTTTGGAGGCTTGGATATGAAACGCTGGAAAAAGAAACCAGCAATTTTTACTGCTTCATCCAGTGGCGTTGAGACTCGAGTTCACTTTCAAGAATTTGTACAAAGGCCATATTTCTATTTACTGTTTACAACTGTACAGATACTAGTTTAACCAGATAGAATATTTGTTTGCACAGGAATTTCTATCGGTTCTCCAGGAAAAATGCATGCTTAATTATTACAGTATAATTCTGTAAAGCTTCATGGAGAAGATTGAACAGTAACGATTACCAGTCGGAATAGTAAATAGGTGACTGCTTCGACAATATAATGTCGAATAATCTGCAATATAGTAATCATTACTATTCGAACGATAATAATAATTACTATTCTCAATAGTAATCATTACTATTTTGTAGATTATTCAACATGATATTGTCGAAGCTGTCACCTATTTACTATTCTGGCTAGTAACCGTTACTATTCAATTTTCTCCGTGTCTCCGGATGCGGTACCAATCATAGTTTATGCTACACTGAGAGAAATAACATCTAAGGCCGTAAAAATGCTTTCTTCATACAAAAGCATAGTATTTCAGGATCAAGCCATGGGTTTCTTCGTATGAGAAAATATTTGATACGTTGTAGTAATTGTTTTTTTCGCGCGGGAAGAATTTCTTATCCCAATGAGGGTTTTCTTGTGTGTGTGTGAATATAAAGAATGTATTCATTCTTTTCATGAATCTCTATTCTTAAAAATTTTTTAAATCATACGTTCTATCAAGATTGATTCTAGAAATATTTTTTTCACACTAGTAATTATTTCTCTTAGTGTAGTCAAACTGTGTGTAATTCATGTAGTATCTTTTTCTCCATGCTCTCTCTTTCGATGTATATTTTATCGGATACGAAATAATAAATAGCGACATCAGTACTAACGCGTCAGCTGACGCCGTACCGACGTAATACATTACATCTATATGCGATGAATAATTATATTATCCGCATGCTTTTTCAATTTTTACCCGTCTCAACCGTTGCTGCGTGAATTATTACGTTCGAGCGAGTCGGAGATTTTTTCTCGAATCGCATATAAAAAACGGGAAACCGCGCCATAAGAGTGTACATCTGAAGATCGATGACCATCGCAGTGTTAAAAACTTTACTGCACTGAGGAAAACAATTTGGTCAATTTAACCGAAATCTTCGAGGCGATGATCAAACTATTTGCTGAAAAATGTATCCATCTATTTGGTTAAATTGACGACTTTTTTGTTAGAATAGCTAAATATTTGGGTAGAAGGACAAAACATTAAATTAGAATAACTAAATATATGGTTCGACTCTAACCACTATTTCATTCAGAATAACTAAACGCGTTTAAATAGACGCGTTTTGTCACTTTAACCTAATTATTTTTCTCAGTGCGGAAACACGATTTGCACGAGGCACAAGTCGCAGGAGCTCTTCTACTCATACTTTGTATGGTCTAGCATCGACGTTGTAAACGGTCCACGCGCCTACTCGGAATTATAAATTATATTTTCCTCACGTCGAGAGTTATGGTGACCGCTCCAGATCGGGCGACTAATAGCAGGACAGCCGGTGCGATAAATACTTCTCGGATTATATAAACCCGAGCACTCTCTCTCTCTCTCTCTCTTCGCGGGAGGCACGCGCGCGTCCCTCGAGAGGCCGTGCGCGTGAGGCGCGAGAGGAAGAACGACTCCCTGACATCGTGACGACACTTCTGTTTGAACGCTTGCCATTGGAGTTGCTGTTACGTTCGATGTAGTTATGGGGAATTAATCGGTTCATTTTTCAGTCACGCCTCGGAGCCAATGCGTCACGATTGGATGCGCGGATTTATATTTGTATACCTACAAGTGCAGCGTATGGACGACGTGTTATTTATCGACGATGAAATGATGACGGTCTGTCGAGGAGACGACGGGCGACATGAGAGAATAAGAATGGCTACTGTTTCGATAATGTCGAGAGAAATCATTTTCTGCAGCTTCTCTCTTATTCGGCTCGTATTTTTGTGAATGGACGTATTTATAATGGAGTTCAATTTTAATTTTTAGCCTAAAAATGACGACACGCGATGTAGTCGTAGTTTCATATTAGAACTAGATACGGTCTAGTTTAACCCTCCGTGGTCACACGTCCGTACAGTTCCGCGATGGTCTCACATAGGTGAAATGGACCCAACCGATTTTTAGATAATAGCCACATGAACAACATTCGTCCAATTTTTACCGGCAAATTGTGGAATATTCTTCGAAGATTCTGGAATATAAAATCACCGCGTTAATGTAAGAGATGAAATGATGACATATTCAAAAACAATTGTGAATATGTACATACATAATACAAGTTCCAAAAATGAATTTTGTCGAACTCCAGAGAAGGTTCACAGTACGAGTTTGAAGAAGAGGCTATTTATTTCGAGATTTAACAAAGATCTAGTTATTATTAAGAAAAAAAAAAAGAAATACAGTCAGCTTCAGAATTAAAGCCTGAATCAAGTGGACACTTGGTGACCACAAGGGGTTACAAAATTACCGATTCCAATTTTCCTCAAAAATCTAAACTCGAGCAGCGCCTCCTGAAATTGAAAGATATCGCTCTACTTTTGAATTGTGAAAAAAAATCGTAAAAAGGACTCTGCGTTAACAAATAAATCTCGATTTCAAAACGGACATCCGAATTCGACGTATCAAACCCAGTAGGTAAGTACGAAACTGCAAGCCTTATTCAGCGAGCAGACGAATTCGGGGAAATTCTGTTCAATCACGCTCTACGACGTTCCGGAATTACAAAACGAGCAGAGCTACGAAATTGACATTCAGCACGGCAGCGCTGTGATTTTCGCCGTGGTGCCCTTCACGCCGGGCTTTTCACGCCGAGACAAATTCATTTTCGCGTAACAAAATCAATTTCGCGAACATTTGGAGCGCGGTTATTCAATTTCCCGTGGCATCGTCATTTTGTAATAATAATCAAAACGCGAGTGTCAAAAAAACTCACCTCTCGTAATTGCAATAAACGCTTCGTTTGCGCTAATGTTTCCTCGATAAATATCCACTTTCAATATCGATATAATCCCCGCGAAGCATTATACGTATAAAACACTTTAACGCGACGATGACTTCTTTTGAAGCACGTCCCTTTCGAATGGTGAGTATTATCAGAGCACTTCCAAGTGTCAATAGCAGCAGTAATTATCACAACAATAATGATAAAATTTAAAACGATAGATTCCCGGACGAAATAAACTCATCACGCGCCCCTTATAACGAAATCAGATCGGATAGATCACGCGGCACCTGTGATCGACCGTCGGCAGGCTGCGCTCGACTGACTACATTTAATTCTGCTCCGTTCAGCGGCCTCCGTCGCATCTTTATCATCGTTCTCGTGGCTCCTGCCGCGCTACCGGCCTCCCTGCCCGCGAGTGACTCGTGAACGATAGCTACACACGTGATAAGAATGAAACGCGACGAAGTGCTGGTGCAACGCGCGCGTGCCGGCGAGCACCCTTCGCACCTTCGTGTCCAAAAGCCCGCGCGCAACCTTGCCGCGGTTTTTCGACTAACGAAAATATATAACCGTGTCAGCGGCTGAAAATAGAGGAGCGCGCGTTAGGGAAGGACGGGTAACTTCTCGGCGTAGCGATAACGCGCAAATCGGAAGGGCTCGACAAATCGGACGCGGAAACTTTTAATTTTATTAAAACCATGCTTATATCATCCGGACGTCGAGGGGGGAGAAGATGGAAGGAGCTCAAATCGCGGGGGAATTCGCGCACGTATATACATCCCATCGACTCTCGTTGACGGATCGCGGTGATGAACGGTTCGAGGTTCTTTCACAATAGCGCGTCGCGAGTTGGTTTCCACGGATATAATAAATCAGTTCAAGTGTATTACAGTGAGTCGAGGAATAAATTCGGACCGGGGGTTTAGAGAGGGGTGGAAACGCGTGGTACTTCGGACGATAGATTTCGGGGTTGTCCTTTTAGAAGAGGGTACCGATGTTTTTCGTTCATACTCAAATTTCAGTTATTTTCTTATCAGTGATAAAGATATTGTATTATTTTCAAGAGCAGATATTAGAAATTCGTAATATTGAAGGTAATTGTGATGCTCTTTCCTGATATAACAATGCCATTTCAGAAGAGGGTACCGATATTTTTTGTTCGTATTAAAATTTCAATTATCTTTTTATCGGCGACAATGGAACTGTATTACTTTAAGGAGCAAAAATTAGAAATTCATAATAGGTAATACAGATAATTGCGATGCTTTTTTCTAATGTAATGATTGATGATAAGCTAGATAAATATTTATCTAGGCCTGACATCCATAAAATACGTTCCCGACCGTTTACCGCGAAAGGAAAATAATAAAGTAACGTGCTTAAAAATTGGGCGTGGAAAGGAAGTTAAGACGAAGATCTCGGGAAAGAATCTTGGCGAGTTGATTTACATAATGCTTTCAAAGTCGTTAAAGAGGCCGAGTTTATCGCGCGATGCTCTCGTTTGCTTTAAAAGTTCCTCGCAAAAATAACACCACCTACAGGTAGTCTCTGATTTTGCGTTGCGTCGTAATGATAGTGTTAAACGTATAATAGTCGATAGCGGCGAGATAGCGAGACGCGAAAAGATTATGCGGCAAAGAGGAACGAGGTCAAAGGCAGGCACGCTCGCGCGATCCCTATAAGAAGAAGCTCCACGAGGAGAGAGGACGAAAAGAGAAGGGAGAAAAATAATTACCATTTTCAGGCAGTTTCCTCGGTTTTTAGGACGCTATTTTCTTTAAATAGCCTTTGTGAGGGAGTTTTAAGTCGGTTCTATAGAGCCCTCAGCCTTTTATGCGGGTTAAGTTTCTTAACTCCTCCCTTTTGTTAATTCTTCACTCCCTTGGTCCGTTTCGTATCCCTCCCGCCCCTCCCCCTCGCCCACCAACCCCTCATTTCCTGACTTTGTTAGCCGATTCCCATTAAGAGGAAGCTCCGCCGCAAATTCGCGGTTCGGCCCCAATCGGCGAAACGGGGGTGGAGGATTATGCTCGTTTATTCGCTCGAGTATTATACGCGTACTGCGAAGTACGAAGTTTAGGCTTTTCCCGCGGAAAATATTCCGGTAGTTTGGTTATCCGTGGGATCGGGCGATTGTCGACATTTTTTAGTGTGAGAGATGCGTAATAATAGGGGAGAGTAGTCGAATTTAGATAGTCGCCTTGGTTGGACCACCTCGCCGTATCTGAAACCGTTACTGTTCGAAACATTGAATTGAGCATTTTCGCGTTGTTTAAAGAATTTCCCTGAAAACATAAATTTATTAAAAAAGAATACAATTTCTCAAGTTCATTCTTAAATGTTGCAGAAATGATTAATTGAATATCTGCAAACAAAAATTCGTTGACAACTGCAAAATAATACTGAGCACTGATGGATTAATGTTTTCAAAACCAAAATTACTGTACCGCACTGTAAAAACATCCGAAAACCCTCATATGTACCTCTTTTATTGTAAATACAGTAAAATTTACTGGGGTATCAGTCTTTCCATGTAACCAGACGACGCAAAATATCCATAGTGTTTTACATTCAGAGGTGGTCCAACCAAGGCGCCGGTCCAAATTCGGCGACTCTCCCCTGTAACAGGTTTTGTTGAAGATGGAACGCATAAGAGACGTGTGAGTGTAAGTGAGAACGACGATTAATCCTGGCGAACATATAAGAGGAGAAGAGCGAATGTGTAATATTATCTAATTGTAAGTGCTCCACCCCCGAAAAAACTTGGTGTGAAAAATCGCTCATCACTTTTGACACAACGAAATTTCCTCTCCTCGAACTTATAATTTTACGACAGAACGGATCGCACCACCCGTCCGCAATAGTCAGCGAATTACACACGCGCGGTTACCATAACAAATCGACGCGTCACGCGCTTCCGTAACTGCAACCACCAGGGAAATCCGTTACCGCACTCGTCCGTACCGTACGTAGTTCGCGCACACGCGAGGGATGCCCTCCGCCCCACTCCCCGGGGTTGTCTTGCTTACATCGTAGTCCGGAAGTGAAACTAGAGGAGCCAGACCGCGTGTTTACCGCCTTGTAACGCAGCGAGCCGTACCGCGTAACCACGAATGCGTCAAATTGTCGGGAGGTGCGAACGCGGGTTCTCCGCATCCCCTCGGTTCTACTCCGCTCGGACCCTCGGAATAGCGGGATACGCAGAGAGAGAGAGAGAGAGAGAGAGAGAGAGAGAGAGAGAGAGAGAGAGAGAGAGAGAGAGAGAGAGAGAGAGAGAGAGAGAGAGAGAGAGAGTTAGAGAGAGAGAGAGAGAGAAAGGAGAGCGAGAGAGAAAGGCGGAGAACACCCGAGCAAATTAAATTAGACAGCCTACGCCGCCGCCGCCGCCGCGCTGAATTGCGGGCGGTTTCATTCCGGCACCGTGATATATTTTTGACGCGTCGGGGTGGTCTGCATGAGATGTGCAATTCGGACGAGTAGAGGCGGATTGCGCCACACCGAGAGAAGCTTGACGCCTTTTCTCCGCACGCACGGGATAATATCGGAGTTGGTGCGAGAGAATTTGTCCTTTACCCGTGCGAGATAAAAGAGCCGCAAAAATGAAAGACGAGAAACATTTCGCGGAGGAAGAATTTTGTTAATCGCGAGACCGGAAAACAGTCAATTACGATTTCTCGCGTAGCACGTTTTGTTGCAGTTTTTACATGGAAAGAAATTTAACGCAAAGAGAGAAGATTAATTGCTGCAAATTGTAACGCAGTCTGCTCTTATTATATGTGACAGGCGCAGAGCAATGTTACGTAAATTAACGGCAGAAAAATGTGAAATTTACCAGGAAAATGTAAAATTAACAACGGAATTGAATACAGTTTAAATATTGAATAATTAATCGTACACAGAGTTTACTTGAATTTACAAGAATATAATTATAATTTTGACTTTATAAATTTAAGATCAGCATTTTTTCCATGCAGTTACGAGAATAAAAATTAAAAAAATGAATCTTGTGAATAAATCTTCTCAAATTACCTTTCCCAGCCAAATCGATTACGTATTCCTTTCGATGAAGACAGAATTGAAAAAAAGTCATAAACTAACCCTTATTGTCGCTACGATTGAACAAGATGTAAGACAAACCCGTCCACGAGCACAACGTCCTTTTCCTTTTCGCATAATACGGGCGGTAGGTAACGACGAAATTCTTCGGACGGGTTGACACGATTTTCCGAGGGAGCTAGTAACAAAAAAAAGCGCGCAAAATATTCCACGAAGAGATCCGCAATGAATTCGGAGGGAAGCGGGAAAATTTGTTGAATGCGAGTCACGAGGCTCGGGCTTTGTGCGGCGCCGTGTACCACACGAAGTGGGTAATCTCGAGTTCTTCCCTTCTTCCCACCCGCGCGCGCTCTTCAGCCCCGACAACGGCGGTACCGCGACCCCGGAACCGCGAGTCCGGGCCACGGAGAGTCGAACGGCGGGGAAACAAAAACTAAGCGACTCCATGAGTCAGAGTTAAAAAGAGAAATACATTGAGACAGAACGGCAATCTCTGGTTAAATGGGATTTATGTGTTTTCTCCTCCGCTCTTCCTCCAGAGACGACCGGAGGATGTACCGCGATAAGGTACAGGCTATCTTTCGCGCGGTAGGTGCGATGCGCCGGGGTCATTTTCTCCGTGCAGGTGCAGGGGAGCGAACGCGAAGGCATTTTTCTCCACGAGAAAATGTGGGAGCGCGCGCCGCGCCCCCTGCAAACCTCTTCCATCCGAGGCTAACGGAGCGGTCGGGTCTACCGAGGACGCAAAATCCCATATCTCGCGCAAGAAATCACGGCACTTTCCTGTTTGCAACTGAACGGAATCGAGGAAATTGCTTGCGCTCGATTCCATCGGTGAATGCCTCCGCGGTACGCTCGATTTGCAATTTTATTCCGAAGGACTCCCTTTTAAGGGCTGAATTCGTATCGACGAGTCGTAGTTGTAGAACTTTATTTTTGAGTTTAATCGTGTTTGTTGGACCATCTTGATCGTTTATAGAATAGTTTATTATGTATAATTAGAGTTTTACTCTTGACCCTAAAAAACGAGTAGGTGAGAGGTGGGATGAAAGGGACATTTTTGTACAAGACAAGTAGCAAATAACCAAAAGAGCTATTCTAGTTTTAATTGACAACATAAGAAAGGTTGATTATTTGACGATAACATACGTGTTAATGATAAGCTTCTCACTATGTTTACTCGTCTTATTTTTAGTCTCTAAAAGCACTAAAAATCTCACCTTGCAGCATGAGACATTTTAATCGTGCATCACCGCTAGTTCTGAAATGTCAGCGACTTGAAGTTAGGAATGGTTGAGCATGTATTATTGTTACCACGAAATAATAATGCATTCGTTGTAAAGAGATCCTTCGACTTCTAGATAATTCCTATGTCCCCTTCATCCCATCACTTCCCTGCGTACAAAATATTGTAGAAATTGTCTTCATCAAATTCACAAAGCAGCTCGAAATTTCCTTCGTTAAGACAGTGCCTTTATAACTGCACGAGAGCGCTACGTCTGCAGCGAATAGAGAGGATTCATCAAATTGAGGATCGCCGCGGTACAAATTCTTGGGTAAATAGAGAATTCCGCTCGCAGTGCGACAGTACGAGTACATAGCGTCGCCTTGCAACTCGGATCGCGACTCGCTTCCAGCGGTGTGCGACTGCACAGGTGAGATACGACTTCTATAAGCGAGTTTAACGCGAGATATTATTCCTCTGCATCGGTCGAACGAAGAATTTCCAAGCGCCGTTTCGCGCGAGGTATCCACGACGCGGTCGGTATTCGCTGCCGCGGTGGATGAAAGAGGGCGAAGCAGGTGAACGCGGATAGGGCGCGCCCAGGAATTCTGGCGAGGACGCGCACTATACTAAATATGGAATACCTGGCTAATCTAGATCTCCTCGTTTCTGCGCGAGCTTCGAATGATTTATACGTGTTTGCTCGTATCGCTGTGGACTCGCGCTTTAGTGTGGCGGCGAGAGAAACGGTTATAGCGTTCTCTTTCGTAAATACCTATGTGTAGATTTTTAGCGCGCGTTAATCGTTGCTTTCGGTGAAAATTGAGTCGAGAATTATTGGGACCGGAGGAGAAAATTCAATTAACGTTTGAGATGATTCGATTGGGTGACGTGACGAGATATTTCTAAGAATTGTATGTGTATGTATTGAGAGTAAAAGTCGCAGATGGACTTGTATGATCATCACGACGTTCACGAAACTACGTTAATTTTATGGCGAACGAAAAGTGAGTTCGCTATCTCGTGGCGGGATTCATCGGTAAGGCTAGGCCGACTCCTGCCTAGAATCTACCTAATGGAAAGGAAAAATTAGAGTAAAATAGTGTAGGGATTGTGTGAGAAACTTTATCTTGCTGGCTGGCACTGAACTTTTACCGTGCTGCCCGTGAATTATTCACCGACAGAACAGCACTCGGCTGGTCATCACCGGATGACCAAAATATAAATTAAGGAATTAAATAGTTTAAATAATATGACGTATTGTATAAGGCAAAAGTTCAACATTTTTATAAAATATTATATTTAAGACACCATTTTAAGTATAAACGAAGAAGTAGACTCAAAGTCAAAGTCTCAAAAAAGTATTTTTAACGTGTAATCATCTTTTAATTAAAAATACATTTTTTTGAAACTGACTTTGAGTCCACTTCTTTGTTTATTGTCAATTGAGTCTCTTTGAGAAATATGGACGACTTCTTTGGACCATTTTAAGTAGGTACCTATTTTGATTTAAAAAAAAATCTTTTTATGTTGCAGAGTACTATGACGCAAAACGTAGACTCTCTACGGTAAAGGAGATAATTGAAGTCACACAACGCGTAAGTTTTTATCTTATATGTATTAAGTATTTGTCCGCATTGAAATCGCATCATAGGGTCACGGATTCTGTTGCTATAGCATACTATAGTATGTTTAAAAATGACATTTTAGAAAGTCACCAGCGACAGAATCCGCGTCGCAGGATGTACATCCGCGACAACCACTTCCTCCGCGGAAGATGCATGCCTCGTGCTACGACCTAAACACAGTCTTAAAAATCCGAGGATTTCAGTTTTCATTTTTCACGTATCTCCACCGTATGCCGAGATAATCGTATTCAAACTTCAGCGGAAACTGGAGCGTTTATCCCACTTTTACTCCATGGACTCTATATGAGCATTCGCGTCTGTGTTTCCACGTACGGGGATGAATTCACGTCGCCGCCACCGAGAGAGTTTCGTCCTCCCGCGTCGCAAATTTACCGGCACGAGAAGGAGAGAAAGCGATACCTACTTCGGAGAAACTGTGTATGCCATCTCTACACCCGCACGAGCCATATACACGTACGCACGTACGTCTCGACGTTTCGTAAATACATTTTCCAATTCACACACACATTCCAACGGACATCCCCTTCTCGCCGCTGAATGGCTAAAGAGCGGGAAAGGTGGCGAGAATGTCGTCGATATGGTATATCGATGAATGAAAGGCCGAGTAGTCACACATCTCGCGACAGAGGGCTAGCGGACGAGTGAAAGCGCTAAATCGGAAGGATGATCGAGTGGCTCATCTTGGCACCGATCGCACCGCCGAATCGGATGGGGAGATGAATGGGAAACGATGGGGACGGGACCTGCTCTTTATTCGTATTCGAAAAGAACCCCATCCTCGTTGCCCTAGCGCCAAGAATGTATCGATATGAGCTAAATATAATTATCCGCCTCACTGTACGTTTAGGAGACTGACATTAATCCCCGCCGTAATACTCAACCGATTCTTCACACTGAGAAAGATAATTAGGATAAAATGACAAAATATATCTAGTTTGACGTGTTTAGTTATTGTAACCAAAATACTGGCCAGAGTTGAACCAAAAATTTAGTTATTCTAACGAAACGTTTAGTTATTTCAAAGAAACGTTTAATCATTCTAACAAAAAATTGGTCAGTTTAACTAAACACAGACGGAGGATCCATATTTCACTGAATGGTTTGGCATCATTATTTCCAGGATTTTGGTTAATTTAACTAAGTTATTTTTCTCAGTGCACATGCCGTACAAAGTCATATGAAAATATCACAATTACAACGCAAGAATTTAAAATCAATTTATCGTTACACTTCTAATTCCCTATAAATCCAAAAATCCGAAGAATCCCATCCTCGTTGCCCTAGCGCCAAGAATTTATCGATATGAGCTAAATATAATTATCCGCCTCACTGTACGTTTAGAAAACTGAAATTAATCCCCGCAGTAATACTCAACCGATTCCCCATACGCCATACAAATCCATACGAAAATATCACGATTACAATAAAATCATTTAAAATCAATTAATCGTCGCATATCTAATTCCCTGTTATATAAATCCCAAAATAATATATACCTACAATTATCAATGAAAGGAGCAAGTACATCGTAAACCGTCCAATAGACGCAATGCCGTTAAACTTCAATTACCCGACGTCCGAGTACGTACACGAATATAAGTCCCCCGTCCGAATCTACACATGCACATAGACGTGTGCGAACGTATTGTACACACGTGCACAGAGCGATGTGCTCGAGCGGGGCCACGGGAAACGTGGGCGATCAGTTTACGAGGCGGCGTGATTGCAATCATTCCCCTTTTTCGCCGCCCCCCTCCCGCGAATCCTCGGAGGGTGAGCGCGCTCTTCTTCGCACTCCGCACGGATACGCCGAGGAAGTGGTAAACTGCGGAGTCTCCGTGTGCCGGGATGAGTTTGTTTGAGCGGGAAGGAATGGCGTGGGGTGTGGGCGAGGAGGAGAAAGGGGGGATTTACTACAGCGTTAACTCGATTCGTCCACAACCCTCTCACCCCTCCGTGGGCCCTCGACTAATTATTTGCGCTATTAGCTTTCGAGAATAAGAGGCGGGCATGGTCTGGGATTGAGAGGTCCCGGGAGGAAAGCGCGACTTCTTTGTCGTATCCACTTTGTCGCGAGCTGTACAACTTCGAGCGAGCGCGAGGGAGGGGGGGGGGGGTGAGAGTCGAAACACAACGGATATAGAGCAGATGGCGGAACGTAACCCCGAGATCGTTGATGGGAGCTTGTTTCGTTAGTTTTGAGAAGACGCGGGGGATGATTTGTCATGATAACAGGGAAAGTTCGCGGCATGCAATTTCAATTAGGACGAATTCGGAAGTTTAAGGAATGTTGATTTTACAATTCACTGGATCACGAAAATAATTAATTTTGGCTTATCGCTGGCAGCAACATAGAAAATCTGTTATTGCAGCGATATTTTTTGTTGTGGTAATATTATACAAATAGTTTACTTTTGAAATGGGGTGTAACCAAGGAAACCTATCAAACACTTTCATCCCAATGGCAAACTATTTTTGTGATCATAACAAAAAGTCCTGCTACAATAACTGATTTTCGATAATTTGTTATTATTACTCAAATGTAATATTTGTTACAGTACGTAACTTAAATGATATTATACCGATAAATATTATTTTTTTCCGTGTTACAGCGCAAAACGTGACTTCTTTTCTCCGATACCAGAATCTCTAAAAACTGATTCCAAATATAAAGTCAACTATAAAAAAATTTCAGAGCACGATTCGTTGTCAATTTCACCACTTCAACGCGCCTCTAGCGAGAAAGTCGTAAAAGGGGCTTAGCTTCAGGCGCGATCACGAGCAACCAACGAGTCGGAAGCTCTGATTTCAGGTGAAGGCGTATTACGCAATTTGTACGTGCGCGAGAGAAAACCTCGCGAAATTTTAAGTACAAAGTTTCGTTAAGCATTAAATAACCGAAGAAGTCGTAATCCTCCCTCCCCGAAGCTCTCGATACCGCCAAACCACGCGAAGGACTCCCGAAAGGGGAGGGGTGACGAGTAACGGCGACGTTAGTTTTAAGAGGAAGTTTTAAGGCGAAGGACCCGAAACGCGCGTAGACGGTAATTCCGCGAAAGAGAGAATCGCGACTTCGGGACGGGAATCGAGTCGATCGGGCGGAAGCGGTCGCCACGCGAAAGCAATAAACACGAAATACGAAGTTTAACGTCCGTCGAGCCGCGCCGCCGAACCGAGGAATACCGTGTGACAAATCGTAAACGTGCCGGCGACGTCGGCGAGCGGTCGATATATAACGTTTTTCCGATAGGGCGCGGGGACGTTCAATCTCCTCTTTCGCGCCATTAAACGACTGTTCGACAAGAGCGAATTATAAGCCCGGATTTAATTTAATTAGACATTCCGAGGCTCCCCCGGATTTTTCTAACCCCCGGAGAGGCGCGCGACGCGTCCAATACTAATGCCGAATTTTTTTCCTTAATCAAACGGAAATTGCAGGCGCGCGACGACGTCACGGAGAGAGGCGGGAATTTGCGCGCGCGCGGCACGGTTTGCCAAATCGAATCACGTTCGCTTCGAACTACACTCGAAGCGGAGACTCGCGAGGGAGTACCGTATCGAGATCCAAGTATCAACGAGAAGTACGAGACTGAGAAACTGCGGGGAGTATAGCGTCATGAATCGATGTTGAACTTGACGATATCTTCCCCGCATTTTTTCGGTGTTACGATACATGCATAAGTACGTACGAGTACCGCAATTGTATACGCTAAGAAAACAGTTTATTTGTAGTTAATAAATATTTTTTCGAATACGGCGAAATAAACATTTTATTGGACCAAAGAAATATTCGTCAACTATTAGGATTTATTTGGCACGATTTGATCCTCTGAGGCAACGGTTTGAATGAGATTAAAATTTTAATAATAATTATACATTTTCTTCACCCGACAAAATATTTATTCCGCCGTAATTAAAATTACATTTATCAACTATTAATAAACTTTATTATTCGGACACTCATGCCCATTGAATCAATCGTTTTGAATTGGATAATTTCATTTCCAGTTCAAACATTTAAAACTTTCCTAATTCTGATAATTTTGCAGTACATACAGTAAAAATAAGAGTTGTGTTAAAATGCAATATCTGACTTTCTCTCAATGGCTATTGCAAATATATTAATACAAATGTGCAAAACGTATTTGATAATTTTATTTCCAGTTTCACAGAATCTAAAACATTTCTAATTCTACTAAAGGAGAGTTTGCTTTATTGTATCACCGCTTAAATTGTACCACCATTGACATTTAGACTATAATTTAAAAAGATGCCAAGTGCCGAAAATATGAAAAAAGTTATTTATGTGTGAAAAACATAATAGCTTATTTAAAACAAAAATTTATAAATACTGAAATTTTAGTTTTTTAGCACTTAGCACCTTTCAATATTATGGTCTTTATTTTACGAAGCAGAGAGACGGTAAAGCATTCTGTTCAATAAAATGGTTTACCACCATTGGTTTTCTATAAAACAAAGTATCTACTCTGCTTTTTCTATGTAATAAACTATCAATGATGATACGATTTAAGCGGTGATACAACATGACCAACTCTCCCATAAAATTCTCCATGCCACAAACTGAGAATAAGAATTGTTTCGAAATGCGAAACTGACTTTCACCCAAAGTCTCCTTCAAACTCGTCCCGCGGATGGCATCCCCGAATCGATAACCGCAGACGCAGAGATCTGCACCGGCAATCATCGCGCCGGCCGTTAACGAGCGCCGATAAAGGATTTATCGAGCGCCACACTGTACGAACATTATTAATCCTCGAAGTAATCGGAAGGTAGGTACCTCTATACGCGGGGTACAAATTCCGGTCGGGTTTAATTGCCCCGCCTCCCTCCGCCCATTCTTCTTAACGCGACTGTCAGCCCGCGCGTGGATAGCCGTCGCAATTCCCGCGCCACGAGTTGAATGGAATTTTTCGACGCGGTGGCCTCTCTCTCTCTCTCCTGCATTCTCCCGCGTCATTTCGACTTCCGCTCTCTCCTCCCTGCCGGGACCCGCTCCCCCGACGCCGGGGCCGCGCCGATATTGGAGCTTCCGCGGCGAGGTCGGCGCGGTTTAATTTAGAGCTCATTCGTAACGCGGGCCAATCCCCTTTCGTCATTCTGGAAAAAGCGCGGGCAGCCCCGAAGTGCCAGTGAGAGCGCGCGGTCCTCCTCTCGGACCGCGCGCGCCCGAGCACCTTGCAGGAACGGGGATCAAAGAAGAATTGCCCCTAAAAACAGATTGCATGACCCCCGGTAAGGCTGGGTCAATTATGCTCGCTCCGGAATCGGGTTATATACGCTGCCGCGCTGGATCCGGCGCGGGAGATCAACTCAACCCTTGCCAGGGTTAGCTCGAACATTTCCGCCGGATTGTTCCGGGATGGTTGAGGGGCAAGGGGAGGGGGGGGGGAGTAATTCTGCACGATGTTAATCGAGTGTCCGTGATTAGGCGGACGCGAACGGATTCGAGAAGTGTGTACACGACGGGAATCGAGGGAAAATGGAGAGAAAATGGGGGAGAAGGAGGGAGACTCTCGGGAATGTCTGGAGAAGAAACGAGAATGTTCTGTGGGGGTGGTTCCTTTCGATTTGGAAGAGGATGCTGGATGGATGAAAGATAAGAAGCTTTAGAGATGTGCTTATTTTGTATAATTTTAAGGAATCGTACAAATGGATATTTTTGGTGATACATACATGTAAATTTTGTATTCGAATCGGTCGAATCATTTCTAGGTTAAAATGAACTGATTCTTGTGTCAATTTAACATCTTTTGTTTAAATTTTAACATTCATCATGTTAATTGTAACATAAAGAGTGTTGGATTAACGAATTGAGAAAACAGTTTATTTGTAGTTAATAAGTGTTTGTTTAAATATGGTGAAATAAATCTCATATTGGATCAAGTAAATATTCGTTAATTATTACGATATTTATTTAGTACAATTTGATCCTTTGAGGTAATTATTGGTATGACATAAACAATTTAATAATTCAAATATATTTTCTCATCCCAACGAATTATTTATTTCGTTGTACTTGAAATTACATTTATTAATTATTGATAAACTGTTTTCTCGATGCAGGAAGAATCGGTTGATTTTAACATACAAAAATAGGTGAACCGATTCCAACAGAAAATATCCAACTGTGTAGCCGAGGGATGTAAGTCTCTGGAGTTTTTAAAGTTTCTTTCTTCCGCCCGTGTTGCAGGTTGAGCGGCAAGTAAACGATAAGAGGTAGGAGTATCGGCGAGACGTCGTTCACGCGTGAGCCAATATCGAGCGAGAGCGACGTCTTCTAGGTGAATTTAGAGTGGAAAGATAGACGGTCTCGCTCTACCAAGAGTGAACAGTGACTCTCTCGTGAGTGACGCGATGTAATATTTTCTTTACTATTTCAAATTATACCAAATTGTGCTTTCTCATTCCGCGAATAAAAATCTATAGTATTATGGATACGTTAACGATATTTGTAATATGAAAAACGAAATAAAAGTAGTTATACATTTAAACAAAATATTTCATCTTTCCTCCTATCGATCGATGCAAACACTTCCGAACGAACCACGTTTCGGTGAAAAGAAAACGTTAGTTGCAGGGAAAATGTTCACCGATAGTAGACACTTTTAGCACGTCCTAAATTTTAAACGTATCCGTATACGCATCTGTCGTCGCATGCGCAGAATAGATACGGTGGTCTCGATACGTTACGTTGCCCGTATCGTTACGGGCCTACCGTCGTATCCCTATCCGAACACGTATCCTGTCGCGTATGCAACTAGACTCGGTAACTTTCGAGAGTTACTAGATTTTATAGCGGTAAGATTCAAATATTAGTTTATCCTCTCTTAATTTCCGCTATCGGTCGCGACGGCGAGGCGGGCGTTATGTTAGGCAGGCGCAAGGTGCCTCGATGCCGCTCTTCAATTTAGGGTCAAAACGTAATTGTGGAGACTTCTACTACTACCTTACTAAAACCCTCCTAAGAAATGGATCAATAGGACTGTATATACCTGTTAAGGAAACTCGATTTACAACAATCGGGTCAGGAATTTGTAGAGCCCTGGCTAGCCTCGGTATATCCCTTCTTTTAAACCTAAACATGGCAAGGCTGAGGCTATCGTTATAACAGGCAAGATCAAAATTTCCCGGTTACCCAGGAGGTCCCCATCGTGTAAAATATGCCTCATCACTAGATCGTCCAAATTGTCGTCATCTTCATCAGCCTTATCAATTAGGATGGGGTGAAGTATATCGTCCATAATTATGTACAATAATTAGGGTAAACCACCCAGTTATTGGACACCTTGAGAGAACGGAGTTAACGAGAGAGGAGATCTTAGGTGATGGGGCGTCAAGGAAGAAGGTATGGTGGCTAAGAACGATAGACCAGAGGAAGAAGGAGAAGGAGAAAGAGAAAACGCGCACAAAATGCATGATACAGAGGAATGATAACGGTTTACGTAAAGAGAAGTATGCATGGAAAGAATTGTGGAATGCTGGTATGGGAGGAACACTGTAGGGAATATCGATACCTTACTTTGAAAACCAAGTAAGTGCAACTTTTCACAAAAATGCCATTTATAGCTTACTGCGTTAAGGTTTAAAATCCGAACACACAGTAAGCTATAAATGGCATTTTTGTCAAAAATTGCACTTACGAGGTTTTCAAAGTAAGGTATCGATATGTTTGTTACCTGCTAAGTCCTTTTCTAGGCCAGTGGGCCGAAATAAACTATCTACCTATCTATCTATCTATTCGACACCTTGTAGTTATTAGACAGTCTAATTTAAATGAATAAAAACAAGATTTCTAGTTCTTACTTAAATAAATATTATCAATAAAAAAATTAGAACACTGTCCAATAACTAAGTTCTTTGACAGTTTTTTTGAGGTTATTGCTTTCGGTTTCGTATACGTATGGGTAGATCGATACTTGCTTAAACGGTTATTTTGCGGCCAACGTAAGTCGGTACGTTTACGGATACGGATAGGGATACGGAGAAAATTTTAGGGTTTGCTAAAAGTGTCTAGTTTCTTCCTGAAAACTTCCGGCACATAACGCGCGCATCTATAACACGCGTGTTTCGGTTCACCGAAAGTTCTGCGACGGGAGGCGCGGAAGGAAAGTTGACGGGAGTTAATATCGAGAATTCAGAGCGCGATAACAGGTCGTTTATTCAACTTAATTTGTAGCTTTAACATTCTCTTCCCCTTACATCCCTCAACTGTCGCCAAACTTGAAATACTCTGCCTCTCAGAGACCTCTTAGTAGCTAAGGTATCGCGATAATTGACTTAGAAATTTATCAAGTGTCTTTACACATTAATTGTTATAGGACAATAATTCAAATTAAAAAAATGACAAGTAGAATAATCGTTATAAAGCTCACTTCCACGTAAAATGAAAACATCTGGAACACAATTTTTTCGCGTTTTTTCGATGGCTGATCCGACCTGAAATGCACCGCACGTCAGTTGCATTCGACCGGTTGCACGTTGCGGCTGACCGATGCAGCTGGAACCATTTAATCCCACCTAACCCACTGGCCTACTCCCTTTTTTTTCACCTGCTCATTGAGTTCTGACGAAACCGATACATACAGGCTGAAAGAATTTTCCTACCAACACATTACAGTCATTACACGTACCTATTCATGAGCGCCACAGCGAATAATCAGCAAAGCACACGCGAAAAGCACGTAATAACTCAAATGTGGCACTCGACGGGAGAGGACGCGTAACTAGCGACTTTCCAGCTTCAGATTACGTGCGTACTTTCCATTTGGCGCTGGCTTCATTAGCTTAAGTGGCTTATGATTCCCACCTGAAACGCGTGCTGCCTGCGCTGCGCGTTGTTATCGGCTTTCTCACGGCCAAAAAAACATTCCGTAACCTCCACCCTCGCGACCCCGAGACACTCCGCCGTTCTGCGGAACAACCCGCGTAATCGCGTTTGCGCGAATATACTTCCATTAAGTGACGGGTGCAGACTACCAGCGTGGACAATTAAAGCATCGATGTAGGGAATGTAATTCATATATATTGGTCTATATAAAAGCTCCTACCACATATAGGAATATAAATATAATCACCACTGTAAGTTTCACTATCTTTTTTCCCATTTCTTTAACCCTTTGAGGGGCAGTGGGACATGCATATTTTCACTTGCCATTTTCTTTCTCTCTGTTTTTTTTCATTTTTCTATTATCTTATGTGATATCAATGCACATAATAGGACTTTCAGGGACCTCGAGGATTTGATGTACGTTATTTCTATGAAAAATTGCGTTCATTTATTGTTTGCCAGTTATTAATGGTAATTTATATGAGAAAACGACTATCTTCTTATTATAAAATTATTGTAGCTTCTCTTCAACGTGCAATTATAGAGGTCTAAAATTTATTTTACACGTTTTTTGCCTATCAAAGTATAAAATATATTTTGTTCAGAATTTTTTTTCGTGTGTAAGAAAAATAATAAATTTACTAAAATCGTACTTTCTCAAATTGCATATAATTCGAATTTTACGTTTTTAATCTCAGAATTGTAATCAGCCACTCCGGAAACATGTAAATCATCTTTAATTTAAATGATCGATTCAGCAGAAAAATGTGCCCCTTTTCAAAGGGTTAACCGATCACCCAGCTTGCGCACCTCCGTAGCTCTTAATCACAGAAATGAATCTGCGTTACACCATCACGGGTGCACACTCGAACCTTTATACGCGACACTTAATAACGGAATTTTCCAGCGAGAGATATACAAGCACGGATATAAGTAAGAACAACGAAGCGGATTACAGAGCCACCCATCAAACGAACCGGCGCTGCGCGAAAGGAGTAACGCGAAACCGGCAGCAGGTGCCTATACGCACACTCAGTCCCAGCCTGTTAATTAAAACCGAGAGTTATTGGGGTCTGAAGCTGCGAGTGTCGCGGCATACATTAACTCTTGCCTTTCCGCTACACCACACCTAAAGCGGTTGATAAGGCGTGCCTACCGCTTCGGGCTTGGGCGCTTCCGCCGTATTACAGTCGTAAGGTGATTCGCAGTGTTCTCCAGCCGAGGTACCGAAAGAGGGTGGCAAGTTAACTACCCCTGCTTCCGCCTGTCCTCGTCTTCCACCTTGGCTATTATCTTCACCTTCGCGCCGAGGAGAACTGCCGGGTCGCGACGAAAGTCGAGATGTAGGTGTAAACCTATACACCGTGTCGAGGTGATGAATAATTTTTACTCCACAGGCGACGGTGACTTTGTGCCGTAATAATAGTCGGCGCGTGATGGGAAGATATCGATCGGGCCGATAAACGGCTTAAAATTAATGACATCTACTCGACGGATACATATGTTTGTATTTCGATACAATTACTCGAATTAAAATACTGCGTGATCTTATCACAAGCCTCGCCAGTTGATGCAAATGGAGAGAGGGGGACGAAATTCATACCGGACACGAATCACGGAGGAGAATTACATACATGATGTTGCGTAGCGGTATTTCCAGTGGCAAATGTGGCGACAGAGAATCTCATTTTAATATAGTACTCGAAACGCGACGATGGTTGAAGTTACGTGACGAAGCGAAATATTTATAATAAATGCTCGTGATATTATGACTGCCATTGCTGTAACTGCAGTTCCCGCTGCAGTGCGACGCTGTCCCGATATTAATTTGCCGCTGGAAATTTAATTACACACGTCGGTTTCATTTCTCTCGGGCGGATACCACGAGGAGTTTATCGGGGGCGGAAAATTTTGAATTTAGAATTCAACGTGGACGAATAAATCATACGCGTGGGTAGATAAATCGACGCGGCTTGAAAGTCTTTCTTTCGAATCGTCTCCTTCGCTTTTCAATAGTCCGCTTCCAAAAACACCCTCAGCCCTCGAACACGACCAGATCATTGACGGATTCGCGTATTTCGTAACGAGGAGAAAAGTAATCACGGTCCAATGAGAGTTACAAGATCCTTTGAAGTTACTTCCTTTTCACCATTCTTGGATTACACGCCGACGCTATCCAACGATGTAATTTGCGAAGGCGTGTGTATTACATTGACTTTCATGCGCGTACGCCGTGTAAGGCTATATACACAGTGGAACGTTATACGAGCCCCAATCGAGTAAAATTTCTCCGCTCGAGATTAATTTCAAATTTTAATTTAACAGGCCCTTGTTTCGGAGGCAGCGAGAAAAAATGCCTTGAATTCAAATGAACGTTCCTCTTTGAATGGAAAATATTTAGTAAACATGTACTTCGTACACTGAGAAAAATAACCTGGTCAATTGAACCAAAATCCTGGAGATCGTAACCAAAGCATTTGGTGAAATAAAGAAACTTCTATTTGTTTTATTAAGCTGACGATTTTCTGGTTAGAATTACTAAACATATAGTAAGAATAACTAAATATTCGGTTCAACTTATTAGTATTTTAGTTAAAATAACTAAACTCGTTTAATCAGATGCGTTTTGCCATTTTAACCAAGTTATTTTTCTCGGTGTATGGAATGTTCGGAGATGAAATTTAGGACTCGCGCGTGAAGCAAATTTTCTATTGTAGTACATCAAAAAACATTAGATACATATTTTTTGTATATGCTAATTCGATTATTTAAGGGGAGAAAACAACCCCTACGTCTGACCTCGGAAACAGAACATAGCTTTCGAGGAATCGTAAAAAAACGATTCCGGATGATCTAGTTTAGGGGTGGTCTTCACCCCTTAAATGATCGAATTAGCACTTTAAAAAAATGCGTCTAATGTTCTTCGATGTATTACACATATTGCAAAATGAACAAAATCGGTGAGGTCTGCACCGAGAAAAAAATTGCTCGAGTCAAAATTGAACGTATTTTCGAATAGCCCTGAGAACACATTTATTCGATTCGAATGAATATCGATTGGACGTACATAAATATTATTGATTTAATTGAATATTATTCGGATCAAATCGCTACTCGTTCGAATCGAATAAAGGTGCTCTTAGGACTGTTCAAAAACATGTTCAAATTGACTCGTTAACATTTTCTTTTGAGTGTATACCTCGGGTAGTTTTCTCGTAAGCAGTTGCTTTTTCGCACTCAAACGTCAGAAAGCTTCAGCTAGTATTCCTTTCTACTTTTTTGCGGCTCTACGATAGATTCCATGCAAACGAAAAATAGGAACGCTAAAACGGGACCCCCTCGTTAAATTCTCCACCTGCATCTTTTCTTTCTCTCCTCTCGAACGTCGACGTCGAAGATCGTACTCCAAAGACCGTATCCTCACGGCGGCCGTTACTCTGTTCGCGAATCGAGCTCAACGAGGCGAGAGCGACATTCCCGATCGCACCGAAGCGCGAAAGCAGGGGGGCCGCCACCCTGTCGACGCGTCAATCCTCGTCTTCCCGTTTTATTCCGGTCAGCCCTCTCCGCTGCTCTCCGTCGCGCTCAAAGGCGCGTTCCTACGGACGGCGCGCTTCTCGCGGATCAAAGCTGCAGGGTCGCGCGCCGCGCGAGCCCAACAAAATTAACTCCTCGTCGACAACTCGAAGTCGCTAATCGACCGGCTAGTCGAGCGCGTGAAATAAAATCCGGAAGAGGAGCTGGAAAGGGGAGAGAGAGTTCTACGAGAGACAGACGGTCAATTAACGCTATCGATTTATCGGACAAAATCTTGAAAGACGCCTGTCATGAGATATGAGTCGATACAGTTTCAGCGCATTCCTGTATAGTCTACACAGAATCTACGCTCTATCGTAGAGTCGCAAGAGCAATGAAAAATTTGCCTCATTAGAGGGGCGGACGGAGAAGTTGTTTAGTAGGAACGAAATAAATGAGCAACGCGTTGCTCGTTCCACCGAAGCTGTTTATATTCCGTTCGGATGACTGAGTAATAAAATCGCCAAAGGCTAAAAATGCGGACTGCGAGTTTTCGCGGTTTGGCACAGCGATATTTATAACTAATATTGACACGACGATAGTAGGCGGATGGGAAGTTTGCTAATTTTTGTGCACGCACACTGAGAGAAATGTTTACATCGCACACAGCAATCAGTACAGCTCTGATAGCTATACCTGAAGGCTAAGTGACAAGTTTACTAGACAGTACGGATAATATAGCAATACCAAATGTAACAAGAGCAATACGCATTGCTGAAATAACTATACGTATAGTTGACCTAGCTATTTGTTCTGATAAAATAGAAATAAGTATGCCTAAGGCAAATTATTATGTTAATAAACTACTATCCTTTCCGTACAATGTATACAATTTCTCTCAGTGTACCGCAACATTTTTATGAAAATCAGCTGATCCGGCATTCCTGCCGGAAATTCGCGACAGGGATTTGTGAATCGATTTGATTTCTTTAGCGAGATGCTGTATCTGATTAAGGGTAAGTTAATGCGATGCGTGAAACAAGACATCGCGACTCGACTGCTGAAATTTAAAGGGAGGCGAAAGACGCCTTCGTTACCATTACAGCGCCATTAGTAGGCGCAGCGCGCAGTCTGCAGCATCGCATCGTTATCTCGGACGATTCTCCGTTTCCAATTAGTAATAGACGTAATTGCCCGAGGGATGGCGATAGCCGGTCGGCAAGAGGATCGATATAGCTGCCTCAGGACTAACGAACGGCGTAATGCCTGATCGAGGGACGAGGATTCATAGATTGCTAAAAAAATCTTGAAATAATGATCATGTTTCTCGGTTTCAGCGAAAAAAATGGATCATGGTATAGAAGTAATGTTCTACTGCAAGGAAAATAGTATTGACTATATTAATTCATTTCAAAAAACGACGTAGTTTACTCGAAGAGAAATTTTATAGATTGTACGGTAATGCTAGTAGTTTATTAATATAAGAATATGTACCTGTGTGCTTGTCTCCGTAATGTGAACTTGTTTTTATTTTATCAAATAGGTATAGATATTTCAACTATAGTTTGCTACGTCAAATTTGAAAATTTACGATACTACTATTTAGCAAATGTGTTGAAAATTTACTGAAATTGTTGTATTATTTTTACGTATACAGTCTGTTTGATAAGAGCGTGTACGACAAAACTCAAAAACTATTTGGGATAATGACTTGAAAAAAAAATGCGCACATACTACATGATATAGACTGTGATGCTTTATTATTAATAAGATGTCCAATCGCCTCAATTATTAATAATTGCCTGGCATCTTCGAGGTACACTTTCGACCAATTGTATAGCATAATCTTGAGATAAAGGCCTCCATATTAATCGAATCTGTCGAAATAACTGCTTGGCGGACCAGATCTTCTTCCCTCGGAGCTTCAACTTCATGAGCGCCCACACATTTTCGATGGGATTGGCATCTGGTGACTGCGACGGCCAGTTCTCCCAATTACGGTTCAAATTTTCTTTCGTCCAATTGAGTCTTTTTTCGACGTGTTTTGTTGACAGTAGTGGTTTCTTCACTGTGCTTCGAAATTTCACTTCATGAGCCAGTAAACGTCTTCTTATAGTATCACATGACACATTTAGACCCTTTTTATGCAAAATCACTTGCCCCCCACGCAATGTTAGACAAGAATTTTTCTCAAACAACCATAAAATCAATCTCTCCTCCTTTTTCGTTGTTTTTCGTACAGAGCCACGATCCGGGAGGTCATCGACATTTTTTACGTCGGAATAACATTTCACCCACTTACTTACAAATGTCTTCGACTTTTTCATGTACTTAGCAGCCGCTCCGAGCGACATTTTTGGTCCTTTCGGATGTGAACACAGAAACACAGCTTCGTAACGTGATGCGTACGCGGCAGACATGGTGAAATATGTATATTCTATGACCAACGTCGAACGACAACTGAGGCATTCTGTACAAAGCATCTGAGAGAAAAGGTGTCGCTACCTGCTCAAGCTTGAGTTTCCCCTCTAACGGTTTCGAGGACAAAGTTTTGCCGCGTACACGCTCTTATCAAACAGACTGTAAGTGTAGTCATTTCTGCAATGCGCATTGCTCTTATCACATTTGGTATTGCACATATTACGCATACTATCTGGTCAACCTACTACTTAGCCTTAAATTTTAGCCATGAGAGTTACAATAATTGCTGTGCGACCTAAACATTTCTCTCGGTGTAGTAAAGAGATTCATCCCCACTTTCTTCCAGCTCGATACAAACGCATACGATAGAACGTATGCAATAAAAAAAAGCATAAAAATAATTCCTTCTTTCGACGAGAGAAGTGCCCCCCAAAAAAAGTCTCTCAACGCGAGAGAAAAGGAGCGATAATCCCGTTGCGTTCACGGCAGATTCACTTTCACGTGAATCCGTGCCCACCCACCAGTAAACAATGTGGCTCCCTTTGTATACAGGACGACGAGGAGAGAAGAAAAGTATACGATCCCCATTTCCATCGTAGTCACCCTCTCAGGCCTAAGAAGGGTTGAACTATCCCGAGTAGTAGTGTCCCTCGATATGCGCGCCGACTACGCCCTCTCACGTCTCGCTCTCGTAGCAGCTTCCTTTCACAAAAGAGAGAGCTACGATCTATGCAGGCTTATCTGCTGGCGGAAAGCGTCTGTTTATACGCGCTCCTTTAGATATCAAATATGGCTTATTAGCGTTCGATAGGATAAGTTCGGCCAAGTTCCCCTCGTAGGAGATTATCCGAAATATCGTTGCCATCTAAGCGTAAATAGCTGGAATTCAGGGGTCAATGACTCCTTCGGGTGCGAGTGTACGAACGAGGCGCTATGACCTTCGTATAGCGGGGTCAGTGTGAATAAAATGAATTGTCGGGGAGAGTAGAGTGACCATTTTTTATCAATACAGATAGAAAAATTTGTTGTGGTTTGTATGTAGTACATTTATAGATTTGGTCTCATATGGATTGTACATGATTTCTATATAAACTATAGGTATATGGGGAGCATATATGTATAGATTATTTGAACCTAGACGGAAAAGTTCTCTATATTTTGTATATAATCCATACGTGTGGTCTTGTTTATAGATGCATTATATATGACTTATATATTAACCGTATAAGGACTATATACAGATTTTTTAATATTTGTATAGTCCTTATATGTGATTAATATAAAAATCATATATAATCCATGTATGACCAAAACCACACGTGGATTGTATGGAAAATATATAGAATTCTTCCGCGTCTATGGATCTTCAAAATTGTTGTATAATCCATATATAGGTCATATAGAAATCATAAATAATTTATATAGGACCAAATACATAAATGAACCATATATAATCCATATATAGAACTCTTCCGTCTCGGAACGCAATTTGGCTATACTCGTATTTCGATTTTTTTCATGGAAAACTCGCACGAGGAAATGCAAAGGACACAATACGACCAAGACCGACGCTACTGCCACGTCTCCTCGTTTGGATTTAATTAAGACCACAATCTTCGGCGGGATGTTTCGCTTTGCGAACCGCCTCGGTTAATCGGACGAATTCTGCGGTAGCAGGTAAGCTGCTATATAATACCGCCTCGGTATGGAATGTCTTGGATTCTCTCAGGGTTCCCTCTCTCGCAGGGATTTGACTTTCAAATGGTACCCCGCCGCGGTCCACGGCTCCCCCCCCCCGGTTATAACCGGGCGCTCAATTTCGAGAAGTAATTCCGGGTTCTCTCTCTGACAAACGACCGCGCTGCCTCGTATTAAGTCGCTTGTCGGGAGGTGCGTTCCGCAGCTTTTTCTTCGTATACTCAAACGGTAGAGGACGAGGTAAAATTTACCACGGGCATCGAACAATCGAAAAGCCAGAACGCGAGGTGAAGAATGGTGCGGTTGCTGCGAGCGAAAATACCATCGGAAGCATTTTTCGAACGCATCGTATTGTGAGACCGAATTGGAAAAAAGCTTTTTGCTACGTTTCTGCGGTAATATCCCTTCGATAACTTCTGAAACAAACTATTGAACGCGAAAATGACGAAAGTACAGTTGTACGCAGCATTAATGGGAGGACAATCATATTGATGGAACGAAACGAGAATTATCATCGAACCCGAATTTTTCCGGAAGACGGACTGTTGTTCGGATTTGATTTCAATAAAGATATATCACACGTATGAGAGAGAGAGAGAGAGAGAGAGAGAGAGCCGTTTCAGCGCCTACCCCCGAAGAGAAGCGTAAAACGAGGTTTCTCGCGATGCTTTCTCTCTAAAGCGTTTTTCGAAGTAATGCTACTGTTGATTAACTTGTTTATTATTGCATTTAGACCGATTCTTATTCAAGAACGACAACGTAAAATGTCAGGTGCCTTTTATTTGACATTTTAACTATAGAGATTAGGTTTTCAATTTTGTAATCATATTTATAAATGGGACATAGCAATAATTTTAAAAGAACGTTTCCTGGCAAATTATTTAAAGATCTAATCTCATGCGTGAAGGAATGAATATCAAGTTGGTCAGAGAACTGGCATATCAGTTTGTTGTGAAACTTAAAAAGTCTTATCTGCTTCATGTAAAGCAAAAAGTCAAGCTCAGATTGGCTCAAGGGATTTTTGGGAATAAATCTTCCATTATCCGAACAAACTTTAATGAGCACAATGTTAACAACTTTTTTGAAAATTTAGAGAAATGTTATAAAAAAAATAAAAGTTTTATTAGACTGTCTCTTTCAATACGACTAATTTATGAAAGGGAAACATGTACTTTTAAAGAAATTAAAAATAGGAAATATATATAGTGAGAAGCGCGCTTATTATTACCACGTATTGTCATCGTCAGATAAGCAACCTTTCTGATGTTGTTAATTAGAGCTAGAATAGTTCCTTAGGTTATTTGCTATATCGTCTTATAAAATAATGTCCTTTTCATTCCGCCTCTCTCCTAACTCGTTACTATGCAACGAAACATCGTAGGTAAGTCCTTGTCGTCATCGATGTGACTTTCGACTTTCCCTTGCACAGCAACGAGTTATGATGTCCATAATAACAGTGAAGAGATACCTATGTGTTTTTTTCTGGTACGCGAAACCAGCAGCGTCATATTATGCCGATATCGCGACGCGCGGACGTGCTTCTCGGTCGCTCCAGTTTTCCCCGCGCATAAATCCGAAAGAGATCGGCGGTAGAATTATCCGCACCTCCGGCGCGAATCGTTACGCGCAACGACCGCGAAGTACCAGATGCACTTAAAGCGCGTTTGTTGCCGCGAAACGCGCCGCCCGTAAATAAACGGCCGCGCCGAATTTGAAAATAGAATAACGAACGGTTAAACATAGGCGGCGCGCGAACGCGCGCGCGCATCTAATTATAATACCGCAACCGATACACGCCGACGGCGAAATCCCTATTATTCCTCGTAACCGAAAGCAGTGAAAACGGGCCATTTTGATTATCGCGCGGGTACTTCAGAGACTCGCCGAAAATATCCTTCGCCCCCGAAAGGATCTGCCATTCAAACAGGGGGTGATATAATCCAGCGAAAGCCAAGTATGACCTTTACTTTAAACTCCTCGGAGAGTAGCTAAAAAAAGACAGAAAATCCGTATTTTTTTAGCATCCTCGGATGGAAATATCTCACTCGAGACGCCGTGCTCGACTAAAAATGTATTATTTATCCCTGTTTATTTATCCACTCTTTTCCTCTTCGACTCGAAATATCGAATTCAATTTACTTCCGACTATAAACGAACTCGCCCAATTTCCCCCCCGGTGTGCCCCTTTAAATTCATCAAACTGCACCGTCGCAGCCCACCCCCCACTCCTCTACAATTAACCCCGATCGCGCGAAGAGCACCCCTCGCGACTACGCATCCACCGCGGAGCTTTTTTCCGTCGTTCAACGCTCCGGTCCTATCTGCAAAGTAAACCGCGTCTTCGTATCAATATTTCTCTTCGTCATTCGTTAGTCGAACGACCACTTCCGAAATTGGGTTACATAAATACCCGCGCACAAAGCCGGAACGGACCGCCGCGCGGAGCCCCTGCCACTCTCCCCGGCTCTCGCGTCCCGAAATTTCCCTCCGAGGTGGAAAATGCCTTCGCGAGCTCGACGATCGAGGAAAAAGGCGGACGCGCGCGGAACGCGTCGATCGTCCGTCTTCTCCGCGGGGGCCTCGAGCGCGCCCGGGGTTAAAACGGCGGGAGGAGACACTCGATCGCGCGTCACGGAACCGTAGGGTCGGCCACCGCGTACGCGCGCGCGGCTTACGCGTTCGCGCCAGAGCTATTTCCGCCGAGCACACTCACTCTCTTCGATCTCCCCACGCGAGTCTCCGGGATCTATTATATCTCGCCGTCGGTGCAAAGCTACGGGCCAAGCGGCTGTCTCCGCGGTACGTGAGGTGGGCTCGCGCGGCGTGTGTCCGTCCCGCGCTCTATAAACAGTTGCGTCGGGCGTGACAGCTATCCGGGGACGCGAGGCGACAGTTCGTCTTCGCCCCGCGGAACGATACGATTAGATTCGCGCGTGTGCTGCAGCTGCGAGCGAAGCGCGCGCCACGCGGCCTTCGCGCGATTATCCGGACGCGTGCGCTCCGGGCGCGCGGCCGCTGCACGCAGTAACTCAGCGCTGCGCGCGTGCTACACGTGCCCCTGACGAGGGACATGACGCGCGAGTAGACAGCCGAGAAGTCGAGTGCCGCGAAACTTGGCACTGCGATATGGAAGGAGGCTGCCGCGGTGGTTCGTCAATGTCTCGCTCCAGCTTTCTCGCTGTACTCTGATTTTCTCTCGCGGTGGAGGTTTCTACTAGGTCGGAGGAGAGGGAGAATTTCGCCGTGGCAGGAGGAGAAATATGCACTGAGAAAAATAATTCGGTTGAAATGGCTGAACACGTCTGCTCTGAACAAAATACTGGTCAATTGAAACTGATATTTAGTTGTTCTAATCAAACACGGAGAAAGTTAAATGGTACATTTTACCGTATTCAGCAGCTAAAAGATCCACATAGCACTTTCCGGGAAATTTATTCCGTAGAACGGTAACATGTGTTCGGTAATAGTAAAATATATTGAATAGCAGTAAGGTGCACTAAATTTACAGTAAAGTGTACTATTCGGAATCAACCAAATGAAACAAATGGGGGATGAAATGATTTGGTTATCGTTTTTAGGATTTTGGTTTGACTGACCAAGTTATTTTTCTCAGAGTGTACGTACTTGTATCGAAATGCGGGGACGATCGCGTCTTTTCTATGGCGATGGATCGTTAGGTAATACTGTCTACATTTGGTTTACAAAAACCCACCCGCACTATCCTTTTCAACCCCCTCAAGCAAAATTTACACGTGCTACTTTTCAGTTTTTTTATAAATATCTTAAAAACGGTGAGGAAATCGGCCAAAGTGAATAATTATGTCCCGAAAACCCATACAATTTCCAGTCGAATGACGTTGCACCGATTCCGATCGGATAATTAGAAATCGAGAAATTCGAAGTTCAAATTAAAAAATTATTTATTGCGATACACTTCACTATTCTCACCAGCTGCTAGAGAAACTTTGTACAAAATTGATAAAAACCGAGTAGACCAACTAGTATCTAATAAACTAGGATATATTTATACGAGAATGCCGTAAATTGTAGATTTATCGTTAACACAAGGTAAATCTATCGAGAAATCGGCAACGCTACGAGTGCGCCAGACCGACACGACAAACAGAGAAGAGGATTAGATAAGTAGAAGTAAACACTTATCCCCGGTCGGCTCTGATTGCGCGCGCGTCCTTGGGAAATAGAGGAAAATCGGCTTCGTCGGAGGACTCGTCGAAATCGTAGGAGGTAGACGCGGTCGTTAACTCGAGAGGTTTCGAGGAAGGGATAGAAGAGGGATTCGAGATACGAGAGGGGGCGAAGGAGCCGGCATTTCTTGTATCGAATTTTATCGGGAGGTACGCTCCGTAACGCAACGTACGAACGGTTGTAGGAAACAGCGAGGATGTTACGAAGATTCTCGACGAAACCGCGGTATAAAATTTTCCGATACGTCCGCATACCTATTCTGCAGTTTTCCCCGCGCGCGATCCCTCCTGACCTGCACACTTACATACGTATATCGTAGGGGAGATTGAATATCCAAGTGAATCTCAAATCGTCCGCGAAGGAGTAACCGTCGAGTCTTTGTTTCGTCGAATGAAAAGGAAATATGATGGCATTTCCCTTGTTCCCCGAATTGATTCTTAGCCCGTATTCTGTGGACTCGACATTCGTCACGAGACTGAATCGTTTTACTGATTTGACTGTCTATACATTTTTGAGTCTGTACGCGGAGAAACAGGACCAGTGATTTTGACAGTGTATTCCAGTAATGGGGCTCATCGAGGCGAAAAATTAAATTTTTTAATAGATATAGCGTACTTTTTACAGTTCGTAACAGTATAAATCCGTAAACACCCAACACATCCATATCAATGAGAAATTATTAAATTTTACTGTGTAAATTGACATTTATACTGTTTCACCTCGAGGACTGTTACTTAAAGAAACTGTTAAAATTCATCAATTTTCCCATGACTTTCTACTAATCCTTTTTCTTCGTGCAAGATTTCTGTATAGAAATTGATATTTTATACACGGTAAATGTGTGTTGAACAGTAAAAGGAGATTATAAAAATGTACCCCTGCAAAAATTCTTGAGATTCTCACGTGAGAAGTATGTGTGTATGGGTGCACCGTGAGAACCCGGAAACCGAAGACACGCGAATTTCTCGGTGGTACGAGGTGCGGGAAAGTGACACCCGGAAGAGGAGACGAGATGCCGCGGGAATCGACGACGGTCGGACGAGCCCGATTACGAGGGTTTCGGACTGGAAAGCGTGGCGTTATCGAGAAGTCGCGCGAGCGCGATTGGACGTGGGTCGACGGACAGAAAAAAAGAATGGGAACGTATATCGTTACATCCGGAGAAGAGGTAACAACACGCCCGGTTACACTCTGCGGTTCCGCTCGCAAATTCGTTTCCGCTGCCGCTTAGGTAGGTGGTGTAGGTTGATGGTTCAGTAGATATTGATTTTCTGTTTAGAATTGTACTACTGGACATCCGTTCTACCGATGGAAAACCAATCGGGTTCTTTCACTACTTCATCTTTTCAAATTCCAATTTAAGTAAACACATGTGTCCCATACGATGGTCTGTTGTATATTTGTTACATGCAATGATAACAAAATATTTGATTCGACAAAATGTCGCGATCATCAACTGCCATATAAATATGTTCAGTAGAACATCGAAATATAAACAATTTCTTTTTGAGAAAAAGGAATTTTTTTACACATAAAATCACCGATTTTTAAATATTTTTTTCGAGATATTGACTGAATAATCATGCTGTTTACAATCAGCTTAAAAGAAGACACAAGACTCCAGACATTTCGAGTCTTTCTGAGAATTGAAATTTTTGGAATCGAACTTTGGACCACCTGATCTGATGTACTTTTTCACACTGATTCTGAAAAATAACATATTTGTTAAGACAATTTCAAAGGAACACCGAGATACGGATGACTTTTTGTGCACAAACGATCTTTTCGTACATAAAATCATCGATATCTTATATTTTCATCGATTTTCGTACTCAGCGCAGAAAAGTACACAAGATAGGATGGTCGAGCGATCGATTCTAGAAATTTTCAGTTTTTGACAAAATGTCAAGGGGGCCACGTCAGCAATTGCATTATTCGATCGACTTAATTATCAATTTATCGATTCAATAAAATACCATTTGGGTATATTAAAGAAGAGCCAAACAACATCTAGTTCAACGTACCATATTTTTGTATCAAGTGTACCTGCACACCTACAGAGCTTGGTTAACTTTTTGTAAAAGTAAAGTAGAAAAAATCGCAAAACGTGTCAGGATTAAGGCGACGAGTTCAATCGAGGTCTTCTGGACTGCTGATAGGACGCAAGGCGGATAGGTACCTGCTCTAAAAGCCCGAGTCGAAAGAGATGGGAAGAAGCAAACTTCACTGCACGGTCCACGGATTTTCCTCGCTCGACGTGCGGACTCGAAGTGAATGGAGCTGATGAAAGCGGAGTTTATCAGCGGAATCGGGTCACACGAAGGTGAGAAAACGGAAGTTCTTTCTTTTTCTTTCCCTGGTATCCTCCGCGGTACTCCCTTCGAGAGGCGAGAGATGGCGCTACGGATGACGCTGCCGAAGAGGCGTTACATCATCCGCGATGAAATTTTGATTGGGTTCTCCATTTGGATGACTGATCAAATTTCTACGTGGACGGCGCGAGATCGAAAGTCAACATTCAACTTTGGACGTTTCACGTCGCGAACGCAAACTCGAGTACCCGTATGACGTATACTCGTGACACGGTATTCCACATTACTCAGGGTAAAAGTAGAATAAACATCCCGGTTGAAGAGTAAGTTCACAGTCGATTATCTTGAAATTTGTTGCATATATCGAAGAAAAGTTTAAATAGAAAATGTTTCTCTATATTTTTGCTATAAAAAAGCTACTCTATGTATTTCGCATATCTCCACTGCGTTCTGCGATAATCGTGTTTAAAGTTGAACTGTGAAGCATCTATCCCACCTTTACCCTATTGTCGGAAAGTACTTTGTAAACATCGTACGTTCGAGGCAGGCCATCCTTTCACCCTACACAATTTAAGGAACCCTACTTGTGATCCCTATGAAAAAAAATCCGGCGCACATTCGCCTACGCAATGGATTTCGAACGATCGATAAAAACGTTTCCATATACGCCTTCCATCCAGCGTCGAAAGTAACGTCGTTTGAACCTGATCGTTCAGAGAAGGCGCCGACGTCGGACGCTCCTATCTCGATGTTACTCTCTTCGCGTGAACGTCTCTTCCCCGTCAGATTCCCATTGTCTGACACAATCCCGATACTCCAGCTACTTCGACGGTCCCTCTCCCGTTTAATCCCCCTGTCGCCGACACGTTGACACTTCGACGCGTCGTCGCCGTCGTCGTCGACCGATACGAGAAACGGAACGCGACAATATCCCACACTACATCGCGTTTCTTCTTCTACCCACGCCCTCTCTTCGTTACGTCTCATGCTACCGCGGAGGCACGACACGGCAAGGAACCCTACGATAAATCAGAGTCTGGCGTAGAGTGAATGTGCGATGGTTGACTTTCACCGATACTTAAGCTGTCGCTTCTTAATATCGAAATCAGTAGAAACCTAGACGCCCAGGCACAGAAAAGTTTTATATATTTTGCATATGATCTATATGTGGATTTAGTCATATGTGGATTTTACGAATATTTAGAAATCCAAATATAGTCCTTATATGGTAAAAATAATATATAATTCACACACATGGGACCAAATCCACGTATGGATCTGGGCCTGGGTGAAAAAGTGCTATTATATAAAGTTTGTACACAGTCCATATCGACCGGTACCAGAGAAATATTTACACCTATCTTTTTTTTTTCACTGCTATTGAGCATCGAAACTAATTGCTATGCAAAGAAATATCGCAAGTCCTTGCTGTCATCGATGCTACCCGGACCTACTCGTATATAGGCCACTTATGGTATTAGATAACCGTGGAATTATGACTAAATGACACCAGATGTGGAACATATACGTCCACGCCGGTGAAATTGTGTTAAAAATTAACACCACTTGTTTACTCTGTACAATCTGTCTGCGAGCTATAATTTGCTCCGATTTCATCAATTGAATTATTGTTACTGAAAAGGAGAACTTCGAAAATATAAATATCGTGAAAATTTGAGAACAAAGGTAATTGAAAACACACTGAGAGAGAAAAGAAAGAAAGAATAGAGAACCATATCCCGGAGTCGGCCTGTGGACTCGTCAGTAAGGCTAGGCCGACTCCTGCTTTAAACGCTTTAGATGTTTCACATCAAAATAGCTATATTACGAGTAGTTTTGCCACACTATCAGTCGAATATATGACATTATCTGGTCCCTCTGTGTTGGCGAATGATGTCCCAAATTATACACAGGTAAGACATTAGACATGAGTATCGCTTCGCTAGAATTTTATCGCCTGGGACATCGGAGGGTATAATTATCGCGTTCACTCATAAATACGTACTAATTATAAGTTATCTGGGCTTCGCGTCAAAGGTCTAATCAGTCGAGGGTTTAAATGGAGAAGGTAAAGGACACGTATAATCAATATCAATGCAAAGAGCTCAGCCTCTCTGAGCCGTATCACACCTCGCCGGCATTTGTACTATTCGAAGAACTCAGTTCTACCAGATTAGACTAACTTCATCCAAACGTCGAGAGAAGACCCAAGCAAATAATTCGACCAAATACACTTAAGGGGTCTTTTCCCACTGTACAAGTTAAGCTGCTCCAGCTTTCAGACCACTACCAGGAATCCGGAGCAGTGATCGCTCTCGCCACGCGGTGAAATGTTTGGAAATAGCAGGGATTACCGAGATAAACACGTCCATCGGCAAATTTGCAGGAACCACTCGGCGGGTTTACCGAAGGAAGCGCGTTGAGCGTACCGACGCGCGTATAGAGGTAATTCGGTGTGCGACGGTGAATTCGCTGGAGGCACACACATTCATGAATACGCGGAACGAGACTACTGGGGGAAAAACGGAGGCCTCGGGGCGTTTAATTCGCACGCGAATTAAACGTGCATTGAGTTTCTGCAGAAAATGCGAACGCGGTTGATATTATTTCGGACAAATACAGATGCATTTCGAATATATCGGAGGTACACTCTATCGTCCCTGATGATAAAAAAAAAAGGTCCACGAGTCTCTTGCTCTAAATATCTGACAGATATATTTACGATCACAAATTCAGGAATATTATACTCTTCAGCATTAATATGACAATAAGTTTTCACTGTTTTACCGACAGCGAGATCATTCTCAAATGAAGAGGCAAGTGGATGAAGGGGTTATGTAACGAATAGTTGGTTTTGAGATATTTGAGTTTGTAGGCCATCTTCCATTCAGTTGACATATAGCATACTAAACATACTCCATGTAATATCTGGGGTTTAAGTGGAATGATAGAGCTATCTCTAAGATTTACCAAAAGTTACATTCAGACATAACACTTTCATCCACTGAGTGACCTCATTTTTTCTAAAAATGTTACATAACCCCTTCATCCACTTGCCTCTTCAAACATCGCGTGAGAAGTTTCTTCTACGGATTTTCAAAGGCCCCTTAATGTAGGTAGGTACCTCTAATCGACCCCACCTCTCACTGTCAACTCGAGTTCCAACCCCGGTTCGGTATCCAATATGAAACGTGCTAATGGAACTGAAATATGCACGGCAACGCTCGTTAACTTCGCAAGTGAGAGCCACACCGCGTCGTTTCTACATCACAAAATCAAATAAGAAACAGCACTATACCGCAACGTTAAACTTTGCCGGCTCGCGTCCTCCTTCTCGCGCCAACCCCTACTAATAACCTATCCCAACAGTGATTTCCACCGCGTATAAATTATACGATTACGACGCGCGTAGACACGGAACGCTGCGCGCGCGCGCGTGACATGTAAGCCCAAGACATTTCGAGCGGGTACCACCTCATCCCCCATTGATGCGACGCGGCGCGGAATACTTCCACGCCTCGCCTGTTAAGTTCAGACTTAACGTTTTGCCGCGGCGTAAAACTTTACTGGCGAATTCTCGGGGCGACGCGGCACGGCGCCGTTTTAATTATTCCGCATTTCCACGGTTACGCGAAGGAAGAGAGCCGGAGCGTTACTTCGGCGTCGGGGAATAGCTGTGGGGCGCGGAGGGTTGTAAGCCTTTTTCTCCCTCGCGAGGGCGGGAGGGACGCGGGAGCCGTGGCGCGCACTCGTCGCGCGGAATTCTTTAAAGTTCGATTCGCGAGGAAGCGCGTCGCGCGACTCTGACGCCATTTGGAAAAGTCGCGATAGGTATAAAAGCGCGACGGGGCTTTCGCAGTCGCGGATATTTTCCGGTTATGAGGCGCTGGGTTGCGGTACAGCAATTTCAACTCGGTATAATCGCGAAACGCGAGCCAAGAACGTATTTTATAGCGATAATATCGGACTGTGCGGGTGAAGCGAGGGGGGCGTGGCAGAGTCGAAGCACCAATAAAAATTCGTTGGTCAGTTTTATTAAATTTTACAACGGGCGATGCATCAGGCGTCACGCCGCGCCAGCTCTACGTGTTTGCCTACTCTCGCCGTTATCGCGGTATGAGGGACGATTCGGGCGAGGAAGACGAGACACTGCGCGACGAATGATTTCGGGAAGTCGTTCAAATAGATCTAGGTCACGAGTGCTGTGGAATAATGAACGCTTCGTTATGTCCGCTGCGATATATTCATGAATATATCGAGCTTATTGCAATATTAAAGCGCTCTATTTTTCCTATACCATAGGAATGGAAAAATTTCGAATGCAGAGTATAGAATATTGCTTCTCTACTATTTCGGAAATGTCGAATAATCCGAACAGGACAAAATTTGACATTTTGGCGTTAATGACGTTTAAGATTAGGTGTAGGGCTTGGCCTAGAATCTACATAGTTGGATATTTTGTAGTTACGTCGAAAGTAATCGGTCTTTTGTATTAATTTAAAATTATTTATATTAGTTTTATCATTCCCTGAGTTAATTTTAACATAAAAATAGGTGGATAGATTCCAACACAAAATTTTCAATCGTGTATCTGTTCTGCAACCCTGATATGAAACTTTTTCGCCTGATTAATTGAACACTGAAAACTAAAGAATATAATTTTTAGAATTTTTGCGCTACATAGATACGAGATTACGAAACTGAAGGTTTCCGAGACACGTATGGTTATGGATGGACACATGTATATTAGACTGATTCAAAAAAAGCTTTTTTAATTAATTCTTTTGGCGGGCACTTAAAAAACGTTAGTATTTAATGTAACTTTGAACATGTCGCCGCGGGTACATATTCTCACTCAATATTTAGAGGTGTCTCAATCGCTTTTTCTGACTTCCATTTGAATAACACGGTGAAATTGTTGTATCATTGGTTTAGTGCTAATTCCTCTTCTACGGTAAAAAAATTTCCCCGTGAAAAATTAGAAAAATTGAGTTTTAGGTGTAATTGACGTAAAGAAATATTATTTTTAATTATTAAACAAATACAATTAAACGATAATTATAGGGGAATCAATGGCACAATTTATTCCCCCATAATTATCATTTAATTTTATTGAATAATTAAAAATAATATTTCTTTACGTCAATTACACCTAAAACTCTGAATTTTTCTAATTTTTCACGGGGAAATTTTTTTACCGTAGAAGAGGAATTAGCACCAAACCAATGATACAACAATTTCACTGTGTTATTCAAATGGAAATGAGAAAAGGCGATTGAGACACCCCTAAATATTGAGTGAGAATGTGCACCCGCGGCGACATATTCAAAGTTACATTAAATATAATACTAACGTTTGAAGTGCCCGCCAAGAGAATTAATTAAAAAAGCTTTTTTTTTGAATCAGTCTAATGTATACGTATACGATATGAAAGAAGCCCGCGACTTCGTCGAAGAATCGATGCAGTTCCATAACCCAAAACGAACCACGCGCGCTCCACGTCGCCGAAACTCCATATACCGCAGGGCCACGAAAGTTTCAGTCGGCGAGCGAGAGGATACGCGGCGCGAGAAAAACGTCGCGCAAAGTCAATTTCCCCTTGCGTGTAACTTTTGATTTCTCGACGGGCGCCTGATTTCGATCTGTATTCTTCCTCCCCGCGGTCCTCGCGGCATCCCTCACAACCCCGAAAGCGAGCTTCGTGTTCACATATATACGTATGTACATATCGGACCCGCGATTCTCGATTTCCTTCGTCCGCGAGCGCCCTCATTTGACATCTGCTAAATTTAACGGCGTCTGAGAAGTCACGGCGAATCGGGCCCACACGCGACGCTCGATAACCCTTTCATTCATCGGCGTCGAGCGTTATAACACGTCCGTTACGCCATCGCCCTCCCGCTGAGTTCGTTACAGGCCGCGCGGTGTGTACGAATGAAAATCGCCCTTATTTACTTTCCACCCTCGCCTCTGCCAGCAGATGAGACGAGTAATCGATGAAGGGGGATAATAATGAGAGAAGGAGCGAAAAAGTTTTGCGAGAAAAGTATAAAACGCGAGAGAAAAAGTGGAGAAAGGGCACGAGGCACGCGTCACCGAACCTTTCCATTTGTCGTTATCGGAGCGTGGGATCGCTGCTGAAATTTCCCCTTGTTTCGATTAATTCGAAAACGTCTCGATGCCGGAAGGACCCCCTCCACTCCGCACGGCGAGACGCAAATGTCGATCGATTCGTCCTACTTGTATCGCGTCCGCGTAAACCGTGCGTAAAAATCATTTAAGTTCGCCGCGCCAAAGAGGGCCAAATCAGATCGCTACGTGACGTCGACTCCGACACACAAAGCTCATATTCTTCGATTTCGATGGAAACAAAATTTGCCACATCATTTGGTGAAATATGGATCTTCTCCATTTGTTTGGTTAAACTGGAAATTGTATAGCTAGAATAATTAAATATGTAGTTACAATAACTGAAATAATCGTTAGAATGACTGAATATTTAGTTCAACTTGCTAGTATTTTGGTTAGAATAACTAAACTCATTTAAACAGATGCGTTTTATCATTTTAACCAAGTTATACTTTCCTCAATGCAGGACACAAAAAGAGTAACGATTTTTTTTGATCGAGCGAACAAGGGCGCGCCCCGGCCTGTACCTCGGGGCGGAACGAGAGCTGCGTCAACTACCCCGGCGCGCGGCGAGAGCCGCTTGACTGGCAGGTGTTAGTTACGCGAGCGCGTAAACGGTTCCGACGACCGTAAATACCCCGGGCGACCGCGGGCTTGCAACGCCCTGCAAAGGGGGGTGGGAACCGTCGCAGCGCGCTAATACGATTTTCTCCCGAGATGCGGATGAGAGATCCGCGCGCGCGAGTTCGGAGGTGGGCGGGGGTTGTTCGCGAAGGCGACGGGAGGGCGCGCGATAGTAGTTTCCGACGCGGTGACAATTACCGGAGGGTAGGAGTCCCTCTCGTCTCCCGGCACTATCTCATACATTAAAGATGTCGCGCTGACAATTCCTGCCAAGATTGCGTCATATGTTGCCCGGAAAGGGTGGCGGCCGAGAAAGCGGCATGTGCCGGTGGCGGTGGTTGGCGTAGTGGGGGAGGCCGATTTGAATTTTGCATTAAACATCAATGCGTATTCGGCATGTTTGGGTTTTGCAATTTCACCTTTATTGGATACGGCTGGGCGGCGCGCGTATAGGTATCTATATATACGTGGTATACGAGCGAGATATCGGCCGAGAGGTGCTCCTCGACACCGCGGATATAAAGGGAGCCTTTCAATATTTTACTCGCGATTAGGGTTACGGGCAAAGTGCAAGGAGCGATTCGCGAAATCGCTCGACCGAGGAATTCTTGGGAAAACGCGGGACGTTAAGGGGGACGGGGGTTGCCCCGGGGCGTCCGCGTCGAGACTATGATGCAGGTTCCGCGTGAACTGGGAGACGCTGTATGAGCTTAATGCAGATGTTTGATAGTCCATCGAATGACGTCAAGTTCGACTATAAGGCCGGCCGTAAACTTCGTTTCGGATTGGTCCTCTGAGTGGAAAAGTTCCACATATATTTTATATGTAGACTATATGTGGATCTGGTCATATATGTATGTGGATTATATATGATTTTTATATTAACCATATAAGGACTACGTATAAATTTTTTATAATGTTTGTACAATTCATACATAGTTTGTATGTGATTAATACAGAGATCATAGATGATCTATATATGACCAAATCCACATATGAATTACACATAAAATATATAGAACTTTACCGCGCCCCCCTGGACGGTTTAAAACTTTTACTACAAAATGAAACGCAGACGTTGACGAAACGCAGAAATCCCGGCGCTGGTCTATCATGCACGCGTACAGTGTTACATCCGGTCAATCGAATGGCACAGCTTTTTATCCAGAGAGCAATTAAATAATTACTTGATACTCTAATCTTCTTCGATACAAATTTATTGTAGTGAAAGCTTTAAAGCGGATCAGTCCGAATTAGAATGTGCGCGGCCAGCCTTAGACGTCGAACCGGTTCTGGAAAATTTAGTAATTTAATCGAACAAGGCATTCGTGCCTTAAAAATAAAATTGAAGCAGTCGACGGCAAATATTTGTACTAAAACGAAAACCCGCGCGAGAGAAACGTAACTCCTTATAACAAGCAATGCGTGAGCGAGACTCGAGAGTCTGCAGATTTCTGCGAAGTTAAATTTAACATTAGATGCTCGAGAAGCTAAAAAAATAGAACTCGTCTCAGATAAATATTTTCATTCGCTCGTTTGACGTGGCATCCGACTTTTGAATAGCGTGGAGAAGAATGAGCCGGATGAATCTTTCGGGATGAATGGTGCAACAGTAGAACGGTCCATCGGAATTTGACCAGAGCATCGGCTGTAACGTTATGCATCGCGTTACGTCGAAGACATCGCTAGGGTTTAACGCTCTCGATATAGCGGTGTAACGCACACCTCCATGAGTCATCGCGAGACAGACGTAACGCGGACCGTCTCTATTCCCAGCTGCGTCGACGCAGCGGGCCAAAAATAAATCTCAAAAGTATGTGTACATCGGCCAATTATCTTCCCACATTCTACTGCTTTGCCCTAGAATTCGTACTCGCGCGTAAAAAAAACTGTAATGCAGATCGATTGGAACGATTCGTGAAAGAAATATGTTAAAATTATATCGCGAAGAATGCACGAAAAAAAATTAATAAATCGTAACATTTACAAAGTTTGTGATAAATTTTGGGACAAGGGCAATTTATCGTTACGATAACTACAATTTCAAAATGATAGTAAGCGTTGCTGTAACTTTTACTAAAATTGTAGTTATCGTAACGATAAATTAGCCTTATCCCGAAATTTACCACAAACTTTGTAAATGTTATGATTTATTATTTTTTTTCCGTCTAATTAAAAACGCCACACATGGCAATCGTTCAAAAGAGAAAATCAATCTGAAAAATTATATCGTCGATTAGAGTTACGAAGGGAATACTTTGCAAAGAAATTTTCCCGAGACGAAAATACATAGATAGCGATTTACTAACGAAAAAAAAATTAATCCGTTGATCCACTCGCGAGTCAACGAGGTTCATCAACGAAAAGTGACACTTCATCCTCACACGTTGGAACGCTTGTGACGCCGGCGCAACAATAGCCCCTCACGAAGAGATAGTTGAAGTGCGAGGGAGCGTAAAGTGGTGGAAAGTTGATGTCGTAACTGAAGGTGAAATGCGCCGGCCCGAATCGACGACAAAGAGCTCTTCGAGGATCGGGGTTATACGTAAAACACAATCGCCTCTCCACGGGATAAACACTCGTTCCGATTTGGAGAGATCGTGGAAATCGATTGTTTTCGGCGAGCACTTACGGCGGAGCTCGAGAGATGGGTACATAATATAGATATAAGCTCGTACTCGCGTTCCACTTTTGACGCTAAAAGTGTACTTTCGTTTCCGAGTTGCGGCTCGCACCGAGAATGGCACCTTTAGCGCTAAGAGCAAGATAGGAATGCGAGGCATAATGACTACTCGTTGTTAATTTGAGTACCGAATGAGAGACGAATTAAATTAAAATTGGGATCTGTGTACATTACGAATAAAAATTGTATTGAGTAAATCAAACTATTCGATTAGAATGAATATCGATTTGACGCATATCAATTATTATAATTGACCTAATTGAATATTATTCGGATCAAATCCGATATCAAATCGATATTTCTTCCAGTAGAATAAATATGCTCTTAGACCGAGAAAAATAACTTGATCAGTTTAACCAAAATCCTGGAGACCATGACCAAACCGTTTGGTGAAATATGGATCCTCCATCTGTGTTTGGTTTGACTGACCATTTTCTGGTTAGAATAGTTAGACATATAGTTAAAATTGCTAAGCATGTAATTAGAATAACAAAATATTTGGACCATAACCAAACCGCTTGGTGAAATATGGAGCCTCCATCTGTTCGGTTTGACTGACCATTTTCTGGTTAAAATAATTAGACATATAGTTAAAATTGCTTAACGTGTAGTTAGAATAACTGAATACTTGGTTCAACTTACTAGTATTTTGGTTAGAATAACTAAACTCGTTTAATCAGATGCGTTTTATCATTTTAACCAAATTATTTTTCTCAGTGTACGACTATCTAAAAACACGTTTATCTCGAAAGAGCAAATTTTGTCTCAGTGTAATAAAAAAAATATCTACGCATCGAGTAAGCGTTAGGTTAAAATTGCAGTTAAGCGTTCGGAAAAGAACGTCTCGCACATCCCCGGGAATAAGTAAAACATCTGTTATTCAGGTCCACACGTCTCGCGGTCAATTCTTCCGCGCGCAACCACTTCCGAGGAGATTCTCTCTCCGCAAGCAAGAGACCTCCAGTTCCCTCGGATCCTATTATTTCTCCGGTAGTTGTTCCTTCTGTTTACGTCCCAGTGGACTCGAGATAAAGTTCCACGATAGCGACGAAATGCCTCTCTCAGATCTTGCGCAATAAATAAAGCGCGCACAAACTTCCAGCCCGGTAGCAGCTCAATTTGGAGCGCGTAAGGTACGCGGCAACTGATTATCCGTGAATTTTTGATTTTTCGGCGCGTTGATAACTCGCGCGGGGAATCAAATTTCTCGGTGAAAATAAGCGCGCGCTTGTAAATGCATTTTTTTTGCAATATCAGAAATGCACGCAACTCGACCATGGGAGAAATTGCATTTCACCTGCAGCGAAATGCCGGAGTTTCATTAGTTTTGCAGTACAGGACCAGTGCTGAGTTTCGAACCAATATATGTCGTACAACAATTATTTTTTGCGGATATTTTTTAAATTTAAAGAGACTAAAAATTCTGCTTTTTTTAATCGAGAAAATTCAATAGTATTCAGAAAAAAATCACCGAAAAATGAAATATCGAATCATCGAGACGCGTGTTAACATTGACGGGCGAGAGAAATTGGAAAACTGCCTCGAAGCGCGCCGAGTAAGCAACGATCCTTTTTACGCACAACGCGGGGGAGTGACTGTCGAGATCGACATTTCCAGCCTCGCCCGCTTCCGAAAGCACTTTCTTGCGAAATACACCAATCCTATTCTTCGGACGGTCGTGTTAACCGTTGAAACGTCTCCGGTCGGGAAGGTCCGCAAGAAGGACCCCACGCATCCATCAGTCAACCTCTTGACAGCTGCCGCGCATTCCTTCATCGCCCCCTACTAAATATAATCTAGGCCGACGTAAATTTCTCGGTATATCCGTTGCCGCATTCTTCGCTCTCCGCACTAATAGCTTCAACGGCTGCGCTATTATCGGGCCTGTTCGCGACGCTTATTCACTCTGATACGTTAAATATTATGAGCGAAACGGAAGGTCGCTGCTTTTTTCTTTGAAACCGAAATTGTTTCCCTTTTTACCATACAACCGTGCAAATATGAATTAAAAAGTCGGAAAATCTCTATACGAAATATGATGGAAGAATATCTCGATTGAACTCCATTTTTCCTCATATTTTCTAATTAGTCTAATCTCAAATTTCTTAGTTAAAATTTAACTTTCTGACGATCATAAAAGGAGAATTCTATCGATAGGGAAGAGTATTTATCCGGAAATTAAATTTCAACACAACACGAAGGAATGGACCATTTCAAGAATTTGGAATTCCAAATCATTACAATTTCCTTTCGCGACGAGGTCGATGCACTCAGCGACGCCGTTGTCGTCAAAGTCACCGCTCCATCATGTTCAACTGCACAGACCGAATTACCATCCTGGTGTTCTTTCGTAATTTGCATCTGTTAACGGGAAGTGCTAGCGAAGCAGCCCCGCGCAAAGACGAGATTCAGCTTCTTCGAGAGTCGCTTCACCGCGTCGTCCGCAAACTCCGCCGTGCCGTAAATTAGAAATGCTACGATTGTGCTGATGGCGACAATCAAATCGGCAGTGGTCGGGGTGCTCCTCATTAATTAAAAGTTTTTGTCACAGAAACGCCGTGTGCCGAAGCGATGGCGACAAGGGGAGTGATATTATATAATAAATAGAATCAATCAATGGGGCACCGGATTAGAATTCGCGCCTAGAACAACCAAGCGAGGGTCGCCGAATTAAAATGACGCTATTTAGGGTTAAACAGAACTATTGCACATGACGATACATAAACTTTGACTTCTGGAAGAGGATTATTATTCCTACTTGTTATCAGTTTTGAAGCGAATGATATCGTTAAGAAAAGATAGTGCGATGAAAATATATTAGATAATCAATCTCGTACGCTATACAAAAAATTTGAATTTTGAATGTAATTGTATATAAAGCTTTTGTCCATTACCTACACGTAACTGTGAAAATTATCACACACCCTTATAAAATATGTAATAAATATTTATTAAACTTTATATATAATTGTATTAAAATGAATATAAATTTCATAACGGATTACGTTAATCTTTATAATCATGTATTGGATAAAAGCTTTGCATTCAATAATATTAAGTTTCATATACATATATTTTTTTATAGTCTAATACACTTTTTGAAATCCTATATTATTTAGATACCTATATAATACGATTGAAAAATGCCCCTCATTTCTTTTGAAAGTATTTCATAACGGTTAATTTTTATAATCACGTATTAGATAAAAACTTTACATAAAATTATATTAAATTTCATGTAACGTACATTCCTTTACAGTGTAATATACTTTTTGAAATCCCATTAGATGACTAATAAAATTCAAAAATACCCTTCAAATTGTTCAAAAATAATTCCACCCAGTTATACTCCCTTTTATATAGGTACTGATTTCGAAGAGCAGTGTCAAAAGAAGAAAGACTTGCTGTAGCTTTAAGGTAAGTAATAAACCATTGTTATGTAGTGTTTTATGTTTATTGGAGTATTTTTCGAGTTCCGGATCTAGCGGGCAAGGGTGCCGTTGCTCGTCTCGGATACTAAAGAGGAGCTTAAGCTACAGATACACATGCTACTAAAATAGCATGCTCTTTTAACGTATACATTTGCTACTTTTAAGCATGCTCAAAGCACAGAGTACCAGAGGCGCGACACCATAAAATCCCTTTGATATTTGCCGCTGCGGAGCCGTGACCTTGGCTCTTTAAACGGTATATTCGGACTGTTGCCAAATTTTGCCGAATTGCCTATTTTGACAAAATACGCGGTTGCCTTTTACCATAATATTCTGTAATCTTAAAATATCAGTTATACTTTGTACAAAATATTGAGAAGGCATAATGAAAAAGAAGTAAGAGAATTAATTAAATTTTACACATCGAAGATCATGAAATGAAACCAGATTATCATATTGTTAAAAATAAATTTAGTACCTATTCATATATATATATATACATCCAGGTATCAGGTTTTCTCGATCAGTTATCTATTGAAAATTCGTCATTTCTCCCCTTTACAAAGCTGACTTAGCATTCGAAATATAGCGATATCTGCGAGAAATGGTTCATTACAATTCGTTCGGTAATTAGCCTTCCGGGAAAGATGTAGGACTGCGAACACATTAGCAGTCTTTATTTGCCGAAATATACCGCACAAAGTGCGTGCACTCTATCGGGCCCTCTGTCACGATGCGTGCGCGAGACACTGGTACGTACCTACGCGTAAATTGAGAAAATAGCGTTTGCAATTCAAACGTTGAGTCATGTCAACATCAGGCGGAAATTTGCTGCAAATGATGGAGAAGGTTCAACTGGCCGTCGAGACGAGGCGATCGTCAAAGTACAACGAGATATTCGGAATATCAACAAATTCCGAAGAGGCGTAAAACGAGAGAATGGGTGTGACTAACAGGTAGATCACCCTTTTGCGCGGCTGATCCGCGCGTCGTCTCGCTTTCTTCGTCTGGTCCACGAGGAAGATTTACAAATAGCTGACTAAAAAAACTTCGATTATTGACGAAATCGCCATAAAATTTGAGGGATCAACTTCCTGATTAGCATCGAGTGTCTGGCTGCGTAATGTTATCACGGCACGAACCTAGTCATTTCTTTCTCTACCGATTAAACGAATCAGTCTCATAATACCAGTACAGAGAGGAGAGCCACCAGCGCAGATAGATGCTCCTGTGCGATTAGAGTTCAATTAGTGGAGCAAAATTTCCCGGATGCAGCCAAAAATGTCTCGTCTACTGGACTAAAACACGGTCATTTTAACGCCGACGCTAGGTTTCACGCCGACATTAAAGTAATGGGATGCCCCTGTCAATAGGCATCCTACTTTGAACATGAAATGCGCCACCGCTCCAAGTGGTGCCTATCTCAAAATTTTACCAGAAAACTTGGGTGAAACTTTTCATATCTCAGAATCTCGTTTAATTTCGCTATTGCCTCGTTCTTATTAAAAAGCATTGCTTAAAATATTATAGCAAAAAGGGTAAATCAAGTAACCACCTCTACAGTATAACTGTAAGGTACTTACGCTAATAACTTACACTAATTAATACTGTTTTTTCTTTGGCTTCAGTTATCTAGCGTCCAATATTTCGAATCCAGGAAAGATTATTTCAGCTGCCCGACCGCACAACTGCTATAATTTCATCAATTCGAAATACTGCGCGAGTTCCCGAGAGGTGATCGGTCTACCCGCCAATAAATCGGAATCAATTTGCTTTTGTACTTTCTCGACGTTCTTCGAGTACTAACGAGATATTGAAACCGCATTGTATCCACCTGGCAAATATAATAAGAACTATTCTAAAAGTTTCAGCGAAATCTCCTTCTCTCCTCTCATGTAAATATTGACATCTCGATGTACTAACACCTTGTTACGATAACGTATACCGCGCCACACCTGCCTTGGTGATCGGCACGCTTATTCGTGTCCCGTTTGAATTTCCATTCAATTTTGCTATGCTGCGAAGGCATATCTTACATGATAGGGACCATAGTACAGATCATCGGCAATGTGTATGTCATTCTTGAAATGATTGGGAATTCTCTCGAGGTTCCAGGGAGTACTCTTCAAGAAAAACGTGGTTTATAAGGCCGGGCGAACGTTTAGACGCAGTTCAGTGAGGTGACGCAGTGCGACCACTGACTCTATACCTATATCTATTCTAGATATAAATATAGAGGCAGCGGTCGCCCTGCGTCACCTCACTGAACTGCGTCTCAACGTTCACCTGGCCTAATAGACTACAGTCGCTCACGCAATCCTGAGAATGGAAAAACCTATACAGAAGTACTTAAAACTCGCTGTAGACTTCTCTTTTCTGTGTAAACGCTCATACTATCAGGGATTTTTGAGAAGTCCCTACCTTAATCCAATTTCTTGTAAAGGGAGATAGTCGTAAGTCGCTTCCGTCATCGCCGTATTGATATAATAGTTTATCCTGACAAAGAGTCTGGAGCAACTTGGACCTTCCCTTCTCCGCAGCGAAGTTTTGATACTTACATATATGCAAGTACAATGACTCCTGGGCAAAGTTTTACGAGGTAACGCGCCTCGTCGCATTTATCTAATGTAGTTTAAAGTATTTTGTGGAATACCATTCAACAGGTTTAATACAAATTTAATTAAAAAAGTTGCCGTTATTCTTATAACATATTGCAAATAAAAAAACGATCAAAAAGGACTAATTGAATGTAGCGGAATACGCATGCGCCGGCGATAGATGACGTGTGCAACCCATGGCTTTAGTGGGTGAAAAAATGGACACATTTCTATTAGAACCACTAACTAAAATTGGCCGGCTCTAACAGGAAGAACCAATATGCAAATCAGGTGTTTGGTCCACTTGTAGGGAGGCGGCTCAATGCAATGATTCCTTTTTGAAATGTAACGAGAGCATCTCCCACTCACAAGGATCTCTCTTGTTAAGATCTTGCGGAGCACCGCGAAGTCGAGACGGAGAGGGCTTAATTTTAGAACGATTTCAACGACGGAGGTAAGTTACGCGAGCTATTCTTGTTTCTCGTCTGGTCCGTTCCTCTCTATTTTCACTGTACTTATTAGCGCCGCGCAGGTATGTTCTCCGCGTGTCATTCGTGGCGTTCGAGAAAGTTTGAACTGATCGATGCGTCATAATTAGGCGCGAGGTGAAGACGAACGCGTTGTAAGCGATTGTGGGACAAGAATTTTAAGCGAATTCGTGTGCCGGTTGGAAGGAAAATGGGAAGAAAAATTGGAGGAAGAATCCGAAAGAAAATACGTGAGGAATTTGTCAAATTCATGTAGTACACGTAAACACACTGCAGTTAGACTTTTATCTCTGAGAAATCACAGAAGACGTCCATACATCATGGCGTCGACTACGAGAAAAAGTGTACAGATCGTAAAGTGCAGAAGCAGAATGTCTCTCTATAGATTTTCGAGCGAAGAGATGTCTGACAATTTCAAGGCGCGCGGGGGAAGATGAATGACGAATCTGAGGGCATTTCACGCATCGCCGAACGCTTTTATCGAATCGTCTGAAAGTCCTCGCAAATTTATAGTCGGCGATGTGACCCCGTAAACATCCGATCGGTACTTTATTGGTAGGTGAAAATCGATTTGTCATTATCTCGGAAACTTCCCGTTAGCGAATTGTCCGTGAGACGAGCTTCGATTCAACGTCGAGTCTTTCTTCGGCTCATCTCGTTCGTGCGGAAATCTTCAGGCGAATGGGTCAGATAGACTCGACTCTCTTCGGCTCGAAATCGGTCGCGTTTGAGTAAAAAGCTTCGAGCTTGTATCGCATGCTCTCCAAATTTAAGTCTAATTGAAATTTCATTTTGACGAAGCCAAGAGCGAGCCGGTTTGATTTAAAATGAAATGAGAAAAGTTTCAGAGAGACGTCACCTAAGGGTACAAACAACCATTTCTAATAAAATGGATAAACTCGATAACGTCTTCCGAGCAATATCAAAGGTCGAAGTACAACGTCTACACTGCTCATAGTGGCGGCATGCCGCACTCCGTAGGGTAGATATCAAGAGTAAGGGAGTGCGAGAGGGGGGAAAGAGACCTTGTAGTCTCGGAGAAAGTTCCGTAGTTACTCGAGTGGAACAAATAAAATTAACAATTAGCAGGGAGCAATTTCGCCAAAGTTCGCGAGCGAAATTTCGTTAGAGAACGAGCTAAAGGGCATTATCGCTAATTTACTTTCGAACTGAAGTCAACGTGCTCCGATCGTCCTTTCTTCTTCTTCTCTTCTTCGATGCAAATTCCACCAAATAAACAAACGGGAGACAGTGCCATCATGCCGTTTAATTCTGAAATGTTCATGATTCGATGGAATCGAAGAATCGGAATGATCGGTTTAGAATTTTACGTGACGTGCATGAGAGGCTGTAAATCTTCCATTGAGCTTATGGGCTTTAGTTACTTTACGATACCCTGGAAAATAAAAATGTACAAAATCAATTCGCCTCAAATAAGTTCATTCTAGAATTAGTGCAAAGTAGTCGAAGAGCTAAAAATTATACTATTCTCTTATGTACGCTAATAAAAAAGTGTAGTTCGATCAACAACATGTTCTTCTTTTACTCTCTGTCCTAATTAACTGAAATAATCCTTTTAATAATAAAAATTGGCATTTTTTCGCAAGCACCGAAATCTTTGGAATTGAACTCTCGACTACTTTCATCGATATATTTTTTCATACTGATTCTGAAAATCAAATTTATCGAGAGAATCTCCAATGAATATCAAGATATTGATGATTTTTTTTCTGAAAAAATAAGATATCGACCTAAAAATCGCACTGAGGAAAAAATGTAGTTGTTTCAACCAAATTGTTTGGGTTGAAGGTTAAATTTCGTCAAACTAACCATTGTGTGTTTGGTTGGACTGTATATAGTTGAAATAACTAAATTGTTGTCGTTTCATTCGATAAAATTCGTTTTGTCAGTTGATGGAAATCAATTCAACTTCGCCGCTTTGTTAAGTCAATCAGAATTGGTTTGTTTTAATAAAAGTTTTTGCCAGACGAAAGATGGAAATATTGTGTTAACTTCACTCAGAAAAAAAATCCATTGATTTAACTAAACTTTGAGGTTACAGGCGTCCAACTAAACGCATAGTTATTTGAATAATTATTTAGCTGAAGCAGCTAAGTATCAAGTTACCTCGACTAAATTCAACTTCCTCAAACTACATATTTGTCAAGATAACTATATATTTAGTTAGCCGCTCGAGAAAGGTGGTGGTTTGAAAATTTTGAATTTCAGTGTCTGCTTTTCGTATCAGCACGAAAAAAATACAGAAGATAGGGTGGTGGAGCGATCGGTTCCGTAGTTTGATTTTTGCCAACTTTCTTATCGGGCGTATTGTACGTATAAATAAAAGTGTCCTGCGTTACATTCAAGCGCCCACGCGCGCACGCCTAATCGCCCGATGTTTCGTAAAGCGTCGCGCGAGCCGTGCTCGAGACGAGCAGAAGTTGTCCCTGAAAGAGAGTCGGAGCAAGGAGCGCTCCTGCGGGACTAGCGTCGCCCATTCACCCGTAACAAAAGGCAATCACCGTGGAAGTGGAGGATCTGGAACTCGCCGCGGTCATAAGTTACCGGAATTACATCGATTTTTTACTCGTCGCCGCCGAAGAAACGCGCGCGAGAGCTTTCCCCCTGTCCCGCTATCACCGCCATGCGCCCGCAACCGCGAACGACCCTACCTACTTACGGCCTATTCACCGAAAACCGCTCGACATTGGCGAGCGAATCGGTGCAGTCGTTCCGGGAAAATCGCGTGGCAACGCGGCCCGGTCGCCGTATAAGGTCATCGCGATGGGAAAGTAACAAGCGAGCGAGACCGCGCGTTGTTACGCGGGGCACGTATCGCGATTCCGAAGTTTGTTCGGCGAGTGTGAAAATCGGTTTTGTCGTTTACGCCGTTGTTCGCCGAGATCGTTTCGATATCGACGTCGCACTGCGAAAGCGGATAACCGACCGTCTTATATTCCGTCTGTATATAGTTTTCCGTTTCATTGGGTTTGAATTTTTATTCGTCGGTCAGCAACGCGAGCGCACGTCGAACGGTGAACCGATTCCGCGACTGGCTTTTCACGATATCTCGATAAGACGTATTTCAGCCAAGTGAAAATACGAAAAGCGAGTGCAGTCGAGGCACTGGATCGAAGGACTCCAAGGAACGTGCGCTTTAGCATTGGTTGTGCGAAGGCTATATTCCGTTTTCCTATTTGTTCATCCGCACGGGAAAATAAATAACCGAGAGATTTTCTGATCGACTTGAAAGCCAAGTTCTGCTGAATTCGTACTTATGAACGTTTAATATCGAGAAAGGTTAATTAGACTGTAGGTAGGATAATGCTCGGAAGGAAAGACGGTCCTTCCTGTCATCCCTCCTTAATGTCAATGATGTAGCTCTACCTCGGTGGGATTAACAGCGATAAAATAAGGACCGAAAGGGAGAGACAAATAATTAAGAGCGACACAAAGGTGCGTGCGATTACTCCGAACTCGGAGAGAGAGAGAGAGAGAGAGAGAGAGGCAGGATTTTATACCGTATTTACCCGGCCGAGCTTCGATGATAATTGACATTTCCTTTCCCGATTTACGAATTCTTAACGATCGCGCGAATCTATCTGCATAAAAGGGATGTCAGCGCCGGGCGGCACTTCGATATCGACATTAATTATTCACCGTGCATTTATAACGACGATCCATTTGGTATTTCGAGAATACGTATAGTCACACCTGCACTGAGAAATGTAACTTGGTTAAAATATGACAAAATGCATCTGATTAAATGAGACTAATTATTTTAACCAAAATACTAGTAAGCTGAGCAAAATATTTAATTATTCTAACTACACACAGGGAGAAATGACAAAACGCATCTGGTTAAATATTTTTGATTATTCCAACCAAAATACTAGAAGGTTTAACCGAATATTTAATTATTCCAACTACATAGGTTATTCGAACCAGAAAATAGTTAGCTTAACCAAACACATATGGGGGATCCATATTTCACCAAACTGTTTGGTCCTAGCTACCAAGATTTTGGTATCAAATTAGCCAGGTTATTTTTCTCAGTACATGTTTAGTTATTCTAACTACACGTCTAGTTATTCTAATCAGAAAATGATCAGTTTAACCAAACAGATGTAGAGGATCCATATTTTATCAAACGGTTTGGATGTGGTCTCCAGGATTTTGATTAAATTTACCAGATTTTTTTCTCAGTGTGCAGTACGATCAAGCAATAACGGTAATGCAAGGGAGTTCTTCAATTACATTTGAAAAATATTTCTCCAGTGCGACTGTACGGTATATAGATCCACGTAGTAAATATATAAGTATACACGTACGATGGAGCCGAACTTTTAATCCCAGTTAATCCGAACTCGATCGCTCGCGTTGTATCGCAATGTACGATTACTCTATATGGCGCATTTGCCGGAGATGCAGTCCCGGTAAATCCGAACTACCGTTTCAATCTCCGCATTGACGAGCGACACGGTTATACTACACGTCGCGAAGGCTTTGGCGTCGTTATCGCGAGTACATCGCCTCGCGACACGATAAACGCCTCTATCGATATTCATTTCCCGCGTTTTATCTTCCCTGAGGTGCATTGATCGCGCGCCTTACGGACTGTACAAATATTTCTCTCCCGACCCCTCGCGTAAATATACGGCCAGGCGCGCGTTCGATCGGCGCTGGTTGCGTGTGCGAACGCGCGGAAGCTCTTGAATAAATACGCGCGCATAGTTTCTCCCGACCCGTTGCATCCAGTTTTGTCCGTAGAGTTATGTATCGGTCGATCTCGATCGGAGAAAAATGCGTACAAACATTTTCATTTCGCGCGAATCTGCGGGGCATTTTTAAAACGAAACTGCGCACGTTCCATTCTCGGATTCTGTAGTTCGTTCCCGCGTAAAAAAAAAAGATACTGCCAAAGTATGGCGGAAGTCTGGAAAAAATTTAACCGAAAAAGTATGGCTACGGATCGTGGCTCAGACTTTCAGTCGGCAAACGTTGCGCTCTTCAATTAGAGTTCAGTTGTTTGTACGAGTTTATGTTGTAATCGATGTTTGTCCTTGTCGATTGGTATTATTTGAATCAATTATTTTATCGAACTCTTTAATCACTACTAATGAATAATGAATTACATTGTCGTACCGAACAAGCTATTATAATTTTATAATGAAGAACCTATACCCACAAAATTGAATCAAAAAAGTATAAGTAAACCGAGTAAGCTTTACTTTTTAGTCGATACGAGAAAATTGCCTAGTTGAAAGTATGGGATACGATCCGTAGCCATAATTTTTTGGTCCAAATTTTTCTAGAATTCCGCTATACCCCCCCCCCCCCCCCCCTTAGCTATATCTTTCTTTTACGCGGGTTACGGGGAGCTGTTGACTGCGAGCTCAAAAATTTGGATCTTTTGAAATATCTGGAATAAATTGTGAAATACGTACAATGCTAAATGTCGACACGACAGATGCAATTGAAGGGTCCAGTGGAAAAACGATGAGATTCCATTTTTTTCGAAAGCGATATTTTAGCGGCATCTGTTAGCTTGTAACATGAAGTATCAACATACCAAACCTTACAGAGGACAAACAATGAGATTCCACTAAAAACTGTGGTTGAAAATAGGCGGCATAGTGGACTCCCGCGCGTTGTGACACTTTAAATGTCGTGTTTCTAAACTTTTATAAATATGGAACCTCATCGTTTTTCCACTGGACCCTTCAATTGTTTAGAATCGCGTGTCAAATGAGGAGGTAATGCTAATGCCAGCGGCTGCAACTGCAGCAGGCAGTAGTTACAGTCCGTCATACGTCCGCCGCCATTCAGTTTTCAGTAAGACGGCGGACGTACGACGGGTAGAACCTACTAGCTGAAGCGTCGTCAATCGATGCGATGCACGGAGTGCTTCGGTATCTGACTGACTTCGATTCTCGTGTAAAAAGGTGGTCTCGCCGTATAACCATCGACGAAGGAACTCCATTTCGAGGTAACTACCGCGTTCGAAATTAACAGGAATCGGAAACAAAGCGAGCAGTCTTACGGTTCATTATCAAAATGACCGGTTTCGGCTGCAGAGGGCTGGGCGCCGTTCGCGGCGCTGCACGGTGTGGCGGTATAGTTCGCTGGAATCTCCGGGACTCGGAGAATTGGATTTATGCCCCCTATTTACCAAGGGGTGTCTGTAATGGCCGAAAACCTCGCACGAGAGGCCGACCGATAACTACTACAGCTCCCTAATGACGCGAGTGAATGTACGTTATTAATCCCCAGTTTTTTCGAGGAGAGTGTAAGGAATGCGTCAGCGATGAACTTTCAGGTGGGAATTTACGGTTTTGTCCATTCGACTCGATGAAGGTTACGTTGGCGGTTTTATATTACACGTTCAGAGACATAATACGGTGGTGGGGGTATTCGACGAAAACATATCGATTGCGTGTACATTGAGAAAAATAACTTGATCAATTTAAGCAAAATCCTGGAGACCATAACCAAACCGTTTAATGAAATATGGGTCCTCCATCTGTTTGGTTAAATTGACCATTTTCTGGTTAGAATAACTAAACATGTAGTTGGAATAACTGAATATTTGGTTCAACTTATTAGTATAATATTTCGGTTGGAATAACTAAACTCATGCGTTAATCGCATGCGTTTTGTTATTTTAACCAAGTTATTTTTCTTGGTGTAGAGGAGAGTTTCCTAAATTGTAGGGGATAGGGAAGCGGTATCGAGGGGGCGTGGTGCAATTTAGGATGACACAAAATTTACCATTTTAGACTTTCAATAAAAATCTGAAATAATTCTTGGTATAAGTACATTCTTCTTGACCAGTAATGGCAAGAGATATTTCATCTTTTTAATAAAAGTCTAAGGCGGTAAAAAAAGTTTAGATTAGTACTAGGAGTTCATGTTTTTGAAATTAACATTAACACCAGTAGCGGCATTAAACAAACTTTAGCGAGAAAATTATAAAGTCCGGTAAAGTTCTCTCTGATTTGTCTGCTTTGGGCATTGAGCAGAATTGACGTCAACAGCACTGATATTACGAAATTATACCTGTTATGAAATGGAGTGAACTTTCATATGGACTCCACTGTTCGATTTAACCTCATTCTTCAAATTTGCATTATACATCTCACGCACATGACATTCGATTCGCTTGTTTAATCCTTATGGCCGTCTTTTTCATCTCCGGATAAAATATAATATATCTATCACAGATAAGTTCCTGAATAATAATAAACCAATGGTATCGTTCTTTATCCTGGACTCAATTTTATCCAGAAGTGAGAGAAAGTAGATCAACTTTTATCGAACTTAAGCTGTAAACAAAAACATGAAAAAATCTAAAGGTTCGATTTTACGAAAGCCTCCATAATATAAGTCGGCTGAAAATGCGAAAGTTAACTCCTCAACTTTTGCTCGGCCGTCTCAACTCCTCTTTCAACCCCTCCGTCGTTCGCTATAGAATCGAAAAAGGGGATCGGCTCTGAGTGATTTTAGCGAGTCCGAGAAAGGTGCTTACGCGAGTTACGATAATCGATTTTATCTCGAAACAAAGTAAGACAAGAAGAAAATTCTACTTCGCCCGGCGAAGTGCTTTACCTTCGTCACGCGGCGTAGAGCGGCGGGAGAAAAGCGTCGCGGTCCTCGGGAATATTTTACGCGCGAGTATATATGGAAAAGTGTTGGTTCCTTTGTATCGAGGCTCGAGGCGTGCGAAAGCGAGTAAGCGCGGCTCCGCCGAATTATCATATTCCGGGTTCGTTTTGGTGGAGTTGGCCGAGCATTTGAAATTCGCAATGAGTCCTACTTGTACTTTGTTACGCCTCTGTTTTCAGGTGGGAAAAAGTGGAATAGAAGGAGCACCACTCACTGTAAAAATGACGAAGAGGGACGAGGATGGACTCTGAACTCTCCTTGGACGGTGTCCGACACGATTCACTCACCGGTATCTGCAAACGTAAATAAATGGACTCGTTAGAATACATTTCTTTCTCAATATTTTTCTTTAGAGAGATATTTTTGAATACTCATGTCTACTTGAATATATAATATAGAGATCTGTTTATTTACAGTTAATAAATGTACACTCAGGGAAAAGGTTTAATTGCGAACCTAATAGAAAAATTTATTTGAGATAAATAGGAATTTATTCACATAGAACGAAAATTTATTTAAATTAAATAATTGTTTTGTATATCTCTTTACTCGTGTACGAACCTAGCGGAGAATTCACTTAATTCAAATAAACATTTGTTCTCTGTGAATACATTTTTGTTCATCTCAAATAAATTTTTCTATTATAGGTTCGTATTCAACTAGACCTTTTCTCTGGGTGTACGAGTATATTTGAAATTGATGAAATAAATATTGTGTTGAGATAAACAGATATGCGTTATCTATTGCTGATAACTGTTTAAAATTACATAAATATTCTAATAAATAATAAATGTTTTCTTATTCCAATGAAATATTTAATTCACCACCATATTCAAGCATACATTTATTAACTACAAATAAATTGCTTTCTTACCGTACAATGAATCTTGAAAGTAACGTAAATATTAAGAGAGACGAAGGAAGAGAAAAATCTAGAATGGAGCGATTTAGAAAATGCAGACGAGCATCGATTTAGGAAAACAAGAATACACGGAGAGCCTGCCATGTTGAATTCGAAATTCGTACTGCCCGATCCGCTTAAAGCTTCGGCGAGCGAGACTGAAATATCCTTTATTCAGTATCCGATATAATCCGATTGACCCGAATGTAATCCCTTCACGGACTTTGGGCATCGATCGAATTTCAGATCGAAAGTTGTGCAGGGGTGAAAAAGTATTTTCTACATGCCTCGTATTTTGTAGGTATCTCTCATTTTTAAATTTAATAAACAAATAATATCTATTATATAATCAAGAAAGAGGTAAAAAAAGATACATGTGCATCTAATTGATTCGATGGAATATTTGTAGATTTATCGTAAATATATGCAACTGAAATATCGTAATATTTTGCCAGAAAAAAATGAAATAAATAAATAAAACGAAAAAATTAAGGACCCTCGACTATTTTATTTTTGCTCCGCTCCCCGTTCGCGCGAAACGAAAACGTAATAATTTTATATTACCAGGAGAGTCGGACATTCTCGTTACTCCATCCGCAAAGAGCGATTAATCGTATATACAATATTATAATACCGGTATTACGGATGACTAATTCCTCCAAATATGCCGCTGCATATGACTGCGCTTATACACAGGTATAACCGGCCACGCGACAAAATATGTAAAATATCCGCGTATATATATATATATATCATTCTCATTGAGCATTCATACCGTTGGCAATGCAAACGAACGCGGTACGGTGGATATTTCGCCATAGGTCCGTTTGTACTTTGCCGAAAGGTCGAATGGGGGGAGGGGGAGAATTGATCGCCGTGAGTCATCGTGGAGAAATCCAAGCGTGGAGATGACTAAAAAAATGCATTTATTAATGCATATGTTATCGATAAGGGGTTATTTTGATTACACAGAGAAAAATAAATCGTAGCATTTACAAAGTTTCTATACAATTTTTATAGGCAAGGCCAATTTATCGTTACGATAACTACAATTTTAGTTTAGTTCATAGTAAAACTTCTAGAAGTTGTAAGCGTTGCTGTAATTTTTACTAAAATCTTAGTTATCGTAACAATAAATTGGCCTTGTCCCGAAATTTGCCACAAACTTTGTAAATGCTATTATTTATTTTGTTCTGCGTACGAAACTGCTGGGAGCAACGAAAATCAATACACGTATTATTTATAAAATAAAGAGATTTATATACAAATTTAAGCACGACAATTTTCGAGTTATCCAGTCCAAATATGCATCATTTTCCAGGAAGTCATCGGAAAAAGAGAAATTCAAATCTGCGTTCGAGCGTTATTTTACAGTGAAGCCGTCAAAAAGCTGGAAAACAAATATTTCATTCGTGATGTAAGCTTGAATCCATTAGTACCGGAACGGTTAAAAGCGATATCCATCCGTAACGCAGGTGGAAAGCGTCGAGTATCGCAAGAGGCGAAACCGCGTGGTGTAGTGTCATCGTTAAGTCGTTATCAGCGATACAGGACAATTTATACTCCGTATAAAGCGCGAAGGCATTGTATTATACATCGGACAATCCGGTTATACCGGGGGCCGACGTAAAACTCACCGCCATTAAAACGTAATCAACGCCAAAGTACATATACTGCGGTATGAATACTTATATTTGTGCCGTGCTATGTACCTACTGGCACATCGACCATTCCCTCTTCTCCGCGGTGCTGAAAGACGTCGTAAATTGTGAAATTCTCCTTAAAATTGAACGAAAGATGGTACCCTCTATATCGCCGAGTGGGGAGCACGCGTATACGCGACGCTCGTGCGTTTCACTTTAAAGACGGGGGATTTTTCTCGCGAGGTCGCAAAATCGTTATGTAATGCGAACGTAATTTGTTTGAATGTGCTGTGAATGAAAAAAAAAAAGTACACGCCGGTAGTCATATGCAAAGTGTGAGATGACGAAATGAAGTAGAAAAAAAGCCTTGAAATTGATTGAAAGAGTACTGATGGATTTTTCCACTCAACTTTTTTTAAAATATAAATTCTGCATATTATACGTAATGCCAAAAAACGACTGTTGCATCGGTGATAGCTAACTGAGTCAATGCACTGAGAATAATAATTAGGTTAAAATGACAAAATGCATCTGGTTAAACGAGTTTGATTATTCTAACCGAAATATTAGTAAGTTTAACCAAATATTTAGTTATTGTAACTATATGTTTAGTTAATCTGACTACATGTCTAGTTATTCTAACCAGAAAATGTTCAGTTTAACCAAACAGGCAGAAAAGATCCATATTTCACCAAGCGGTTTGGTTATGGTCTTCAGGATTTTGAATAAATTGACCAGATTATTTGTCTCAATGTGATATCAAATGATATTTATTTTTTTTTTCAATCGTATAAAATCGTTCGAAAATTTTCGACAATTATCTATTATTTCTCTACCTTTTTTTATATATAATTTCAGTGCTTTTATCGCTCGACGCTTTCAACGTTTCACGTAAATCCTACCATCGACTAGGCGTTCCTATATCGCACTACAATGCAGCTATACGCGCTCGAACTACCGCAGTTGCATTTACTGCAGCGCGCGTTAAAGTGACGTCACGCCGGGGCGAAGCGAGGCGACTCTTCCTTCGCCTCGTCGAGAGTGCAAAGAGAGAGGGCGCGTACCATTCGTCTCTATTATTTCCGATGGCGGTTAAATTCCGACAGAGCACACCGGCAGAGAGACTCGCGAGTCTGGCGAGACGCCACGTAGAGTTAATTCGCCTCAGCGTGGAATTAATCTCTGCGTGTATAAATATCGCGGCTCTGGGAACGAGCGACGCGACGGATTCGACAATGGGCAGAGGTGGCCGTTGACGCGTGCCCAAGGCTCGTGTATCGCTTAATTCTTGAAGCCAGGACACGCGGGCTGTCTCATCCTCGCTTTGTTCCGCTTGCCTTGCGTTCGATATAGGTGCGAATTTGCGAAAAGCTTTTTTTAAATTTTCGCGTGAAAATAATATTTACGCAAAATCGATCAGACTAGTATTATAATAAGTTTGTACAAGGATTATTTACATTGAAATGTAAGATTTTTCAGGAAAATTAACACTGCTCATGTGTTGGTAGTATTAATTTTAGAAAAAATAAAATGCTTAAGTACGATTGCATTCACAGAGATAACAGTTTATTTATCATAAATAAATGTATTCCTGAATATGGCGAAATAAATATTTCCGCGTTTAGAAAAGCTAATAACGCGTTAAGGCTAATTAATAGTCATTAATTATTAGTTGTAATTGTTCAAAATTAATTAAACATTTTAATGATTAATTAATATTCTCTTGTCTCGATAAAATACATTTACTTCACTACATTGAAGTATACGTTTATTAACTGCAAATAAATTATTTTTGCAGCGTTTGAGCCCATAAACTGTATCTCTTGAAATGTATGACTATACCGCGACTGCTCTACTTGTCAGGCAGTACTTAATAAGCGTGTACGTCTTCAAATGTTCACCATCCATCTTCTGCCCGATAGATTCTCGAAACCACAACATATGCACGCAAGTGTCCACTTCTACGATCGCGTGAAAATCTCCGCTGCGAACGAGTGGACGAAAAACGCGCGCGCGCGCGCGTGCCCGGATTTTATCGCAAGTGCCTATGCGATAACGGCACAGGGAGCATCGCGGCGCACATAAATACAAGACAGGACGGAAAAGCCGGTCCCGTCAAAGCGCCGTGGAAATCGCGGAGCGCTCGGCGACTGCGATAGAGAGAGAGCGCTGCCATTTTGAGCCCTATTGTACTCTCGAGCGCCGAGGGGGTCGGCTGGCGAAAATAACGGCGCCCTCGAGCGTCGTACAGTTTCGCGCTCGAATCGCGTCGAATACTTAACTGCTCGAAGAAAAGGTGTCGATCGATTTTCTCCGAGATTATGTTCGAGAGTGAAAAGGAAGGAGAGGAAGGGAAGAAGGGATGGGGAAAGTGGTGGTGGAAGAGGTTAAATACCAGATCGACGTACAGGGACTTCCGTGTTACGTACACTGAGAAAAAATCAGTTGGTTAATATGACAAAACGCATCTGATTACACGAGTTTAGTTATTCTAATCAAAATTCTAGTAAGTTGAAACAAATATTTAGTTATTCTAACTACACGTCTAGTTATTCTAACTAGAAAATAGTCAACTTAACCAAACAGATTGAGAATCTGTGTTTCACCAAATGGTTTGGTAAGTCTCCAGGATTTTGGTTAAATTAAGCAGATTATTTTTCTCGATATACATATGTATTATACGAGTACATATGTAGACCAGCAGCGCGACTTTTACAGTGAAATAAAAAAAAATAAAATTCAAATTTCTCAGTCTTAAATAACTCTTGTCCTGTGAATCTTATATACTTGTTATACCTATTTACACATTTTTATGGGGGATGAAAAATCATCTAATTACATCAAATCGTGCAAATCTTATCAAACATTTCATGATATTATCTCAAAAACTTTGATTCTCGTAATTAACGTCAAAAAATACTTGGAAATAATTGGAAAAGTGATTTCCAATTACTAATACCTTCGTCATTAGTTGACTAATTGTATACGTGGCGCAATTGAAAGGTGGATGCAATTAAAAATCTGGCAAACTCCAAAGTCCTTGGAAATTATTACCGACGAAATTGTGCAATTTGTCACATCCTTCGAAACAATTTCGTTCAAGGATGGTTCACGCGGAATGCCCCATATTCCTACAACCAACCACGGATATAGCTCTCACTCTGGGACGGGGGAAAGAAAAGCGGAGCAGCGGCTTCCGCGGCGGCGTGGAACCACGTATGTATTAAAATTCCAGGCGCCTCGTGAAATAATGATTGGAAGGTCCGCGTTAACGTCGGTGTTAAGTGTAAGACGGCGGTAAGGCACGGTATAGGATGCACCGTGGCACTGCCAGCTCGAACCCCGGGGGATTAATCACGGGGCATTATAGTGGCTCCGGCTCAAAAGCACCGAGAAACGGGGACAGGAGCCGTGGTAGGGGTTGAATCGTCCTGCGCACCCCTTCAGACTCCATCTCTCCATCGGCCGTAACTCCCGTTAATGAGGGCATAAACGCCACGTAATTTCAAAGTTCGCACGAGTCAGGATTACCAAGACGCAGCGACGTACGTACGACTTATGATTGGATCGAGTTGAGTACGCGTGATGTTCATATCTGCGACTAAATTTGCGGTGAATTGAACAACGCGAAATGGGTGTCAACGTTTCTCGCAATTTCGACACACCTGGCGAAATATCCCGAGTCGAAACTCTCGGCATCCGTTCAGCCTACTTTTCGACGCTATACAACTTGGGCCAAGAAGTGTCAAATGAGGTTAGAAGATGTTAGACTGGAATACCCGAGTCGAAATTGTAGACCTACTTCTTTAGGCTTGTAGTAGGTCGATTTTCCATTGTATTGAAACCCTATGTCGATCCTAAAATGGTCTGTTAGTGAACATTTCACCAACTCAAGGTTCAAAATAGAAGCGCATAAGCTGAGTAAATCAATGGTAGGCCGAATGGGGTATTAAAAGCATCAAAGTAAGGGTAAAATTTCGACAACTTACTGTCAACCTCCAATAAGCAGTTATTTCCGTTTATTCCATTTTGTGGCTGAGAAAAGAGGCTGATTTTGACCTGTGTTCAGCCTATCCAACCTATTCTAACAAAGCTGAGTAGGCTGAAAACAGGCCGAGAATACATCGCAGTTTGATTAGAACCTAGGGTTCATCCTCCACGATCTGTGTAGTCAAAGATCCTCGAGTCTCCTGTGTGCGGGGCTAAGTAGAAGGGTAAAAAGCCACAGTGAACAAACTGTAACAAAAAGTAAGACTGAAGAGGTCAGCGTGAGGCTGATATTTTCACGGTAGGGGACTTTGACAAAAGAATATAGGCTCCGGAGGCTAACAGGAGAGCGAGAATTTCGACTCGGGGATGCGCAAAGATTCGTGCACCGATAAATTCGCTACGGAGCCGTGGGGAAACTCGGTAACGTTTTTCGACTTTATTACCGCACTTTTCCGCAATGACACATCGCACGAGTAATTATGCTCGCATGATTTATACTCGTCGGGCCACCGTGCTAGGTTGGGGGGCGGGTTATGTATTTTGATGCCCGTGATTCACCGAGTTCAGAGAGGTATTCCATTTCTCCGAATTTGGAATCAGTCATTAACCGTACACGCGCACGCGTAACGTGTTCACGTTTTGCCAACGTCAGCAAGACCAAAGTGATTGCCACAGTTTCTACACCTCCGCGCGTGTGCCTCGAACCGGTCGAAAACCGATGCTCGGTTCTTTCGTCATTTATTATTCCCCGCCTCGTCCCTTATTAAGGGCCGCAAATTAGCCTGAATAAAACAGAGGAGTTTCCCGGGGTCGAAGCCCGTGTAGACCGAAGGGGTCGGACTCGCATATACCCTCGCCAAAATGTCGGTGTGACGAAAGGAGCCGGAGAGAATTCGATGCTTGCATTATTCAGTCGTTCGGGTATACGATTAACCTGGGCTCATCGTCGGACGCGCGGCCGCACGTGTGCGTTTCGGTTCGTCGGGCGAATGTAGTCCGCGCTGCCGGTGTTTAATGGAACGTTGTTTCGATTAATCGCGGACTTATTCACACGATGCCGCTTTGCGATGCTAGTTATTTATATCGGCCGTGCTTGTACGGTAATACTCGTTAACTTTTATAACTCATGCGAAACTTATGTGAAGGTATGTGAAGTGCTATTTCCGGTCAAGTGGTACACGGAGAAAAAGGATTAGTAAAAAATTATGGGAAGAGAGAGAGAGAGAGAGAGAGAGAGAGAGAGAGAGAGAGAGAGAGAGAGAGAGAGAGAGTGCATGAATTTTTACAGCTATCCCAGGTAACAGGGTTCTTCGGGGTGAAGAATTGAAGTTTTTAATAGACCACGGCGTACTTTTTACAGTTTGCACACCAGTCTAAATATCGGTTTATACAGTAAAATTTACCAATCTCTCGTTGATGTGTGTCGAATAAATTGTTGTTTACACTGTTACGCGAATTGTCTATTAAAAAATTCAATATTTCACCTCGAAGATCCCTCACGCGTTAAGAAAAATGTACGGCTAAAGCATGGGGGAAATCTGGGGAACATTTAACAAAAAATGTATGGCTACGGATCATATCTCAAACTTTCAGTCAAACATTTTCTGAAATTGGTTGAAAAGTAAATCTTACTTAACTTACCTGTATACGTTTTGTATACAACTTTGTTGTATGGTTTTTTCATTATAAAACTAAGGTAACTCTACCCAATATGGCCTAGAACCCAATATGGCCTAATCATGATATCTCGGTTAATACGTGATAAATTCAAATGATGGCGCTACCAGTATGTTCGCAGAGCTCGTATGACTCGTCTGATCTAGTTCTACGCGAAAATAATGCGCGGATATCTCATTAATTAATTAAATGTAAGCGCGTGTCTGTCTTCCGCAGTAGCATGTAATTTTGTACCAGTAAGTATTTGTTATTTAAGAATTAGTTACAGGTGATCGAGAAAATTGCAATTTTGTCTATAGATAGCACGTTCAATCTACTTTTCAATGACATAACCTTATTTTATTTTCCTTTTGTATTTCCATTACTTTTCAAAAGAAATATATTCTCATGTGTGCAAGACCCAATATGGCCTACCTAGGTCTATCTAGGCCATATTGGGTGTGCATGTCATTTATGTCCCGTTTTTTCACTAGTTTTTATTATTTTTAGTCATGAGTTCAGTAGATGGTAAGAAAAGAGGGAAGTGGACTGAAGAAGACCTCCAGAAAGCTGTAGAGGCGATCACCACGAAAAAGATGTCCGATTATAAAGCAGCAGTGAAGTTTCGTATTCCTCGCAGAACTCTCCGTAGATACGTCAAATCGGATTCCAATGTTAAAGCTAAGTTGGGACGAAAGTTTACGCTTTCTAAGCAACAAAATACTGAGCTCTGTACCCGAATTGTACGACTAGCAGAAATAGGCTACCCAATAACCAGCAAGATATTGAGATTATGTGTATACAAATACTGCAAACAAAATGACATTAAGCATCAGTTTTCGGACGTAAAGCAAATTGCAAGCTACAAATGGGTACAACAATTCTTGAAAGCAAATCCCGTTGTTTCTATCAGAAAATCTCAAAATCTAAATCCTGCTAGGGCGCAGAAATTAAACAAATTCATTGTTGAAGATCACTTCGCAAAAATTAAAAGGCTCTTGGAAGATAATGACATTTTTGCGAAACCTGAAAGACTTTATAATATGGACGAGAAAGGTTGGAGACTCAATTTACACAAAGAACCAAAAGTTCTCGCCAAAAAAGGTGCACGAAGAGTTCATATTGTCGGCAACGAACACGGGGAAAACGTGACGATCGTCTCCTGTGCAAACGCAATAGGTTCAGCGATTCCTCCCATGATATTGTTCAAGGGCAAACGAATGAAAGCAGAATTTTAAGATGATTTACCACCTGGTTCAGTTTGTCGTATGACTGAGAGAGGCTCCATGACATCGAAATGTTTCGTCGATTGGCTGCACCATTTTGGAAACTACAAATCTCCAGGTCGTTGCGCACTAATTTTTGATGGCGCTAAAAGCCACTTGGACTATGACATTGTGGAGACTGCTAATCAGTACGATATTGTATTGTACTGCCTTCCATCCAATACAACGCATGAGCTTCAGCCCCTCGATAAAGCAGTGTTTCGGTCATTCGAATATCATTGGGACCAGCAACTGACGCTATACTGGCATAATCATAGTGACAGAACATTAACTAAACAACGTTTTGGAAAAATTTTCACTCCAGTCTGGGATCAATCAATGACACCATCAAACATTAAATCAGGATTTAGAGCTACAGGTTTATATCCCTATGATCCGAACGCAATTCCTGAAGATGCATTCAAGCCAAGTACAGCATCTAACTTGCCAGTTCCTGACCAGACAGGACTTCAGACGAGATCGACCCCGACAGAGTCCTCGGTACCAGGACAAACTTCTCCACAGCCTGGAACTTCCGGTTTGTCAATTCGTCAGCAAACGAGAGCGCGTATTCTCTCCACGGACAAAATTGATCCCATTGAAACTGCTTTGATCAATTCTGACGAGGAAGATTCATCTGAAGACGAAGAGTTCGGTAAAACAAGCTCATTCTCTAACTTGCTCCCTAGTCCACTCAAAAATACTCAGAAGATTAGCAATAGAAGGAAAGCGATCAATAGTAGGGCAGTTATATTGAAAAAAGAATTGTTTCCCAATAAAGATAAAACCAAAAGTGTAGCATCAAAAACTAAAGCCCAACCACTGCCTTTAAGATCTTCAAAACCTGTTAAAAAGAAATCAAAAAAATCTACGGAAAATGAATCATGGTATTGTCACATATGCAATAAAGATTTAATTAAGGATATGCGCAAATGTGTTGTTTGTATGACTTATGTTCACGAAGAATGTGCAGGCTTAACAGAAAAGGATAACGACCATTTCATATGCCCAAAATGTTAAAATACGCCAACGATAAAATAAACGAGTTTATTTTGAGTATTTTTTATTATTACTAAATATTTCTTTGCTTTCGCATTATAGGCCATATTGGGTATATGGTCTACCCAATATGGCCTAAACGTATCCTTCACGTTATTTCTTTCTAATTGACTTCCTAATTTCTCGATTCCCTTGAAGTTTATATTTTTTAGTTCCTAATAGATTACCCTTTCACATCCATCCATTGAAAGTAAGTTATTTGCATTAACAAACGTTTTACAACCACTTAAAGCTTAGGTAGGCCTTATTGGGTAGAGTTACCTTATAATGACTTATTCGGTACTAGAATATAGTTCATTAGTAATAATTTGAGAGTTTAATAAAATAATCAACTGAAATAATATCATCCTCATGCAAACAACTGAACTCTAACTGAAGAGCGCATCGTTTATCGGCTGAAGGTCTGGGATACGATCCGTAGCCATACTTTTCTGAATCAAATATTCCCAGACTTCCGCCATACTCTAGCCATACTTTTTTTACACGGGCTGTTAGTGGGGTTCACTGTAAAAATTACTAACCCCTTTTCTCCGTGTAAGAGGGTCGTATTATTTTTTATTCATAGCAGATAACAGGGTTAAGCTCGAATGTCAATGATACGGAGGATAAATATTGGTTCGAGTCGGTGTAACTTTCTCAGAATAACACGATAACTGATTCTATATGCTTGAAATAATTAATAGTCTGCAAGCATCCAGTTTCAAGGGGCTTATAATGTCGAATACTGGTATTTACACTGGTATTTACTTTAACTTCGAACATTTAATCCTTATTAACCTTAGGTCCGTATTGATGCAAAACTTTTGCAGATCGAAATGAAATATTCAAAAAAGTATATTCAACCAACTTCGGTCAGAAGTTCATGAATATCGAATTAATCGCGATCGTGGCTGCTAGGTAGGTACATAGATGTTGAGTTCCCTGAAGTTTGTTAGGAACTGACAGTAAAGGGTATTGGAGTTTTCGACGTAATCTAGTTTGAAAATTATACTGAAAAATCGGTGCATAATTACGTGGACGAGAAATGTAACACATGTTAAATACAAACAGGATACCGTAATTATCCAAGAATAGTTAAGATAAATTGAATTGATTGATATACGTAAAAAAAAAGAGATATTCTATTTTTTCAAGATAAATACTGATTTTCTTTAGTTTATCGAGGCAACATTAAATTTTCTCCGTATATCTTTCAACATTACAAAAAAGAATAATCGATTTAAAATTGCAAGCGAAGCATTTCGGAAGATCCTAGAAGCCCCGCTAAAGCGCCAGCGATAAATTCATAATTAAGATAATCAAGTGTAGCAAGGTGGTAGCGTCGAGCTTAACGGCCCACTGCAGAGTGCTATAACAACATCGCAGCCAATTGGATTGCAAACCGGCTCAAGCTTTAGCGTTTGGTTCATGTTGGTAGCGGCCAATCGGATCGCTGACGAGTTCCTCCGTACATGTATTATACATGCACCACCTCGACAGGCTCTTGGCAAAGAATCAAATCTTCTCGGATTTTGATTGCTTGCGATACTATGCGAAACGAATAGGGTACACGCGATTAACCGAATTTTTATATGGCTTGGAATATGTGCGAGTCGATTTATTTTCGCTGGTTCTAAATAATGTTCTATCTCTAATAAAAATTGAAATAATTATATACCGTAAGATTTAATTATTATACGAAAGTATCGATGTAAATCAATATTGGAGAGAAGTGAACTAACACTGAGAACAAATTTGATCAATTTAATCAAAACCTTGCAGATGATGACTAAATAACTGCTTGTGGTTGAACAGACCACATTCTGGTTAGAAAAACTAAATATTTAGTTAGAATAAGTAACTAACCAGTATTTCGGATAAAATAATTAAACGCAATTAACTAGATGCGTTATATCATTTTAACCTAACTATTTTTCTCGGCGAACGATTCGCGTATAAAAAATGATTACTAAAACATTTAAACTGGAACCACTCAAACGTTGAAAAACATTTTTCGTCGAAGCGAGTCCCTGCGATATTACTGGATGTAGCGGCGCATTCATCAGCGCTGACACAATGTCACCGTCTTCATCGTTGAATCCAAATTGGCCTCAAACGCAGGATTTCCATTACAACGACATCATGTCACGTGGTACTTAATTAACTTTACGATTCCCGTATACGCACGTGTAACAGTAACCAAAAACTGGCGCTGTGAGAGTCGGGTTTATGGTCGGTGGTACCGCTGTTGTTTGACGCATGCGGATATTAAAGCCGACAGAAATATGAGCATCTCGTATATCTACATAGGTATTTCGCGTGGTCTCATTCAAACAGGCGCTGAGATAGGAAAGAATTTTTGTCCCATTGAAAAACTGTCATTTAAATGACGTGATAATAAAGAAACAAAATTGAGTTATAAAATTTTCACAGCGAATTTATCAAATATCAATGAGATGCATTATTGAATTATCTTTTCTAATTTCCTTATGTGCGAGAAAATGCGCTAAAAAGGAGAATCGATGATAAAATCTGTACACGGAAAGACTGATACCGTTAAATTTTACCGTATTTATAGTAAAGGAAGTATACATGAAGGTTTTTGGATGATTTTATAGTACGGTACAGTAATTTTTCTTTTAAAACCATTAACTAGACTCTAAGGACTCTAAGTACAATTTACTAGACTCTAAGGAACAATTGTTCTTCAGTACAGTAGGAACAACCGAAACTCCTTAGATGTACCTTTTTTTATTGTAGATGCAGTAAAATTTACTGGTATCAGTTTTCCCACGTATAATTTACAATGAATTTTCAGCCATTCTTCAGTCACCTGAGATTCAAGATTAATGTGCGACTTAAAGCGACCAATAGCATGCTACCAACCAATCAGCAGCTAACCGAGATGGGCTAAAGGCTACTGACTACCCCATAAAGAGAGAAATTTATCTCTACACAGAGGAAAAATAATAAGATAATTCGCTATTGGTTGCTTTAAGTCTTACACGAATCCTGGATCCTATATGACTCATCTTGTAGAAACCATAGAAAGCATCAAATTAGAACCATTCGATGGCCGCTCGATAGAAAAGGAACAGAAGCATTACCGAGCGTATCTCCTTCATACGTCAAGTACCATACGACGAATATATTTACGTAACCGTAATAAGACACGCGTTGTAAACCCAATTCAACATCTCCCCTCAACGCCTCGCGCTCGCCAACGTCGACGGTTTCTTCTTATCGTTGCAAAATTTATCGGGTTCCGGTTCGCGTTACGTACGATCTTCAACCCCGTACAGTAGGCGTGTTCGCGTAATTAAGCCGCAAGAGATTTGCATACGATCCGACAGATACCGCGAGAGCCGACGCCCCCGCCGCCGACCGTCGCCGTGCACTCCAAGAAGAAACTATAGGGTTACCGGAGCTGGCAGCCCGTGTTAATCCGTTTTTGCGCGGCCTTCCTATCTTCGCCCTCATTTGCCGCGCGCGCGGGCTGGTTAGACCAAAAAGGATGCGTCTCTGTGATAGCGCGGACGCGGAAGGGGGACTTAATCTCGGCGAAAATTCACTCTTCCGCTTTCGAATTGGCGCTGTTCGCGTCTGGCGCGAGAGACGGATCGGACGGGAGGCACCTGATGATGGATCCTCGATTGCAATTATTCTTTCTCGTTTCCCGTGAACTTTTAACCCATATTTAGGTGGATAGAATAGTCGAAGAACCAATATTTTCAAATTTAAAAGTATTTCCCGGTTTTCCAAGTTATAAAATATCGTTTTTCAAGGTTTACTCAAAACAATAATAATATTAAAGTGAGTGAGTAAGACCAAACGGTGGAGGCGGACGTAGTCGTATAATGGAAAGTAAAATTTTATTTTGTCTTCAGAGTGTTCATATTTACTTAATTTTCGGCATCTTTATAGCTTGACTTACAAAACAACAATTCCAGACTTTGTAATGAAATCTTGGCGAGAAGCTGCGAACAATAAGTTCCTTTGAATGAGTCTACCATCTCAATATATGCAGCGTTCATTTACCTTTTCTTCTTGGTCTAGACGCGCTTAAAAAGATTCCAGGTTCTCGGAGTAAAATCAAGGGCTCTCTCATGAATTTTCAAGGTCCTTAAAAATTCAAGGGCTCTTCCAAGTTTTCAAGGATTCAAATATCGCTGGCTACCTGGTAGAGCTTCCGATTCGCCAAAATATCATCGTCGATAAAGTATCGCACCAATTAACTCGCAAGCTAAAGCTTCGTTATCCGCAAAATAATTGCTACAAAAATCGATATCCTCTGTTCCGACGTCGAGCGCCGTTTGCTCTCGGCGGACAGATTTAATTATCTACCCGCGAATTCGTATCGCGATACCGTTTACAAAAGATACAAAATCGAGGAAGCTCCGGTACGTATCCGCACGTAACGTTCATCGCGAAGGGTTGGTGCAGCGATGGGAGATTATACTGTCGGATCTGCCCGGAAGATAAATGTAAGGTTCGCATGCAGTTTTAGACCGGAAAGTAACGTAACAAATTAGAACGGAGAAAAATGGTTGACGAGCGGAGGGTAGATAAGAAGTTGAAATAAAGTGTTCCACCTCCAGGGCGTAATGAGATTTCCCAATCTCGCAAGCTATAAGTACACTTTCGCAGGATCGACGAGAATGGGGATGTCGACGTGGTAGCGCGATTATTTTGGTATACGTCGACGCAATCGTTATTAGAGAAATGGTCATCGCGAGGGTAACTCACGATGACTCCATTGAAAAAAAGGATGTTTCAAAATGTAGTAATTTAACCAAAATCCTGAAGACTGTAACTAAACTGTTTGGTGAAATATAGATCCTCCATTTGTGTGTGTGTTTCGTTAAACTGATCATATATTCTGGTTAGAATAACTAGACAAGTAGTTAGAATAACTAAATATATAGTTAGAGTAACTAAGTATTTGGTTCAATTTAGTATATTGATTAGAATAATTAAACTCGTTTAACCAGATGCGTTTTTTCATATATTCTGGTTAGAATAACTGGACAAGTAGTTAGAATAACTAAACATGTAGTTAGAGTAACTAAATATTTGGTTCGATTTACTAATATATTAATTAGAATAATTAAACTCGTTTAAATAGATGCGTTTTTTTCATTTTAACTAAGTTTTTTTTCCAGCGTGAACCAAAAGCTCTAGGTAAGAACTGTATACATGGAAAAAAAGAATGAGTAAAAAATCATGGGAAAACCCGTAAATTTTTACAGCTATCCCAGTAAAAGGGCTCCTCAAGTTGAAGCATTGAAGTTTTTCATAGATCACAGCATACTTTTCACAGTTTGCAATGGTATAAACATCAGTTCATACGGTAAAGTTTGCCAATCTCCCGTTAATGTGTCGGGTAAACTGATGATCATACTGTTATGAACCGTAAAAAGTACGCTGTGTCTATTAAAAAATTCGATATCTCACCTTAAAGAGCACTGTTATTGAGATACACTATAAAAATTACTAATCCTTCTTCTCCGTGCACTATCGCTAGATATCTTACCTGGAATTTTTTCCCCATACTTTCTGAGATCGATTGCTACATCTTAAAGCGTCATTTTTCTCAGTGTAAAAACAAATCGATATTTTACAACGAGTACAGGTACGGAATTTTGTTCTTTTCAATTTACTCGTAAATGCCGCTGCGAATAACAGACTCGAAGTCTCACGAATCTTACTATGCATCGAGCAGTCGTACAGTTAATTATTTACACCCGAGGTGAGCGTCATCGCGGCTATCTCGCGACGCAGCAGCGTGACTTTTACGACGGCCCAACATTGAACAGCATCCCTTCCCGAACGAAGTAACTCGTAGCGCACTCAAGTTACTCCGGTTAACCCAAATAATTATCCGCTCTCTCTCTCATCTCTCCCCCTCACTCCCTCTCTCTCTCTCTCTCTCTCTCTCAAACGAGGAACTGTGTATGAGAAGTCGACTCGCTCTCAGGCAAATTATGAAAACTTTGCGGAGGAACTCGCTTTTCTCAAAGAATTCGTACTTATGTTCTCCCTCGAGGACTCGCGAGGTGCATATCCGTAGCGAGTGCGTAAAAAGGCACGCCCGGAGGGGATCCGTAATAGGAATGGAAAATTCGAGAGCAATAAAATGTACATCGCGTCGTAACACAGCGCCAGGAGATCTTCTGCAATCCGCGTTATTAGACGTAAAAAAATAGGTAGGTACGCAGTTTGCCAGGTCACGTGAAAAGTGTACAAGTTTCTCTTTTTTATAAGACTGATATAACAAGAGTAAGACACCAGCGACGAAGGTGCTTTATACGACACCTAACACCGGCCCGATGGCCACTTAGCTCGGACACTTTCTGTAACATTTTCTCCTTCGCCCCGCTGGAAAGCCGCGCAAATACGTTTTCCCGGATCACCTTTCCTCGTAAACGCGGGACGAAGTACGCCGCGCGCTGTACCTTCGACATTTTTTTTCTCTTCCTAGAAGGACGCTTAATTCGGCGAAGATTCGCGGGAGGGGTCGTAACGTCGTAAAGTCTGCGCGAGATAAATAAAATTGTGATCGTCGGAAAATCGTGACTGCCGGCGCCCCGCCGCCGCCGTCGTCGTCGTATATAGACTCGCCCCTCTTCGCTACGCGGCTTACGTTATCGCGGCGCGGAGTCACGCTACCCCTTCACTTCGCCCGCTGTAAAGACGTTCCTATCATTATCGCGTCCTATAGTCTGCTTCGAGGCGGGTTGTTACCCCCGCATCGAACCCTCGCGTGTAATATTTCCGTAGTAAACGATTTTGCGTGTCGGCGACAGGCCCGTCGGCCGACTCAACGGTGATTCGAACTACTCGCGCTTTGGGAAGAGATTCGAAGACGTGTCATTTAGCGAATGCTCGATTAGAATTGCGTATAACTTCGAATAAAGAAAAAATCAGGAAGATGGATGAAAAAACTTTCAGTTTTCCACCCTGAAATCCAATTCGATAGGATCTAGTGAATGCAAGAAGATGGACGCCGATCTTCGAGAAGCCGAAAGAAAAGAGAAAAAGCTCTTCGGCGAATCGCGTGCCGATAAGATAAAAAAAAGAGAAATAAACCAAATCGCGTGCAATAAACCACAGATAAATTCCATCGATACCTCGATCTCCTCCCGCGAATCCCCGTCGGTGATTTCCCGCAACGACAGCGACACATCGCCGCGTTCCGCAGTCCGGCGCGCGCTGCAATGCGTATTCAAATCGACGAATCACGCCGCGGTGATCGGAGCCATTACCTGCTCGCGTCTCTTTTCTCGGTACGATTCGCACAGCGGGGCTAAGCACCGCGGAGAGAGTGTGATGCCCTCGCGTATCGTCGAACGAAGCTGTGCACATCGAGCTGCCAACGCGACCTCCCCGCGTAATCTATGGCCATCCACGTACGAGCGGGTAAAAGTGGGCGTTGGGCAGTCGGCCCCAACGAGTGGATTACGTACTCCGGTGCGCGCCTCGCAGTTAAAAGCACACCTATATATCGATCCGGGTCGACCCCACGTGACCGCACCGCGTCCGTCTGGGAAGCGAAACTCGCGTGCGCCTCGGCCATCTCCGAGCATCCCGTATACGATCGCCCGGATGAATAAGTAAATCGATGAAATTCGAATACCGCGCGGGGCGGAGGGGATAAGAAATTACGTCACGCGCCGCGCGAAACACGTTTCCGTGCGACTGCTGTACTGCTGGCGTGACGACGTCGAACGTCTGAGAAGCGAGCGGCGATAAGTGACGCGCGGCGCGCGTGCCAGTTCGCCGGCGGCGGTGCGTGCACCTACGGGGATGCGTCGGTGTGGATACGGAATGTAGGTCGAAACGGGACAGAGACGCGCACGAGAGAGGCGGGCTGGTGCGAGTGGGTACGTACCTGCAGCGTAGCGCCAACCGCGAAATTTACCGTGCCAAACAACCTTCGTTCCGCTACCAATTAGCGAACCAATTAGGGAAGTTGTAACGCTCGCGCAGAGAGTGCAGAGGGGCGGAGGAAGAGAGTGATGGAAGAGTTTGCACGGAAGGGATGGCGGGAGCAAGTTGCGAGCTCATTGATGTAAGGTCGAGGAGGAGTAAGGAGAAAAGCGGTGGATTTTCCTTTCGTCGTAGGGTGAATAAATACCTCTACCCCCCCGGATACATCCCAGTGAACAGAGTTCGGTATTCGGCGAAATGCGGACGCGTTTCGTAATTCCGGTTTGCTTGGGTTCGCGGCCCGTCGATTTTTGGGATGTAAGGTAAATTTGTATTTGGATACTCCGGGATATACTTTTTGATGTAAGATAGCTGTGATCAAAGGAGGGCTAATTAGCTGTTGAACGAGAAATGCGCTTCTTCCTCTCGTTCGATATGTCTTCGCACACTGAGGGAAATGGAACGCGTTGTGTGTGTGTGTGAGGGTAGTGTAATTCTACTACCTGTAGAGATATTGCAGGGCGACTATAATTGTGATTAGTATTTGCATTTTAATTGGTAGCACACTGAAAAAAATAATCAGGTTAAAACGACTAAATAGTTGAACGCGTTTAGTTGTTCTAACCAAATGTTCAGTTATTACAACCAAAAAGTGGTCAGTTTAACTAAACACAGAAGAAGGATCCATATTTCACGAAACCGTTCGGTTATCACCTCGAAGATTTTAATTAAATTGACCAAATTTTCTTCTCAGTGTATACATGTACGTATTCTAATCGAGGTAAAAAGAGAAGATATGTATTGGTAGAATCTTGTATTCTTAAATATTTAAGAATATTAAAACGTTATGCCAACCTTAGTTTTGCTAAAGTACGAAAAATTATACTTGTTAATAAAAGATGTAGGTATCGCAAGATACTAAAAGTAATTGTATCGCTACGTTTAGAAAAGAGGATTTCTGAAATAAGAAATTGTTTCACAGCAGAAGACTATAGATCATTGCATTAGCAATGTAAACTTGAAGAATAATTTCATCAGTATCCATTTCCTCAGTGTAGCTATGACAACTTTTTCAACGGTAGTTTTAGTTTCTCTTAACGTAGATTATATTCTTGTATTCTTTCCGTTACACCTCTTCACGTGTTTATTCGGCATAGCGACGTACACTAATCCAGATCAGAGGTGTGCCAAAACTAATTCGACGACAAGCGACTTTACAATCGTTTCTGGTAGTTAAATTGTTAACTGGCAGTAATAACTGTCGCTACTGGTTCAGAATATCTCACTGGCAATATAGCATTGATAATTCGAAGGCCTAAAAGTACCAACAATTCCCCTAGTTACTTTTGGCACACTTCTAATTTGGAATTGTGCACACGGAGAGAAAAGTATAATTACCGCTTTTTTATATACCAGATAATAGATTTTATATTTTGGGAAAGGTATTGCGTTCATTGCTTTACTGTGTAATAGTTGGCATACATCTAGTGAACTTCACTAAACATATTTCAATTGTTGTCATACAGTAAAGCAGTGAACGCGATAATTTCCCCAAAATCTATTATCTAGTATAACAGTGATTACTCTTCTCTCCATCTACCTGTTGGAATTCTATATCATCAAGGAGCAGCTCGTAATCCGACAGGATACCCGAATAGTACCAAATCCCGTAACTAAATAGTTCTAGGCGGGTGCATACACCTACTCCGGTACACTTTCATCCAAAAGCACGACGTCGGCAAGAGCAAATGTGATACGTCATCCGATTAACAAAGGAGCTAAAAGCGACGTCCTTCCTCGCATGACACACGCGTAACTACACACGTACCTCGCGCGAAACGCCCCCTTATAGGGTAAGGTTACCCAAGTCATACACCTTAAGAAAAAAACCGTATAAAAGTGAGGATTTATCAAATAAATAGAAACTAAATGTGTTATTTAAATCTTGTGTAAACATTGTTTTCATTTATTATAACAAAATGAAAAAATCTATGTTGTCACATCAAATAAACTAAATCTTCAAAAACTTATACGGGAGAGTTGCGTATATTGAACCGATACCAAAATTGAACCTCCTGACTATTTTAAGTAAATGAGCATTTCTACTGATTCCAGAGATTTCGTTTTTTTTAAATCTTAAGCGCTGATTCCAAAAACTATGCACTTAGTAACATATCTGTACCCCAGGATAAAAGTGTATTAAGTCCTATTAAGTATTAAGTGGACTTAATACACTTTTATCCTCGGGTACAGATATATACCCTATTATATTGACTATATCTCAAAGGAAATAGCCAATATTAACGATTTTATGTACGAGAACATTTTTCTTTTATGGAAAATCATCGATATCTCGGCGATCCTTTAAGATTTCCTTAATGAGAGTGCATGATTTTTAGAATTCAGCGCTTAAGATTTTGACAAAAATCGAAATCTCTGGAATCGAACTCTCGACCATCCTATCTTATGTATTTTTTTGTGCTGATTACGAAAATTATAAATATATCGAGGATATCTGAAAGGAAGACCGAGATATCGATGATTTTCCGTGAAAAAAGTAATTTTCTGGTACATAAAATCACCGGTATCTTATATTTCCTTTGAGATATCGTCAATATATCTGCGATTTTCGGAATCAGCGTGAAAAAATACATCGGATAGGGTGGTCGAGTAATCGATTTTAGAGATTTCAATTTTCGCGAAAAATTGAAAAAACTTAAGCTATATGCCTTAGATTTTGACAAAAATCGAAATCTCTGGAATTGAACTCTCGACCATCCTATCTTATGTATTTTTTCGCGCTGATTACGAAAATTATAGATATATTGAGGATATCTCAAAGGAAGACCGAAATATCGATGATTTTGCGTGAAAAAAATAGTTTTTTGGTGCATTAAATCGCCAATATCTTGCATTTCCTTTGAGATATCGTCAATATATCTGCCATTTTCGGAGTCAGCGTGAAAAAATACATCGGATAGGGTGGTCGAGTAATCGATTTTAGAGATTTCAATTTTCGCGAAAAATTGAAAAAACTTAAGCTATATGCCTTAGATTTTGACAAAAATCGAAATCTCTGGAATCGAACATCCTATCTTATGTATTTTTTCGCGCTGATTACGAAAATTATAGATATATTGAGGATATCTCAAAGGAAGACCGAAATATCGATGATTTTCCGTGAAAAAAATAGTTTTTTGGTGCATTAAATCGCCAATATCTTGCATTTCCTTTGAGATATCGTCAATATATCTGCCATTTTCAGAGTCAGCGTGAAAAAATACATCGGATAGGGTGGTCGAGAGATCGATTTCAGAGATTTCATTTTTCGCGAAAAATTGAACTCTCGACCATCCTATATTATGTATTTTTTCATGCTGATTACGAAAATTATAGATATATCGAGGATATCTCAAAGGAAGACCGAAATATCGATGATTTTCCGTGAAACAAATAATTTTCTGGTACATGAAATCACCGATGTCTTATATTTCCTTTGAGATATCAGCGTGAAAAGATACATCAAATAGGGCGATCGAGTTTGATTGAAAACATTTCAAGGGAGTTAAAAATTTTAATCTCTTACCTTATGTATTTTTTGTAGGCATACTGACCGGTACTAAAGTTTGAATTTCTACTGATAGATGACGCGAAAATGCTCATTCACTTAAAATAGCTAGGAGGTTCAATTTAGAGGTACTGGTTCAATATAAGGAACTCTCTCCCCTACATAACGGTATGACTGAAGAAACCAGTCTCCTAAGTGGTACCACCTAAAGCTTAGGTCGTACCTAAGAATACAATTAATACCTAACAAAAATAATTATAACATATTTTATGAGTAATATGTATGCATTTCTCATATTCAATGAGTGCACTCATAACACTCATATTTTTAAATTCTTTTTCTAACACTAGTGCATAGATCGTGTGCCCATGATTTACATTTCAAGCACTGAATCATGCTTTCCTCCCGGTCTTCTGTACAAATATAACAAACCCAATCACCTTTAGATGCATTGCTTTTCTTCTTTTTAATTTTCAATGCTGATACTTTTTTATAAATTGCTTTCTTCCTTTTATTTCATGAATCATACCTGCCCGACTTAGGAATCTCTCACGAGTACGACTTAAAACACGACTTCTCATTCGTATGTAAAATAATCATAGCTTCACACTGTATAAATTTAATACGATTTCGTTTCATACAAACGATTCTTTAAATGCTACAGAATTTATGTTTAATAAAAAAATTTGATTTCACCAACAACTTACTTGCAAAATTAACTACCAAACATATGTATAAAATTATAACAAATACCTATAAACTCTTTTTGATGAGAGGTTACGTTTCCACGGTATCTGTGACACACGAACAATATATGTAAAAGGTACGATTTAGACAGTGGTACGACTTGAGCAACCTTACCCTACTCGCACCTACACACGCGCCGGTATCATTTCCCGTACGCGCGCCGCGGAGACGTTCCAGACGCGAGTTAGCGTAACGATTCGCGGCCTGTATATTTTCCTTCCATAAATTCTTGCGAGGGAAGCCGACAAGCTCGATTTCTCGCTCACCGCGCGTACTTCGTCTCTATTCGCGGCGTATTAAACGAAGGACCGTCGAAGGATGCATCGCGAACCCCTCGAAATCCGACGTTCGCGCGCGCCGACAGATAGCCGGATCGAGAATCGACAAACATCCGGTGCGGGGAGAAGACTTCGTTACGCACTTTCGGCTCGGCACGCGGATATCGTCGACGTGACCTACGGCACCTCCAAGATCGCCGAAGGCATTCCGAGTCGTTCCACGTAGCGTGAAATATAGTAAATCGGACGGAGAGTAATGTCCCGCTCGTAAATAACATGACAGATTGTTCGCAGGAGGCGCGGCTGGTATGGCGTGTAGTGCAGTGCACGGTAAATCTAGTCAGCGATCGATATTCGGTGGCTGCAGCTCGTTGTTCGTCGATCGATGGAACGGAGGACTGTATGGTCTGAGTTGCTTGTACTTGCTACTCCTCGCTTGGCACCCGCCCCTGGAGATACGTGACGCAAAGCTCGTATAAACGGCTATGACAAGGAGTACCTTGCGCCGTAATCATTTCACGAAGAAAATAATTTTCCGGTAAATGAAATCGCCGATATTTTGTAATATACTTCCGTTGAGATGCGAGTTGATTTAGTAATTGTAATTGTGATTTTTGAAATAAGTGCGGAGAAGTACACAAGATAGAGTGGTATTCGTTGTACTTTTTTCAGTTCTGATTTCGAAAAGTATGGAATTATTGCGGAGATATAAAAAAAAAGCCAGAAAAAATAATTGAAGAACAAGAGTTAATAATTTACGTATACCTAATAGTGCAACGAGCATTAGCGTACACCGAATGAACTAAATGCTGATGACAAAAAAATGTTTTCTTCAATCAAACACATAATATAATTCCAGGATCAAGCCATGGTTTTCTTCGTACGAGAAAGAACTTCTTGTTCCAACGAAGATACTCCTGAATCAAGTATATATGAGTACGTATATTCTTCGACCAAGAATCTGTACTCTTAAAAATATTCATCCAATTTTATCTCTCAGTGTAGCGGCTTGTTCCTTTTACTGACCATCGATTATTTATGTACCACACATTTAGCCTGATAAAGAGGGATAAATAAATCTGTGAAAAGAGTTTGTCCACGTGGGGCATGTTCTCTGCGAGTAATATATTAAATGGAGCGTGCAACGGAACTTCCAGTTGCAAAATCAATAGCGACTACGACAATTTTTTATTCTCCGAGGCAGTAATAATACCTGCCTAAGAGCTTCAACACGACTAAATCATACCGAAAGAATCTCCTTTATTTATTTTCAGAGGTGTCACCTTCTATCCCGGTACCGGTATTCCCATCGCTTTCCAGTATTTACGACATTTCAGGAAAACGCGCGACACGAGGGTAAGAAATTCCAAACTCCTGACACTCGACTCCCCGTAGGAAAAGTCGAGGTTGAAGCGTTCCTCATGGAATATACGCTTAGAGGTCGAGGGATACCTTACCCTGCAGCAATATGGATGCTGGTGCGCAATCGGTAAATTTTATACGCGTGAAGCGAGGTAGAAGATCATGAGTAAAATAGAATGGTTAATTTTTTCCACGACAATGACAAATATTCATTGACGGTAATTTTAGTAACTTCCTCTGAAAATATTTATTTCGATCGCCGACCGAAATTAACTCGCGCAGTCATCTCGCTTAATTTTTTAGAAGAAGGAAACGAACCGGCGAGTGTACACTGAGAGAAATAATTGTTAATGTCAGAAAAATTTCTCTCAAATCAAGAACATATGATCTTCAAATTTTTGAGAATACAGATTCTTGATCGCAGATATATATTCTTGATTCAAGAATACCATCGTGAAAAGAAAAAATTATTTCTGCACTCAAAGAAAAAGATTACTCGAGCCTATCAAATATTTTCTAGCACAAAGAAAACTATGGCTTGACCCCGAAATTATATCATGTTTTTGACCGAAGAAAACATTTCTTTGGCACCAGCAATTATTTCTCTCGGTGTGTAAAACACGAGCAAACGCCAAATTACGCGCGTTGAAAAAGCGAGGAAATGAAGTTGAAACAAGGGATTGAATAAAAGATGACGCTGCGAGTGAGATCGAGAGAGACCGGACGCCTTCGCGAAGACCCTGTCACGGCATTTCCGGAGAGCGCGCGGAAGGGACTAACCCGGTAGTCCGAGTACACCTCCGGAGGTCGTCGTATCTCTTCCCCTCACTTTTATCCCTCCGAAACAATTCGACGCGGGACATCGTACGACACTCGCTCCGGGTGTTCACCCGCCTTGGAAGCGAATTCGAGCGCGCGCCGCGGCGATACGCAGTGCCGGGAAGGAGGAGCCTAACCGAAACAAATGCCCCCAGTTCCAGAAGCAGTTACGAGATGTTGTAACGGTGTCAACTTTGTCCATTAACCATCGATTTCTCACGGGGTGTTAGCCAACTTATAGCAAAGCATTTACCTTTCCCGCCGGCTGAGAAGTTTAACGGCGCGCGAACTTTTATGCTTCCGCGACCGGCTTGGCGAGATGGATTATTTTTCGCGACTCGTCGATTTCGCGCCAAAAGTTTAATCGAGTCTGTCGTTGCCTGATGGGAGAAAGGAATGTCGCACCTGTATTTGAACTGTTCATCACCCTATCCGATGTACTTTCTCGTATTGATTCCAAAAATCGCCGATTTATTGAGGAAATCTTGAAAATACATCGAGATATGAATAATTTTTTATAAGAGAAGATTATCTTACACACATAAAGTCGTGCAGAACTTATATTTCTCGCGAGTTATAGACCTAGTAACTGTGCTTTTCGTAATCAGTGCTGCAAAATACATTGACACTTTTTCAATTTTTTTTTCCAAAAACGAAATTTCTGAAATCGATGTTACGGCCGTTCCACATTTGATGTAGATTTTTTTTTCCGCTGATTTCGAAAATCACCAATACATCAAACAAGTTTCAAAAAAACACTGAGATATCGATGATTTCTTGTAAATATTAATTTTTTTCACATAGATAATCGTGGATATCTTATATTTTCTCTGAAATATTGACTTAAATAATCATGCTTTTTGCAATTAGCATAAAAGAATACATAAGATGGGATGGTTGAACGATCGCTTCAAGACATCTTCATTTTTACGAAAATTTTAAGGGGTAAGTATCCCCTGATTCAGATTTAGAGGATACTCAGCCGCAATCGGCTACTTTGGTGCTTCGCCACAGAAAGAAGGGAAAGCTAGGTCGAGGCGGCATGCGCATTTTCATCGCCAAGTCAAGGCGAAGACGTACGAAAGTTTAACCTCTTTCCACCGCCTCGTAGCGATCAACCCTTCTTCCCGCCCTTTAATGTAAGCTCTCACGGAGATCCGCGTTACGAGGGAGTAGAACTTTCGTCCCACGCGAGTGGCTCGTACGAAGTATTACGTAGGTGATTGCAAAAGCGTCCTCGAGCGTCGCACTCACTCTGTCTCTTTCCCTCTTTCTGTTCTCCCGTAGGTCAAAGAAAGTTGAAGGAAAACCTAGAACTTATCTCTCGTTCCTCGGATTGACCCGAACCGATTACCCGTCTAAAAAAAAACGACCGCGTCGCCGGAAATTGAAAATGTTTTCTCTCTTGACGTGAACTTATTGTCGGATTTCCGAAGCTTGAGAGAGTATTTCGACGAGTAAGTTGCTATGAGATGACAGGAATAATGGAATATGTATGTAAGATCGATTTTGACGACGCCTACGTAGTAGGGGGTTAAATGTTATATCGAGATGAAAATAATTGAGATAGTCGGATAAAGACAGTTTCGTCTGATCCTCTTGAAACCTCAACGTACCTCCTATTTTATCATTCATGATACTAAAACGAGTCTCTCTCGATGAAATTTACCGATGGAACGATAAAATCTTATAGAACGGACCTATGAAACACTACAAAATATAACAATTCAATAATTACCATTAAAAACATTACGTATGACAATTGACTACATAATTCGATTCGAACCTTCCAGGCAGGACAGTTTTATAATATATATTTTGTATGTGATCAATTGTATATATGGATTTGGTCATATATGGATTATATGTAATTTATGTATTAACCATATATACAGACTATATATAGATTATACAAATATTAAAAAATCCAAATATAGTTCTTATATGGTTGATGGTGACCAAATCCATGTACGGACTATGTACAAAATATATAGAACTTTTCTCCGCCTGAACTATCATACTTTTTATAAGTTATTTCCATAATACCATGTATAAAAATTCTTGTCCTCCAATCTCAAAAGTCAAGCGATTCGAAAATTAGAACAGCCAGAAATCCTTTGACAAAAATTTCCCCCTTTCGCTCGAAATAACGAAGCCACCGCCCACGTGACTGTTCGTCTCGCAAATGTCAACTGCATTTGCATCTCCACTTTTACCGGAATATATGTATACCTATACGAGTCGAACGGAGCGTTGTAATAGCCTATCATATCGATATACATAGGTATGCACGTGCATCGTGAAAAGACTATCGATAGCGTGTTATTGGACGCATTCGGTACTCCAACCACTCACCGAGCAACTGACTGTATGATTGGATGAAGATAACGTATTCGAGGTACAGTGCCAGAAGGGCGCATCAACGTGCAATATGACAAGCCGATAGGTCCTTTTGGCACGGCGCCCTAGGATATATCAAAGGACCATAATGAATAGCTCACCGAGCGTTTAACGTATACGGCTCGGTTTTCCCGGACGCACTCGTTCGTGTTAATTGGATCGCCGTTTCTTCTGTAAAACGCGCAACGATTCGAAATACCGCGGCCCTGCGGAAAATAATGCAGCGGGAAGCAACGAGGAACGGACTCGGCTCTTTATACGCGTCGCGCGCCTCGAATCTTGTTCGCGTTCGAAGTATCGCCAGACTCCGTCGGATGGACCACGATTGCTTTGTCTCGCCAATTCGACGTCGAGACAAGTCCAATTGAATTCGTGGCCACGGCGGTTACCTCGCCAAGGTTTCGCCATACACGCCTCCGGTGTGCATACGTCCTGCGGACGACGGGGGAGTGATTTCAGTCGCGTGTACGGTGTCTCCTCGAATGCCTGTTATACGGTTCACTTTGTTCGGCGGGATCTTCGTGGAAAAATTAACGCGGTTGGAAGTACGTGTGATAGATAATCACGAGATGCGGAGAGTTTAATTAATATTAATAAAAGTGAAAGTATATTTATATATACACAGAGAAAAAGAATTAGTTGCACCCAGGGAAAAGGTCTGGTCGAATACGAACCTATAATAGACAAATTTATTTGAGATGAATAGAGGAATTTATTCATATCGAGCAAAAGTCTATTTGAATTTAATAAATATTCTACTAGATTCGTACTCGATTAAAAAGATGTGCAAAACATTTATCTAATTCGAATATACTTTTGTTCGATGTGAATAAATTAATATTTATTTGAAAAATTTATTACGAGCAAAAGTCTATTTGAATTTGATAATTATTCTACTAGATTCGTACTCGATTAAAAAGATGTGCAAAACATTTATCTAATTCGAATAGACTTTTGTTCGATGTGAAAAAATTCCTATTTATTTGAAATAAATTTTCCTATTATATAGGTTCCTATTCAACTCGACCTTTTCTCTAAGTGTGGATCTACAAAAAATTACTTACGGGGTCGCAAGTAATTATTTATTTACTTCATTTAAATCTGTTTTTCATATCAATTAAATGTTTATTCCTTGCAATCCTCTTCCACATAACTGTGTAAGGAAGAGATATTTAATTGATTTACTTAAAAATTTCTTTAGTACGAATAAATAATTATTAGCGATCCCGCATATAATTTGCAGCACATCTAATTAATTATTTTTCTCCGTGTATAGTAATAATAATCAAGTTATCGTATACTACAATAATCAAATTTATATCCCATATTATTCCTCAGTAATCGCGCCATATAAGGCGGACTGCTTTACTACACCATAGAAGAAAACAATTGTAGAAGCATTCTGCAACCATCTATCTCATTAAAGTTATAAAATAAAATATGGCTTAGACATGCAAGTAGTTGTATACAATGTGTGCAAACCAGTGGCAAATATGTCCCATCGTAAAACAAAAGGCATAAACTTCATGTAAATTTATCACAAGAAAGACCTAGAACATCAGACCCCGCATCTAATGTACAGTGCCCACCAGCCCTGCCCTCCTTTCTATCGAGTCCTCCACTCACCAAAGCCGCGACGCAAAATCCCTCCGAGGAAGGCCAAACGGTTAGACATTTCCCATTAACTTCGGCAGTTCTAATCTCGGCTAACGCACGACTCGTCGGGCATTGAAATCAATACGGAATGCACCGCGGCGTGGCCCGCAGCTGCATCGGCTGTGGTCACAGCGATCATACCCTTCGATCCGCGGGCGAGCTCGATCGCGCGACTTGCTCCCGTGGAAACGAGGTGAGCGGGTAACGGGAGTATAACCCCCGCGCGGGCGCGCGGAGGCGGCGGGTAATTTCATTACCAGGTTAATCAGACGCGCCGAGCGGCCAGGACGGTGTGCGACGGCGGAATCCAATGGCGAGAGGAGGTCGCAGACCGCGCGACATCAAGTAGCGGCCAAGACGTGTTAATGTCTCGTAACGGGTGCCGGTAATGGTCGGCGACTGCGAGGATCGATCCTCCGGCGAATTGCGGAGCTCGGATTCTCCGAGACGACGGCGAAAGCCGAAGACTCCAATCGCGAGGAATTCCTTCGTTTCGCCGGATCACGAAGCGGTGAGAAAAAATCGCATTTCGCGGGATGCCGGGAAGGCATACGCATCGGCACGATATTTCAACGGCATTTGAGGGGGGTGGGAATTATTGCCGTCGAAATTTTTACCGCGCACCACGCGATTGGGACTCTGCTAGGAAAAGCCGGCAACCGTGTCGACGTCTGTTTAATTTCTGGCTACATATGCGGGGGAGGAACGAAAGTGTGAGATATTAATGGCTCCATTTTTTACTGGGAGAAAAGTGGACAGTAAAATCAACCATAATCGTAAGATTTAATTTTCTCGGGGTTACTAGTATCATATTTCTAATTAAACAGATCATGAGTGCAGACGAAATAACTTTTGTTGCGTGGTTATATATTAGCAACAATGAAGTTGTAGTTTACGATAGCCATGCACACGGAAAAAAATGGTTTTATGATTTTAACAAAACTAGGTTTTGTTGAGAACTTCTTGTTATCATGACAAAAATATTATCTGTAGCAGCAAAAGGTATGGCCAATAATAGTAAAAATATTTACGGGAATGGCAAATATTTTTACCGAAACAAATTTCATTATGATTGCAATTATATTTGCTATTATTAATCATATATTTTACTGTCAGAGATAATATTTCTATTATGATAACAACAAGTTTCCAGGAGTCTTAGCAAAACCTAGTTTTGCTAAGACTGCAATATTATTTTTTTTCCGTGCATCATGGTTGAATTAACACAAAAGCAGATCAACAACATTACTGTACGGTAATGTCAATTATATAAAAAAAAGGTTCAGGACACTTATCGGCCATACTGCAAATTGGCCTGGCGTAGCAGCAATTTGATTTCTTGTTATTATAACCGAAATTTCACTGCTTAGAATAACTATATGTAGAATTATGGTTGGTGCCTAAATCGACCACGATTTCTGATTAAATTAAGGTACTTTTAACCAGATTTTTTCTAAGTTTAGTTTTGTTGCTTTATAAGAAAAAAATATAAATATACACGTAGCCTCGTTTCCAACGAAAGTACCGAAATATCATGACTACAGTCTTATTTTAGACGATCGACTCTGTCTTATGGAAAGTATTCTATATTATTAGCTATACATATTTCCATCGAAACCGCTCCGACGGACGAACGAGCGGCAGAAGAGCGAAGCGAGTACTCGCATATATTCGATGTCAATTAATTAGCCACTGTCATTCCCCATTAGTGTTCGTCATCTGCTGTGCGGTCGGGGTACACGCATCAGCAGTTTGCCTGCGTCAGATGTTATATTACATTATGGGCGCCGCATGCGTGCTTCTAACTGACATTAGAACATTTTAACCGTACTATTCATGCCTTGCTGCCTATAATTTCGATCGTCGAAATTCGCGGCAACTACATTTGTACATTTCAAATTGTAGGGGAAAACAGAGTGAAACTAGTTTGCTCGGTCATTTCGATCAATCATAACAATAATTATTATTATAATTGAGAAGTTCTATATAATTTGTATATAGTCTATGTATGGATTTAGTTGAATATGGATCATACAAAAATTCAAAAAATCCAAATAATCCATACACCATACGAGGCTAAACTTACTCGCTAGGAAAGAAGCTTCAATCACTATTACCTCATTATTTATGAACTTTTGGCCTACATAAGACTAAGTTGTAGATAAAAATATAATATTAAAAAAAGTATTGTATACAAATAATAGTCAAAAGCTTATAGATAAGAAGATAATAGTGATTCGACTTTGTTTCCTGGTGAATAAATTTAGCTTCATGTAATATAGTCTTTATACCTATCGTTTATATAGAAATCATATGTAATCCATACAGAATCAAATCTATATATGGATTATATACAAACTATACAAAAGTGTTTCCTTTCATGCCTTAAGGCATGTTTTGCAGTACATATATACCTATAAAGACGCATAATATCATCGCAACATCCTTCAGTTACGCATTTTCTAGCATCCGAAGAGGAAGGCACAAAGCCTTCGCAATTCAAGATGAGAAGCGATAGGGGATCGTCAAACCGCGAAACGTCGACATAACGTCGTTTAACGGCGCACGCGAAAGATAACGAAACAATGCGTCTAATTCGCAGGGGATAACGCGAGAGTAACACGAGGATATGACACGCGATACGCGCGCGGACCAAGTGGAACCGCCTAAAATAGTAGGTCGAGAACGAGAGCTATAAGGCGCGCGTTCGATCGCCCGTTCGGGGGTTGCGCAAAGCGAGGCGGGGTAGAAAAATGAAGGGTCATTTCCGCAGGTAATTCCAGACCTTCGTTTCCTACCCGTAACACTGCATCATCATCACGAATAAGTGGACTGCACCCGTTACTCGGGAGGGTTGTGTTTTAATCGCCTCTCATCACCCTCTGCTTAACTCGCCGCGTGCCTGCTCGTATTTTTGGGGGCCGTTAACCAGGGTCACTCGGTTATGCGGTGTAACTTCAATATTTACATTTTGACGCTCTTAGGAGCATTTAAAAATCTCAAAAATATAGGAACGTATATTCAATCAGAATTTCGAATTGTGGGTTTCTATTTCGCTCCGAGCGAACAAAAATTAAAATTTAAGCTCGAAGTTAGTTTACTTTTTTATTTCATCGATTCGATAGTATTTAATGTATAACGAATATAAGAAAAATACATTCCAAAAAAATAGACCAATGGAAAAAGCTACCCGTTTCATTTTTCCCGCACGTCGTGCAAACATCCGCTCGTACATCGATCTATCCCGGATGCGAGCTCGAAAAAATACCGCGATAATACGCCACGAAAATTCCGCGTCTATCGACCGCATCGTCATCAGCGTTACCACAGATCCGGCGCTCCGAGGGAAGAAAAATCGTAGCGATATTGCAAATACTAAACACGGTGAGTGGCGCGCAGGGAGGGGTGAGCGCGCCATAGTCGGCACGATGAAGACGCGCAAGGATTTCTGGCATTGATTTACGCCAAACAGCCGTTCTGTTTATTATCGGTAGCATTGCATGTGTGCATGCGTGAAATTGGAAACGCGGAGATGAGCTCGCGTAAATTTATCCGGCGGCCGATTCTGCACCGCTCGAACGCTCCGCGCTCGCTGCTCGGCCGACCGAGAAGGAGTTTTACTACTGCGCGACGTTCGCCGCCGCAGGATGCGCGCGTTTACCGACGCGAACGAGCTGCATTTAGTCGTGGGATGATCTCGTTTACCGGATCTAATTAAGCGAGACCGCAATTATTCATGCGATCGGTACGATAGAGGAGTGAAGTTAAAAACGGTACCGAAGACATTTCCTGCGAGCGTTACGATCTTGCAATGACATCTGAAAGACGTCATTCGAAATCGGATTTGAAACTACTTATAGCGTATTCGATATCCTGTTTGAATTATGTCGGTAATTAATTACAGTGCACTATATCGAAGCGCGTTATAATTCGTCGGCTAAATGTAAGAACAAAGCAACTCAAAATTCGGCTATTTTTAGTTATCTACGTTTTAACATATTCGAAATAAAGCAGAACTTATTGCAAAAACTAAATAACTTTTTACGTAATGCGATAAATTTCGTTTTTGTAATAAGTTCTGTTTTATTTCGACTATATGTTAAAACGTGGATGACTATTTGTAGCCGCATTTTCAGTTACCTAGTTCTCTCTTACATTCAGCCGACGATATCGTCTACTTGAACATCACATCGGCGTTAAACGGTTAAGCTCATGGTATACCTAACGTCGATGGTTTTAATCAAACTGCTTTTGGTGATAAGTCATTGAACGGTTTAATCATGGTCTCCAGGATTCTGGTTAAATTGATCAGGTCATTTCTCTCAGTGCAATATAATTTGCCGGTGATCGAATTGCACTCCCTATCACGCCTATGCATACAAGAATCTGAAGGATGTAACCTTTTCGTAATCTAAATATATACGCGGTACGTATAGAGGCACCCTTCCGCGAACCACGCCAGTGGGCAAACATAAGCGAGGCACGTGTAAACACAAAGGACTCCCGGGGCAAGTTATTTGCCGTGTTTGTAATGCACTTCGGAAAGCCGCCACCGCATGGTGTGTTGACATTGGCTCATACATACGTCGATGGACAGGACCGGCCTCTTCGGCTGGCACTACAGATCTATAGGTATACCGCCGTTCGATCGGATCGAGCTTTCGGAAAGGATAGAGCGATCAGGTATTTTAACGCACGCTGATCTGTATCTCGCTTATCCCGTCTGGAAGCTTTCAATTTTTGTCTCCATTTTAAAATAGTAACTAGGCTGACGGATACAGGTATAGGCACTTTAACCAAGATGAAATTATATAGTCATTGGCAAATATCTTTATTTCTCTCTATCTAGAGCAGCAATCATCGAAAGATGCCAAGAATTCGGTCTTCTTATATAAAAAAATATCCATATTTTTAAATTTAATTTGTAATCTCTATATATATTTAATGTCACACGAAAGAGAAAATAATATTTACACAGAGTTATACTGTATATAAGAAGCATTTCTCTCTACAATGTTATGACATCATCAAAACGCAAGAGAGACGCACTTATGCCGAGCAACGAGTACGAAAGAGATTAAGCTTACAAAACGATGACGTAGCTGCATTTTTAAATGTCGTTTTCTAGCTCAAATAAGACCGAAAATGAAAAATAAAAAAGTGCCGGGTAAATAATTTTGTCTAAATTTTTCGAATCTGTGATTTTTTAAAATTTGAGAAAACACCGAATTGTATCTGTTACCCCGTAGCGCCTCGTTATTGGTAGACTAGATGAAAATACTTCACCAAAGACTGAGGAGCATATTAAAGTACGCGGAAATTATCGTTATTTCAATTTTCAACTAAAATAATCATCTCACAGACACTATTCATTCAAAAGTTACAATTACTCATCGATGTCTTTAGCTCGCTACGAATTGACTGATTTGTCCGGTACCTTCATTGTTACTCGATAGATTATCAATTAACAATTACGATTACAACTTCCTACTTCCATGCAGAATATTCCAAAGAATCCGATAGATAAATTTACATGAGCGTTCTGTAAGACGGGGTTATTTTCATCCCCTCGGAAGAGTACGACGATGCCATCAATTCTTTTCTCTTTCTCACTCGATATCGTTAATCTCGGACGTGATACCGAAATAAGCGCGCTCTCTACACCGAGGGATGCCTCTCTCTCGCGCTACCGAATCCCTTCGTCGCACACCGTAACCGGCGTCTAAATTGACGCGTTAAGTTAACGATTCTAGTTTTAATCGTCCCGCGGAAAACGGAAGACCGCGGCGCTTTCCGCGAAACTAAATGGAAACACGCATTACTACGCGCCTTAGGCGTGAATGGCGCCAGTTGCGGGCCCATTTGAGAAGCGGCTGCAACCCGCGCTCTCTTTGTCGTCACCCCCTAAACCACGCGAACGCGTTTTCTCGGATCACGTGACACGTGTTGTACGCCTTAAAATATCTGAACGGTCCCCCGCTTAGAGAAGTTTCCCCGCTTTCTGTTTTGCTTTGCGCTTGGAAATAGTGGTCGTTTGCCACCGGGATTAACCGCATTCGTACGCGTAACCGCGGCACTTGAAAGCTTAAGCGCGCTGGTCCACGGCAACGCGCAAAATGTGAGCCGGGACGGGTCGTATATCGCTACCATAATGGCAGAAGGTCATGTGTGTGAATTATGAATAATTTTCATTATAATACTTATGATGCTTTGTCATATTAGAAGTCTTACAGTTACGCACATACCTATATGATTAAATAATTAATTAGCGCGCCTCTTGTGCGATCGATTGAACTATTATAATTTTTGCAACGTTTCCGATTTTAGGAGAACATCCGTTCATACATGTATAAATACAACCTGTACTTACAGAATATATGGCCACGTGCTAGAATACTCGTATGTATCTCTCTCTATATACAGTGATTTAAAGTCTTACTTGAAACATAAAACAAAGAATTTGTTAGTTGATTTTGCAAAGCGTCTTAAAATGATAATAACGACAAACAAATATACCGGAACAGCATCTGACATCTACATAAAATCAGAGACTCTCCCATCGAAACAATTTACTTTCAATCGAACGAGTGTAAATATTGAAAACTGATTGAATCGGTAATTATGCATTCAACTACTTGTATCGATCGACGCAACAATCTCTACATATCATCGTTTCAATGAACGTGACATCCTTTCCCTTCAAATCGTGACATCAACAATTATGCAGCTACGAATACCCCGAAATAACGGTCGACCGTACGGATAATTAATCTTGCACGGTTGTAGTGGAAATTAATTATTATTTTTGCGCGTCACGTAGTCTCCATTCTACGAGACGATATCGATCTCGCCTTTGCGCGGACATGACGGATGAATTGCTATCGAGTTCACGTCCGACCAGAATACCCGTCACGCCGATAAATAAATACATTGAGGTATAACGAGGTCAGGGTGCTACAAAACATTCGAATGAAACATCGACGGGCGCTTCCGTGATTTCTCCGTCTCTTCCCTCTAATTCGCCGGTTCTCTATAACTCCCCCGCGCGGTATCTCTTTTGCTCTCTTTCCACGTGTCGTACCAGCGCGGGAGAAAGAGCGTGTAAAATGTTTTATTGCACGATAAATCTTTCACGCAACAGACCACGGCCAGCGCCTTAGCATTGCGAATATGATTTGCATAGACATTAAAAAGCCAATTAAAATTGCGCGACCCCGGCGCCGTCGCCTTTTTTTTTTATTCCCCACCCCACACCGTCCCCGTCCGGACGTCTACCCGCCGAGCGCGGCGCAAGTGGTGTCCCATGAACTCTGACAAATTTCATTAGGCATGGAAGGTCCCGGAAACGGCTGACGATTAGCGTCACGTTCTATCTAAGCGGTGGAATTTTCGTATCAGCGTCTCGAAAAGATTAGAGCGATCATTTGTTCGCGAAGGCTAACGATTTCTCTTGACCCTGGGAAAAATGTTAATCGCGGCGGGATATCGGGACAAATTTTTACTGCGAGATTTATCTTCCGGTACTTGTATCTTTTTAATTAGACACTTTCATACGGAATAATCACTGGCATTCAGTGCAGCCGGAGATACTCTGAAGGAGAAGAGGTAAAGATCGCGACAAGTTCGATCATTAGGTATACGAGTGCAAATGGAACTCGGGAGACGATGCGCAGCCCGATGCGGCAAATAATTTTTAATTGCCACGAGTAAGTGCAGCGGTAATTATTAATTAACGATTAAGGGTTGGTGCGGTGCGCGTGTATAATGGAACATTAAGTGATTGACTGCCGAGGTGGCGGACACACCTACCGCGGTCACGCCACGCCATACCAGACATTCTTCCCTCGGGTAATCATATAATAATTTCTGGATGAGGCCAGGAGGATTATACGACCATAGAGAGGAAACCCCGTCATGCTATGCGTTGCCTACGATGAACGGTATGCAATTCATCTCGAGTTTCGATCGCTTCCGTTAACTCTTTTTGAATTACGTATCGCGTTATGCAATTTCTGATCGGGTCAATGGACACGTATGCAAACTTTTACAGGTATCGCTTTAATACCACGATTTCCGAAATTAGCGTGAAGAAATACATGTAAAGTGATGATTAAGTGATTGAGAGATTTGAGATATTTCGATTTTTCTGATGATCTTAGATGGAAGCAAAGATCAAAATTTACAGAATCAAACTTTCGGGCATCCTATTCGGTGTATTTTCTCGTGTTGATAACGAAAATCATAAATTTATTGGGAGAAACTCAAAGGAACATCAAGATATCAATGTTTTTCTGTGATAGAACAATTTTGTTTTATATAAAATTGTCAATGGATTTCATTTCCTTTAAGTTATCGTCGATACACTTATGATTTTCAGAAATACCACGAAAAAATACATAAAATAGGATAATTGAGCAATCGATTTCATTAGGGATATCCCTTGAAATTTTCGGAAAAATAAAAATCTCTGGAATCTCGAACTCTCGACAACTCTATCCGATGTATTGTTTTGTGCAAATTCTGAAAATCTGTGATTTATTGAGGAAATCTCGAAGTAATATTTAGATATCGATGATTTTTCTTGAAAAGAAAAAATAATTTTCTCACATATATAAAATCACCGGTATCTTATACTTCCTTTGAAATATCGACCAAATAAACGTGCTTCTCGAAATCAGCGCGAAAAAATATACAAGATCGGTGATTCTGTAACGATCGAGATTACACAGATTTAGATTTCCGTGAAAACGTCAAGAGACATTTCTTCAATTTTTGGAATAAATCAAAATCTCTAGAATCGATCGCTCGACTATTCCATTTTAAGTATTTTTCCATGCCGATTCCAAAAACCACAATAACTTTGTCGATATCTCAAAGGAAATATAAGATATCAGCGATTTTTTATTCAATTGTTTCAGTTTCTTTTCTACGCTCAGTTTCCATCCAAATTCAGAACGAATTACTATTTCTCATGATATATCAAGTAATATTTTAATGTATCGACGGACTTTATATATCGTGGCGAAATAATTACATCGCGTCTACCTAATTACTTATGCATCGGAATCTCGATAAGACGTATCTATATCTACGCGTGCAAAGCTCGCATATAATATAGGTACACATAATACCACGTTACAGTCAAAGGATCAGCAGGAGACGCTCTACAGGTAGAGGGAGAAAGAGAGAGTTAGCCCCGAGGGGGTTTACGAAGGCTCCAAAATCCGAGTTCAACCATTCATGGGACGCGTAATCAACGTTGGCTCACGTACGGCGTGCAAAGATGGGGGAACGAGTGAAAATTGATGATATACGTACGGAAATCTTGTAAGGCGTGGTATAGATATAAAGCGACGCGGTAAGGTCGAACGCTTTAAACATTGCTTCCTGTATTTACCCTCGTGTATACATATATAGCTACTCTCTCCGGCGGTGGCTGTCTGCGGAAACATTTCGACTGCTCCTTTTTACCGAGGTCGAAAGAGCTGTTTCGCAGACACGCAGCGAGAGCACGCCTCTACCCCCAAAACTCGGAGTGGGTAATAAAAATACATCACAATTACTTCCCAGCTTATTATGCGCCACGACGCGGGATAATTTTACCGCAGCCTTAAGAGGACACCGATAATTCAAACGCAGAGACGAGCAGTTCCGAGCGCCGCGGCTAATTTGTAACTGTATCTGATAACCCCGTGGCCCTTGGGAGAGAGGAGAGAAAGTGTGTGTATATATTTCATAAAATATTACTGTGATAAACATTTCCGAAAGATATTCACGGATTGCGAGTTCAACTAGGAAGTGGTGTAACGTGGAATGGGATAAATACAAGAGACGTTCTGCAAGAATTATTTACAATAATTAACTAATAGCGAGTTGACTAAATTAGGAAGTGGTGTAACGCAAAATTGGATAGCTACGAGAGTTGTTCTGTAAGAATTATTTTCAATATTTTTGATTAATGGCGAGTTGACTAAATTTTATGAGACGATTGGTCTTGTATTAATTATTTATAGGGCATATTTCGTAAATAAATAACTCGTTCACTTGATTCTATTTGGAAGAATACATTTTCTTAATAGGAAGAAATTCTATTTCTCTTTGCCATCTAATACTTTGCCAAAGGATGCATCGATTTGTCAGAATTGGAGTTTGATACAAAGAACCGATCAAGTGAATATAAGCATACCCGTTATGCGTAATGATAAAATTGAGTACAACGTAGGTGTAGACACGAACGCTGCCACTTACAATTCTTGCACGCATTAGAAGTTGAATGTAATGCGAGAAACTACACGCGCGATAAAAGTAGAAAGTTTCATCGTGAAGATAAGTGGCTCTTATTGTTCTAACATAGCGTTGTAGGTGTCCATCAGAGCTGTCATTAGTCGAGGTATAAATAACGTATGGTGTTATCATCGCATTTTGTTGAAACCAACATTAAGCGTCCAAGTTGTTGACTGCTATTGACTGGCTCGTCTGTTATAACTTTTATTCGGGACACTTGCCCGAAAACTACATCAACTTCTATCGTTAACCAAATATTCGGCCATTCGAAATCCAAATTCTCACTGCACGCTTAGAGAAAAATCTAGTTGAAAGAACCATAATTTAACTAAATCTCGTAGTTGATTTTGGCGCTAACCGTAATTCTATAATTTTCCCAAATAGTGAGATTCTGATTATGAGAGTTCCTGATTTTTGGTAACAAGAGATCAGGATTGCTGCAACCAAGTCAACTTGCAGCATGGTTGATAAATGTCACTAACCTTTTTTTATATAGTTGACACTACCATGCTGTAATATTACTGATCTACTTTTTTGGTTAATTCAACAATAGTGGACGGTTATTAAAAACTTCAACCTCATTGTTGCTATAACCATTCAACAAAAGTTATTTCGGCTGAATTCATGTTCTGTCAAATCATAAATATGATAAATACTAGCAACAGGAAAATCCAACCTTATAAATGTGGTTCATTTTACTAATCACTTTTCTCTCAATGCAAGCGTTTAAATTTAGATTCAAAATTCGCTTCATCAATATTAACTTCTCGGAACAGACTTTATGCTCGTGTATATTGCGTTTTTCATCCTTCATTAACTCCTCGAAGAATCCTGTATATATCTTGGCCGCGCCTTATCCAGGCGGAACGTATGGGCGGTTCGCGTGCATAGGGAAGGCACGGTGTGGGGGATGTCTCGGTATCGCGGGGCGGAATCTATAGATCGCGGCTGCTGTCCACCATGAATCACACCCCTATCTACAGGAATACGAGCCGTATTTACAACGGCACGCTAGCCCTTCCCCATCCTGCGCAGCTCGACTTCACCTGACGTATATCTTGCGAATCAACCTGTTTGTCTAACGTCTATGTAAATACGGCATATTAATTAACTTGCCGGTAAAGTGTTGTCCGACGATTAACCTCGAGAAAATGTCCATTTCGAAGTAGCGCTAGTTAGGTTAAACCGTCGAAATTATATTCGACCGCCGAATTTAGTACCCTTAACATATTCCGATAGATAGGTACGCAACGTTCTCTTTTACCAAATAAATTAACAACCTAAGCTGAAAAAGTTTTACATATTTTGTATATAATTCATATGTGGTTTTGGTCATACATATATGGATTATACATGATTTCTACATTAACCATACCATATGAGGCTAAACTTACTCGCCAGGAAAGAAACTTCAATCACTATTATCTCATTACCTATGAGCTTTTGGCTCATATTTGTATAATACTTTTTTAAAGATTACGTTATTACCTACAATAAAGTTTTGTATCAATATAGGCGAAAAATTCATAAATAATGAGATAAAAAAATGATTTAAATTTCTTTCCTGGCGAATAAGTTTAGCCTCATATGCTATAAGAACGGCATACAGATTGTTGAATGCTTGAAAATCCACACATTAGGTATATATAGTCTTTATATGATTAATATAGAAATCATATATAATCCACATACGACCAAAACCACATACGTACATTATATAGAAAATATATCGAATTTTGCCATCTGGGAAGCCACTATGTACCCGTAAGTGCGGCCAGTCTATAAAGATGATTACGACGTTTCCTCCAAAAAAATATTGTTCGAAGGATCTACAGAACTCGCGAGTTCCTCGCGAATACAAAGACTATGCAGCGTAATTTTCCACCGGCGCGTCAAGTCGAGTCAACTTTGCGCAACCCGAGATTTTCAAAGATTAAGATTAATCGTCCGACGAGTACAAACAAATAGTACGTCTAACGTCCATAAAAACATCCTGTTCCTGCCTCCAAGACTCATAAAAATGTAAAGGGAAATTCTTTATCTGGTAAATGAATACAAACTGGCGGTAATATTGAGTCAGGGGATGACCTTTCATGGCCCCTCCCTCCCTCCGCTTGTGCATAAGGATGATACATGGTTTCCTTCTAAGCCGCACCTTAGGCGGAAAATAGATATATCTAATGTAAACATTTCAGATGTGTCGGATGTCAAGCACGAAGATTTTTTCATGGACATGGTTACAAAAAGAACTATACATGTATTTGCTCCCTCACGAAAATATCCTCATCATCGTTCGCGAATAAAGAAAATAGATACCAAGGTCTTCCCCGTTTCACCCCCCCCCCCCCCCCCCTTTTCCGAACGGGCAGTTACAGCAAGGTCAAATCAATCTCCCACAGGATGCCAAATATATTTTTCAACCACTAAAAATATCCCGAGCGTAAATTCGCGCACGCGCGAGCTTATTATTTTAACATTGGTACGATGCATGCCACCAGGAATGCTTTAACTATGTACAAAGACGAGGTCGCTCTGTCTGGCGTTTTTTTTCTATAGAATAGACTGACAAGATATTCACGAGTTATTCAAGCTGAAGAATTTAATAAATTTATTGTTCAAAGGATTCTCTTCGGAATGAACCAGAGAAATGAAGAAGGTCATGATTCTTTTGCGAGGTGTGATTGTATATACGTTTTTTTTTTTATAAACGTCGGCTGACTCGTTGGCTTTGTCTACTTTGATTACTACTAAATTTGACGAGTCAGTCGAATTTTTCAAGTCATTTGATTCCATTAGAGCACCTGAAATCACCGCAGATTTCACCGTATCAAAGGGAAGCATCCCTCAATTCATTCCATCCGATCAGCGGGCTTCAGATCGCGCAAATGTACGCGCGAACGGTATTAGCGCAATATTCACGGTACGCGGAGTTTAAACATTTGTTGACTTTGCCGAAGCTTGGTAGTTCGAAATAATTGATTACGCCAGGCTCGTGGGAGCAGCGAGGGAAAGGGGATTTACGTTTTAGAGCAACGGGGACGCATATTATATGAACGTCGCTAACGAACTATATCGTAGGTTACATATAGGGGAAAGTGGAAGCGTGCAATATTGCGATGATATACAAAAATTGAGGCAACGCGTCGCGTTCGTTCTGTATCAAATCACTGTTGATAAGCGAGCGATTAAATAAACCCAATGAAATGGAATACGAAGAGCGAAAAGAGAGACGGAAGAACTGATGAATTCGGGTACGAAAAAATGTGCTGGAAAATTTATTTACAAGTTAATGCTGTTTTATTTGCGTAAAACGAATATGACTTTAATGTAGCATACCAGTTGTTTACTGCGTTAATATTGGAATTAAATATAATAGAGAGACTTTAATTGCTTCAAATGAATATTGGTTCGGTGGTAATAAATGCGCATTTGCTGCAAATAAATATTTTAGTACCGTACTCATGGTGCATTCGAGTGCTTAACAGTGTGCATTATGAATTCATCCACAAATGGCAATGAAAAACGTACATAAGCCGGTGGAAAGTTGTACAAATTGACACACTTTAAATGGGTTTTATATAATTGCAAATTTATGGTAAAAATGATCGCCAAACTAATTTCGACTGGCTTTTTCATTCAATCAAAGCTTATTGCATAATGTAGTAGAGCATGTATGTATAGTGGGTTAGAATAATTGCATTTTGCAAATATGGTTTCCTCACTTTTAACCTCGATAAATTCACTTGAATTGTACATCAGCACCGTTACATTATGCTTGTTTGACAAAGCTCTAGTTTTATTATAAAATTAAAAAATCGTTTTAATAACTCGTGAAAATTTAGTACAGTAGACTTCCAATAGTCCGGCATCCAACGGTTCGGAATGCCCGATGGTCCGGCACCAGTATCGATTTTCAAACGATCGCGCTTCCGAACGGTATCGGCAGGCGGAAAAAGAAGAGAAGAAACAAATCAGTTGGGGGGAAGCGGCAGATGCATTAAATAAATTCATAACATTTGCTGGAACAAACTCACGTTATAATTGTGCAGAACTCATTAATTTGCATATTCTAAGAAATAACTTTTTTAAAAAGAGAGCTGAATCTACAAAACAAAAAGACATTAGAGATTTTTTAAAATAAATGTCTCATCAGTACATATTATGTACATACGTGTAAATTTGTAACACATTTCACTGGTTTAATTTGTTGTTAAGACATTTCATTGTTATGTTATTCAAAATGCAGGAATAAAGGTATGTTTTGGTTTGTATTCGAGTTTAAATGATTATCTCAGCATTTCTGGTAAACAACGCTTGCTGTCAAACATCATATTGCAGCTGCATTCATTCTACGACTTATCATTTAATAATCGCGGAACACATCTCCTGATAATCCGGCATTTTCGGTAATCCGGCACCGGCCGAGTCCCGAACGTGCCGGATTATCGGTAGTCTACTGTATCAGGAATGGAAAAGCTTAACCTTAGAATACTAATATGTTTTTCTTTATACGTTAGTTCTAATGTAAGCGTCGTAATAATTACGACACATTAGTATATCAGGGTTAATAACAATCGTATAGAGAGGGCAATGATTTTAATACCTACTTTAATTTCTCAGAAGAAAGCTCTCATAAAATCTCAAATTTCGTTATACCGCCTAACCATAAATCATAATGATCATATATCGAAAAAAGTCAACAATGTAAAGAGAAATAACAATTTCAGCTTAGAGAAGAATATAAACCCAAAATGAATCGCTTCGTATTATCGGACGTTACTATGCAGAAACGCGATACGTAACATCCTGGCGAGACGATTGAAAATCAAGTGGTTTATATTCCCAACGGTTGTGTATTCACCCCGATGAATTATATCCTTTCTCCATTCTTGACAGTTTATGCAATAAACGATTCCCAAGCTGAACGGTTCCGGTGTATTTTGCACCCCCCTTTCCCACCCCGCACATAACGCGGCGTACACCCGGGGAAAAATAACGGAGAGCGAATTCAATCCAACTTTCACGTACAGTCCCATTTCCCGAGAAGTTATTTTCCTTTACTATTATGGAACTACGTGTTTGGTTTTTTGAGAGAAGTTTGCATTTAAATCATAATAATCGGCCTGAGAGACGCATTGTGAAGAATATTGAAACCCGACCATGAGAGCGATTCACCTAGCGCTGAAAGTATTTCCTTGAATCTATACGGAATATTTTTTAATAGCTAAAAAACGACTACAGAGAGTCTAAAAAAATTTTATTAAAATTAATAGAATTGTATACCAAGTTTTTAGCCAATACGTGATTGTGCAAATTAATATACTCCGTTATGAAATTAATAAGGGAAATTTTGTAAGAAAATATGATAACTTTCCTATTTACGAAGTATATTAATTTTCATAATTGCGTATTGCAAAAAAGCAAAATACAAATATTTTGTACGGTGTAGAAAATTAGTACTTATTAAAAAGCATTTAAAAAGCGCCAAGTTATCCGCAGCAAATTTCGAATGACACCTTAAATGAATTTTTCAGTAGCTCCAATGTGTATCACGGTATATTAAATCAATTGCTTTTGAATTGAAGCTCAATTCTCGCAAAATTGCACAAGTTTCTGGCGCCTCGCCAGTTCCTAACAAAATCATTGAGAGAATTAACGAGGACTATCGATTTGCCATTGACCAGTCGTGCAACTGACGACAGATGTTAGCCAATGTTGGCCGAATAACTCGAAATGGTTGAATACATGAACAATGCGTCATTCACCGCGAACGCGTCATCTGGCATTATAGACGCGCTCGACTGGAATATCACGCGTGCGTGCTGTGGACTCGATCTACCGCCACTGAGGTCGGACGAATGTTTACTCCGGTAATTGCAGCAATGATCGGGCATCAAAACCAATATAACTGACCAAGTTACTGTTTCCTCCTCTTTATTAACAAATTATACCGCGTGTAGGTACCACTGTGACATAACATTTTCTCTAACGCTGCAAACGATGTTGAATGTGGCAGTTGGTTCGCGTGCTACATACTCTATTAAAAAGGGTCTGTTTAGATTGATTTAGAATCCGGTCGGATCGTCACGCATTTTGCGACTAAAAAGTGAAGTTAATCATGCAGGATTCAAATTAATGCAAAAACCTGAAGAAAGGGTATCATTACACCAGTATAAATAGATTCGATTTCCAATAATTTGATGCCCCCCTTTTCTAAACGGCATTATATTATGTCAGTCGCGAATTTAAATCGGTTCTTATTTCCAGATAATGAATATTTCACTAATGAACCAGTTTTTCCAAGAAAAGAGGCCTTTAAATTGTTACACGTGATCTTTGTTTTGTACGTTAAAATACCGTAATCCAGTAATCAATGTTTTTTCCATACCAAGGGATAAGAGAATGTAAGATCTAAGGAAGAATATGGCGCTTTTACAGGGACAGGGACCAAACTGGATTGACTCTTTAACCGATAGTTAAAAATCTTAACACGAGGACGCACAACGACAGGCAGCTCGGACGTAAAACGCACTAAAAGCATCGGTTATGAAACTACCTAACAAAGTTCACGGTAACTACAGCAGCGGTCGGAAGTCGTAAGCGTTTCGAGTTTAGTGAATACGGCGGTCGTTAACGAATCACTCTCTCAAGATCGTTACAGCCGCGCTCTATCTACGAGATACCGACACGAAGCCTCCGAGGTAAAAGACGGCCGAAGGAATTCGCGTTCATGAAATGGGCGGGGCCACGCGGTAAATATCCCCCCCTAAAGTCGAACACGAAGATGAGATTAAGAAGTTACCGAGCTTTTTCCGGGCAAAGCCGATAAATCTCGCGGTTCGTTAGTCAGTGTATCTGATATGTGACTATATCTATATAAGAGAGAAGGTAAGTTTTCCCGCAGTGGCTCACTGGTCATTAGCGGAAAGAGAAAATATCTTTTTAAGTCACATGGATCGATTTACCCCGCGAGGGTATCGGTTGACTCCCGAGGGGCGTTATTATAAGATAAGCACGCGACGGACGCATCACATTCGGATCATCGCTCATCTTCGGAAACGATGACCGGGGTTATACCGCTGGGTCTCTCCTCGGGTGTACATATTTCATTCAACTTTCCCGTCTCCGCTATGTCTTTCTCGTTTTTCTCCCATGCGATTCCTCTGACTCCCCTTTTTCCATCTATGTACGCGCTTATACGTATAATTATGTAATGTAGATACATAAGTATATGAATAACTTCATCTCGAAAGAAGTTCCTTGCTTCTACTTCTGTACTACAATGCCTGATAAATATTTGAATCCACGGCGCATCTCTAATTTGCCATTTCGACGTGAGAGAGAAAATACTTTTCTCTACACCGAGAAAAATAATCTCGTCAATTGAATCAAAATCCTGGAGACTATGACCAAATCGTTTGGTAAAATATGGATCCTCTCTCCATCTGTGTGTTTGGGTGAACTGAACATTTTCTGGTTAGAATAACTAGATATGTAGTTAGAAGATACCGTTAAAAATTTCTAAAAACTATTAAAATTTTGATGCGAAAATACGAATTCTCCATGAGGAATATGTAGGAAAATCATTATGAATATCGTAAAATTACAATAGATATGTATCGCAAAAAATCCTAATTTTTTTTCGAAATTCACAATTACTTTTGTAAATTTCATTCATAAATGTGTTGGAAGTTTTTAACAACTTCTAGTAGTATAACTAATACCCAAATATTTGATTCAGCTTATTAGTATTTTGGTTAGAATAACTAAACTCGTTTAACCGCGTGCGTTTTATCATTTTGCCAAGTTACTTCTCTCAGTGTAATTTTCGCAGAGAAGCCATTCGCTTCGCGCAACTCAAATATACCAATTTACCATTCAAAAGCTCTCCAGGCCAAAACCAACGTGAGTAACACGTCCGGAGTGACGTTATCGACACTTGGCCACATCGATACAATTTCACTGACCGACGGGACCCGCGTTTGAAGTGCGTTTACGCGCACACGCCGCGTGTGCGGTGTCACTCGAGAATTGCGAAATAATATTTACATATCTGTCGCGACATCGGCATATGTTGCCCGATATGTAAGCGTTGAATTGAGGCGGACGCGCGGCGCTCATCTGGCACGCATTCGCGCGCACGTGCGATGATTGCGACTGAAATACTTGGCAGCTATAACTTTATGGGCGTGGAAGGTGGACACCTCGTACGATTCGCTATTGGCCGTCGACGAATTTTCGATGCTTTATGAGCTCAACCCACGCGATTGATCGCCAATAACGAATATATACGAGGGACAAAATGGCCATCGTAAAATCTTTCGAACGATTTAAAGATCGTCCGGAAACAAATGGATCGTTCCAAGATGAAGACCTCGTTGCGGTCGTCTATCGAGACCTAACGCAGTCGTGTTCCGAGGATTTTACACCGTGAATTTGAATTGCTTTATTCCGACGCGCCTTCTAATTGACACATCAGGAGTTCAGGTATGCAAATTGACGTAGAAAAAAATATCCGAAGAGAAAAAATCGTAGGAAACTATCATCTCTTGGCGCGCGCAGCCGTCATCTTTGAATTTTGTGCTTTTTTCAAGGAATGCTATTGTCTTCTTTACTTCTGTAAAATTTTAATAAATAGTTTTTTTCTACAGCAATTTTGTGAATTTCAACCCTTCTAATTTTTTAATCAATTACCCCCACGAAATGTAATAAATTGCATTTTTCATCATTTTTTTTTATGTAGATTATTATCCACTTGCTTTCATTTCAAAAGATCAATTATTGTAAGTATGTGAAAACCAGAAATCATTCCTGGAGATGTCAACTTTGAGGGTTAATTTCACCCCCTAGAAATGTTTACCGCCGATAAAGAAAAATACGTACTTATCTTAGATTTTGATGTAGAAAAACATACTCCTATATCAGAATGAACGAAATCGGCGAGGTACACCTGGAACGATTTCCTTGTAAGTGCCTATATACTAGTATTTTTAACTCAAATATTCAAGTACAGTTTCTTCTAATTTGAGCTCCATTTTTCTCCTCGTGAGAAAAAAAAAGTAAAAAATTCCCCTTTTTTACGGGTAACGCTGCACCATTGTGACAATCAACCAGAAATTACAGTGAGATAGGTAAGAAATTATCAAAGGGCTGGAAAATTATTCTTCTGAAAAAAGGGAATTTTCGGTGAATTTTCAAATTCCCAGCAAAATAAAATAAAAACTACGCAGCAGTATAGTAGTAGCTCTACAGTTTATGGTCAACATATATTCTTCTGCACTGGATTTTTTCCCTTTTTCCTGGAGAAAATCTTCACCGACAAGTGCTAATGTTACATTCGGTCTTATAGACCAATCAGAATAAAGTATTCCGTTGTCCGTAACCCCACTACAACGGAATCTTAAAGAAGATTTGTCGCTAAGGGATTAAACAAGATACTAAAAAGAAGACGTTTTGCTAAGAGATGTAAACACGGGGAGAGGAGTATGGGAAATTATTTTTCGTGTGAGAAAATTCATTTCGTCGACGAGATCTATCTTGGAAGGGATTTTCGAATCATTAACGAAAGTGATCGACGAAACTTTACCTCTGTTAACGAATTTCTTTTCGTCCACGAAAAACATTTCTCACGCGACGAGAATAGCCCCCCTGACAAATTTGAATCCTTATTAATATTCTTTTTTTTTGAGAAATAAAATAATGTATGATTTGTCGTTTTTAGCAAGGAAAATTTACATTTACATGGGTTAAATTTTACCAGTTTATTTATCAAAAATTACTTTTCGATTTTGATGGAAAAATCTCATTCCAAAGGGGGAAAAATTCTACCGTCTGTCAATTCGGTGCACAGTTAGTCAGAAAAATGACACTTTTTCCTCATCTTCTAGGTTAGATGTTCTCTTTTTTTTCTCTACATCTGCAATAAATTCTCTCTCGAATTCAATATCGAACGCAATCACCGCGCGACCATCGACCCATACGCCGCTCGCACGACCTTCTCCTTTTCCTCAAAACGTCCCCCGGCTCGTGAAACGATGATATCGACGCCCGAATGACCCAGTCTATCGAGTTTCCTACGAATTTCCTCCCGGCACGCGGTAAGTGCTCGCACCTCCGCTCGTCAAGTGAGACGCGTTAAACTTCATTACCGCGCCTACGATGTGCGCGCCTCCACCGCCGACGCTTTCAGCGCCTTCGACATTAGAGGATAGACATTTATAGGTGCCGTTCGGACGATACTTGGCGAGTTACGGCCCGTAACGCGGCCTCTCCTCGCAAATCGAAACGGCGTCGTTGCTCCCCTTCGATTCGCGAGTCGAAAATATCCCCGAGCGAGTGCAATCGCTCGGGGCACCGCGCTTAAACCCTTCGTCTACACGCCGGAACGACCACACCGCGTACGAGCGCCGCGCGAGAACCGCCAATGGCTCTCTCGCTCCGAAACCTCGTACGGCTGAGCCGAGTCGAAAAATAAAGTCTGGTTTCGTTACGAATCCCTTGAAGTTAGCGTTCGCCGACACACGAATGTTTTGTTTCAAAACTAAGTACATCCTGTTTCTAGCCTTCTCGTCAAAGCATTTATTCGAACGCAGCAGGACAAAATGAAGACTTAGTCGTGTTCCACAATTAAAGTTCCTGATTTGGTCTTAGAAATAACGATAGCTCCTGCTTTTGGTCGGACAAATATTATCGAAAGCCAGACATGTGAGATTCGAGTGAGACGAAAATTAGGACAGAATCAGGTCTTCAAGGCCTGCTTTCATCTGCAATAAAAATACGTTTTTGCGTATTCCAACCAAATCCAGATCTGAATTTAGAACTGGATTTGTGTTCCGACTCTAATTTTATTTTTCGACTCGGGGAGCGACGGCCAATCGAGGCGAGTCGAAAAGCTCGAACAACGATCGACAACGGTGCAACACCGGACGATTCGCCGCGTTTATCAATAAATAAACCGCAGCGACAAATGGGACGCGTCAGCCGGTAATCTGATTCGCGCGGGGAGGGAGGGATGCGGTTTATTCAATGTAGAAACGCCGGCACGCGTACGCGCAAATCATAATTTATCAACGCAATGTCTGTGCCACGCGCGAGCGTAGCACGCGACGGCGGTGGCGAAGTTTTGGCGCGCGAATAGCGCGGAGTCGTTCCTTTCGGAAGTCGCGATTTCTTCGTCGAGTTCGATTCGTTTCTCCGCGTCGACACTGCGCGCCGCGGTTTCCCGTAATCCAATTATTATTATCGGCGCGTTACCCGCGCTCCGCGCGGTCCCGTGTATCCGCGGCTCTTTCGGAGAGTGTAAAAAAATGAACGGAGCGTCCCGCGCGGGGTGAACATGTCGGGCGTCGCGAAGAGAGCGCAGAGAGAATGTAAAATTGCAACGGATTCTATCTCTCTTTTTCTCTCTTTTTCTCTCTTCGGATATCAACGCGCCCAGCGCGGACATTGGACACGTACAGTTCTAGGCGCACGCGATGCGTGTGTATCACGCCGCATGGCGACGCGAAAGGAACGACTGCGCGACGAGGGATCATAAACGCCAGAGATGTTTAGTGCAGTCGTGGGTGGTGGCATCGACTCTCTCCCGCTTCCTCCCCCCCCCCATGCTCTCCGGGTGTACCGCCCGGCCTTGCACACGTTCGCACGATTGTCGGTTTCAATGGGTGAACGCAGGAGAGGGAGGTCGTTTGCATTGCGGCCTGGTTATGTCGCACCGAGTGCGCGTTGCATTGTAATGCGGATTATTGGTTAATAAATTACCGCGGTTTTGCGGGACGAAAAGTAATTCGGTCAAATTTTCGCCGCGGTGGCGATATTTCTGTACGCAGTGACGTAGAATCGCTCTCGGTTGGATCGCTCGGGATCGGAATGGCGTTGATTTACAAAAAATGTACTTCATTAAACCACGACGAGGTTTAATATGGCGAACACCTCATGGTGTAATTCTTTCAAGTAGATATTCACTCGTTTCAACTTCAAATTGGTTGTTTCAACTCTATGAATTTGTCCTTACAATCTTATGGTGTTGAAATGACCATACAATGAGGTTCGAAGCATTCAACCTCACCGTGGTGAATGAAGACAATTTTTTTTTAGTATGATATTCATTCGGGCTGAGTTTCGAATTTACGTTCTTTTTTTATTTAGAGTGAAATTTTACTTTTAATTCATTTAGAAAGCAGATAGGAGAGTATCGCCGAATTTAGGCCGGCGCCTAGGTTGGACCATCCCTGCATCTAGAGCAGTAGGGATATTTTGCATTGTTTGGTTAATTAGATGCATCATATGCTCGGGTTTGGAGTTGGATGACGCACCTTGTTCCATTAGTTCTGTGTGTGTGATGGCCATATATGTTTTTTACAATAGCTGCATGGAATAAAATGGTTTCATAATCTTAGGAAAACTAAGTTTTGCATGCATGCTGTTAATTCAATTTTTCTATAAAATTAAAAATTAATTGATTTTTAATTGCATGCATGCTGTTAATTCAATATATTTTCCTATAAAACTAAAATTAAATGATTCTTTAATTGGTTTACTTCTTAATTAATTTAATTGGACTTTTCTATAAAAAATAATAAAACAACATTAATAGAGTATAACATAAACTTGCATACTGAAAATATTTTCCTATCATGACAAAAATATTATGTTGAATGATGGTAAAAATATTTGTTGGGATAGCAAATATTTTTATCACAAAAATTTCACTACGATTACAGTTACATTTATTGTTTGGCATACATTTTTCTGCCACAGATAATACTGTTTTCATTATTGCAAAAAGTTCTCAGCAAAATCTAGACTGAGAAAAATAACTTGGTCAACTTAACCGAAATCCTTGAAACGATAACCAAACCGTTTGGCGAAATATGGACGCTGCATCTGTTTAGTTAAGCTGACCACTTTTTCGTTCGAATAATTAAATGTTTGGTTGGAATAATTGAACATTTGATCAGAAGAACTAAATATTCGGTTCAACTGAACAGTATATTGGTTAGAATAATCAAAAACTTTTAACTAGATGTATTTTGTCATTTTAACCTAACTATTTTTCTCGGTATAGTTTTGCTAACACTGCAAAATTCTTTTTTTTTCCATATGGTAAAACAATAACGGTTCTAGATATAGGGGTGATACATCCTGGTTCCGGTTCAAATTCGGCTACTCTCCCTTACTACTTTCAAAAATAAAATATGGTACCAAAATCGCAAGCGGTCAGGTGATCTCTTCTCGGAAGTTAATTACTGAAAATCGAGAAATAGCGCAAACTCGCGAAGTGACGCATACATTCGAGAGTAGCAATCTACATTTCCAGAGAGAGCGAGGCTTATTTAAAAAAATTGGCCTCCCTCACCGCGGTATAGAAAAGGGAGGACGAGAGGAGAGAGAGAGAATAACCGGAGACCTTTCACACGGCCGGTGCGAACGCGCACATATTAATGGCACCTGACAACGCGGTGCATCCCCGCAGGAATAACGAGGCGCCATTCATATTAACTTTCCACGGTCACGTGATTACGACCGCGCTACGTGCGACGGTTTACTACCGCGCAGTCCAACGCCGCGTGCTTTACCGCGACTGGATTCAGCTATTTCACCGTAGCTACGTCGCTAATATAGTCTCTCTCAAGAAAATCTCGAGGAAGAAATGACGTCGATGCACTGAACGATTTTTCTGATAAAAAAAATCGATAACTCTATGGCTCATACTAAAAGTATTATAGAAATAATGAATTAACAAATATTTGTATAAAAAGAATCTCTAACTATTCCAGCCATGCGAATAAATATAATGTAAAACTTTTAAAAATTTAGTCCAACATATGAGCCGTTGAAAGCCAAAATGATCTAAGTCACATTTCATGTAAGCTGAGATTATTTGACTGCAAAGTTAAGTACAATTTGAAAAATCTGTCTAGATGATACAAACAGATATTTTAAATCGTAACACCTCGGATCGGATCTCCGCCTAATGACATATTATTTTACTATTATAAAATTACTATTGTATTTTGTAGTTCAACAGGGAATCAGAGGAAGAGTACAACTTGGCACAATTATAATTGGAGAAGGCGAAAAAAGATTGTACTACTAAAGACAAGGTTCTTATACTTCATTAATTTTTATTGTATTTATTACTTATTTGTATGTATTTATCGTATGTATTTATTTATGCTTTACAGATCATCGACGATAAAAACTATCCAATTGCAAAAATGAAAGAACAGCTGAGCGAAAAAAATATTAAATACAAAAAGAGCGAATGAATGCTATAGCTCGTAAGAGCGATGACATAAAGAAAACTTGCGTCAAAGTGAGCTCGCCATCTCGTGGCGGAACGTTTCGTCCTGGAGTCGGCCTGTGGACTCGTCAGTAAGGCTAGGCCGACTCCTGCCTTAGACGGGCAGTTGCGGTCTTATATAGAACTTGCCCATCGTCGGAGTACCAACGAGAAGCCAAGAGCCATGGGCCGAGAGCCGCGAAGTCGGTGGCCGAGAGGGTCGGCGCCATCTGGCGGCAGGCCGTTATAGCGTGACGGGTCGCCACACAACCTCCATCAATATAGAGACGTCGTCGTAAAGGCCATCACACGTGAAAAAACGTAAGCAGTAACAGTAAGGCAGTAAGCTGTATAGCCGAGTGCTCATTCTTAGTAGCGTGGTATACGCATGCGCTGTTCGAAAGTCGTATCTGAAATCATAACCTAAATGTTTAGTGTAATGTACTACGCTTGCACTTGAGATGCGTGAGTATATTATTTAAATGAAATACAATATAGAAAAAAGTATTAGTGCGGTTATCAGAATCGATAATTATTGCAAGTTGTAACTTTGCATTCCGTGTATATACCAATCGCGTGTCAGCTGCTCTTCTATTGGTTGAGAGTAAGACGTAAGCCGTAAAATTCCAACGTGACGGAAACCCTACTGCTTGCTGTTACTGCTTACTGTTGCTGCACTTTCACTTAGATTGCTCCATCTAACAATATGTGTTGGAAACTTACTGCCTTACTGTTACTGCTTACGTTTTTTCACGTGTGATGGCCTTAACGTACGTTTCAAACCGAAGGACAATCGCCATAACCGAGCGGAAAGAAGAAAGGGAAATGTATAGCCGCGGTGCCGCGGAGGGAGGCGCGATGGGGTGAGAGCTTAGGGGATGGGGAGAGGGATTCGAGAGATCGGCCAACTAAATGACGAAAGGGGGGAGCACTCTCTCTCACTTGAAATCCATTTGTACGCATCGCGCGCGTCCTGAGCGGGAAAGTGTATTTCACGCGGACCACACCCCCCACCCCCTGCCAAAGCTCCGTGAAACGTCGCCTACCCGCGACGAACGCATTGGCGCGTGCAAAAGTAGATCGCTCCGACGTGAGTCCCCGACGATACGGTGCGTTTTGCAAATGTGCTTTGAAGTACACTCGGGTATTCATTGTTATTATTTCACCGTATGTGCGAACCGCCACGTCCGACCACCCACACTTGCGTCTGCCGAGTATGGGAGTTACGAAACATACAATACCTACATACGTGCACGTAGGAAATTGCCGGTTCTGCCGCGGTCTTTGAAGAACGACTCGGGGATGCAAATCAGTTTCCGAGAAAGCGGGCGAATCGAAGCGCAACTGATCGGCGACACGCGCGATGGTATCATTGAGTTGCCTGTGAGTTGGCCGCAGCAGTGCGCTAAATTGAGCCTCGTATTATTACACTGAGGATAAAAGCGTGTCCGTTTCAAATAAATATTTCAATTGAGTATTTCTGTAGTAGCATATTTATTTGATTCGAACGAATATCGATGAGATCAAATAAGTATAATCGATATGTATTTGAAACAAATGAATGCGCTATTAGGAATATCGAGAATTACTGTATTTATTTTAAACAAGCAAAAATTGTGGACTCAGTGCATGAAACTGGGATGGAAAATCATCGATTGACCGTGACAGAGATTGCTGAGGCTTGTAAGATATCAGATGAACGGGTGCACAAGATTTTGCACGAGGATTTGGGTATGAGAAAATTATCCGCGCGCTGGGTGCCACGTTTGTTGTATACGCTGTAGACCGGTATTTTTCAGGTGGAAAAAAAGAATTTTTTTCCGACCGCTTGAAGGGTTGGGAGAAACGATGGATTAAAAGTATCGAGTTACGAGGAGACTATGTTGAGAAATAAATTTTTTTTTACATTCAAATATGTGTTTTTCTTAAAAAGGCTGGAAACTTTTCAAATGACCCTCGTACTTTTGTCTTCCGTTCTACAGATATAGGGGAGGGTCGCGCAGTTCCGGATATACCCTGATTATCGTGATCGATAAAAACGATTATGCGCCGTCAAAGTGTCCAGAACCACGCGACTTTCCACGTTAATCACTTCGATGCGTCTCGGTTATCGCGAGCACGGATTCCAGTTTCCGCGATCGAACGCTCCTTCCCGTCTACAAATCGTTTTCCCCGCCATCGGGAGACTTCACGTTTTGGCAATTTAATACGCGAAGGAAACGAAAGCATCTACCCGCTCCTGACGCTGACGTCGGCTATTGCATTTTCCGATCGTATAATAGAGTTTAAAGAGAAATGTTTCCCCGAGAACAAAGCGGTTTATCGAAAGAGGGCGAAGTAAGTACACGGATATAACAGTCACCGTATATATAGGACGCGAAGAATGATCGTAACTAATTTAGCCAGCCCTAAATCGAATTACCGCAATTTCTCTTTCCCACCGTTCGTCCCGCTCTCCTACCTCGCTTCCGCGCGCTTTCTTCTACCCCTCCCCCTCCGCCATTCGCTCCTAGCTTATTCAATTTAAGATCCGAAATTTCTGCCCGCGCTCGCGAGTATATTACAGCATCGATCGACGACTGCAAGGAGGAACCGAGCACGCATACGAGACAATAATAAGATTCCGGGAAAGTTATATTATTCTACATCGGCGAGACGGTATCGAAACTGTATTAGATCGATATTAGGAAATTACTCGCGGAGCTTCTGAGAAATCCCCCTGCGACTATTTCTACTCCGCCTTATTCTCTTGCTACTCGATAATTCGTTTTTCTTCCGCGTACTCGCGTTCCCCCCGTTTCGTATACTTTCGGCGAATGGAAGGAAGCGCGTATAACTGAATGAGCGACCAGACGACATTAATTTCGGCTATGTATCGCTACGTTATTCCAGAGAGTAAGTATACTTAAGTATTGATCCGTGTAGAAGTGCGTGATAATTCGTGAAATTTTTAGAAATTTAAATGGAGTGCTTTCCTGTTTTCATAGATACGAAATATACAGGATGAGGCATTTAAATTGAGAGACATAAATATCTACCTATAAAATAACGCATTTTAGAAAAAAAATTTTTCTTATTAAAGTTATTTGCTTTAAGAGGGTGAGGAGGAGAACTGTATGCTTTATTTTTAATTTAGCAGACACGTTCGAGGCCATTCCAAGGTCAACGTTTTCCCTTTAAAAATGGAAGCCTATATTTTTTTCAATAAATTCTTAATCTACACGTAAAAACAGAAAACTTTTGTCTAAAGGGTTTTTTATTTCTTTATTTATGTTCCATATAAAGAAAAAATGTTAACCTTAAAATGGCCTTGAAAACGTCTACTCAATGAAAAATAAAACATACAGTTTTCTTTCCCCCCCTGAAGAAAATAACTTTTATAAGAAACAATTTATTCTAAAATGCATTAATTGTTTTACAGATATCCATGTGTCTCAATTTAAATACCTCACCTGTAAAAACAATCTTAATATGAGATTGTACGTCTTCAGTTGTTAAACATTTTCAAGGTCTCTCTTTTAAGTTACTTTCTCCGAAAATCGTATCTGTACCACGTCTACGTCGGATTTAGAGCCCGATCGACTCTACTTGGAATAGCATCAGCGCAGATTCCAGGTACACGGCGGAAAAACGAAGGAAGAGGGAAAAGAGAGAAATAACGTCAAACGCAGACGGTTCGCCCTACGGCACGTCAGTCAATCGTTGCAGCCGTATAATTGCATTCTGAAATAAGGTATCAGCCAGCAGCGTAGAGTTTCGTAGGTATACGAGACCAGCCGCGAGACCAAGCAATTCAAATGTGCAGACGTGGAAGCGTGCAGGACCACGCACCGCATTTGCATTTCCCCTGGGAAATGAGTGCGGAAAAGTGCCTCTTATTGCTGGTCGCGTTGAATCGAATGGATTAATTGAACATTTCCTGCGACATTTCAGCGCTGGAAACGTAATTATGAAATGGTAAAATCGTCGTGACTTGCAGTCGGACGAACGTATTACTTATCGTTCGAGTTTCAAACACGAGAAAGCTCTGTGCTTTCTCATGTTTGACGTAGAAAGATTGCGCGTCGATCTGCTGCAGTTGCTGCTGCAAATGCCGGTGAAATTAGAAATGAATCATTGTGACGTTGAAGTAATGTACACTATAGAAATAATTGTATTTTTATACTTTTATATAAGGCTTTTTTCCAATATATATTTCATTTCATTAAAATTAGTATACCTATTTCGTTATTTTATTTCATAATTTTGTAAATTTCTGAAATTGTCCTTATAAATTTCATAACGGAGTGTATTAATTTTTATAATCAACGTATCGGATTAAAACTTTATGTATAACTATATTAAGTTTAATACATATTTGTTTACAATATAGTTATAAATATTTCCATCGTGTGTACAATTAATCAATTATTAGACGTAGACATTTTTTACGAAATAGTGCAAAGGATTGATAATACCAAACCGTCTATTAAAAAAATAGCGAGAAAGAAAAGACAATACATTCGATTAAAATCACGCAATTGCCGATGTAGGTACGTTTGCTTCAAAAATACCTTAGCATTAGACAGCGTCAAAGATATCCCAGTTTAACGCGCAAAGAGGAACATTGATGGGAAAAGTTTGTCCATCATTAATATATATGAGAATCTATCGACATTTTCTGATGCTAATAAACCATCGCCTCATTTATGTGAGAACGAAGACTGCAATTCATACCTATATACCCACACTCCCTTTACCATCAATGCACGCGAAACTTTGTAACAGTTAATCCGAAACTTTACTAGAGATTCCAAGTAAGTAGTTATGAAATTAATCGGACTAGCTCTTAAGGCGGTACTGCTTTGCGAGCGTGGTACCGCCGCACTGAGGTAAAGAGAACCGTGAAAAGTGGAGTGAATTTTCCGCGCGCTACCTACTTTCTTCCAAATAAAAGCTCGACTGAAAAATATAAACACAGCGAATTAAACACTAATTCGATGGCATCCTCTTAGGCTAACTTGCAATTCAATTTCGGGAATATCAAAAACGCCAAGAATTCTAATCGCTCTGACGTTTTTCGTACGCTGCGGATACCTTGTCGAACTCCCTCGAATATTCATTCGCGCGAGGAATAGGATAAAGTCGTTCATAGATCAATATTGCCATTGGCTGGCGGAGTAGGAATCGATAAAATTGAGCCACGCCCACTCTCGACAGCTCAACTGTAACGCACCGCGCATCCGTATATACACAGACGTATCATACGCCGATTAAATGCAAATTTATCGCCGGGAATTTGAAGCAGCTGCAAAGTGGAAGATCGGTATCGCGAACAAAGGGTTTCGCGCGGCGATATCAGTAGCGATGTCAGACAGGGCATTGCAGTTACGTACTATTTAGTTTTGAATATGCATGTACGTAATACATAGTACGCCTGTCCGCGCTGCGTGTATGCTGCCGCCAGATACCAGAACAACGCGCGCATAATTCACACTGGAGGATGGCTGGGTTGGGTCGTGATACAGGCCTGTTTAAGCACGCGAGATCTAACACGAGTGTATATCCTTCGAGGTATCAGTTGGAGTCGACGATGTATCCAGATTAAATGGATTTCTCCACTTCCTCTACTCCACACACACTGCGGCAGAATATATCGTTACGAAGCGCGTTTGATTAAATCTGGTCTTTATTGGGATAGCAGCGAGTAATATGTATATACGTCTATATTTTAATTAAGATAATCTCTTTACTCATATAAATTCTTATCGTGTGTCGATACACTGAGAGAAATAATTGCTGGTGCCAAAAGATGTCTCCTTCAGTGAAAAACATGATGTAATTTCAGGATCAAGCTATGGGTTTCTTTGTGCAAGAAAATATTTGATAGGCTCGAGTAATTGTTCTTTGCGCAGAAAGAATTTTTTGTTCCCATGAGGGTATATTCTTGATTCAAGAATATATATTCTTCGATCAAGAACCTGTATTCTTAAAAATTTGTAAGATCACAATATGTTCTTGATTCAAGAAACATTTTTTTGATACTAGCAACTATTTTTTTTCAGTATTAGAATTTAATTCTTTGTCTTGAAAGACAGGATATCGAAGTATATGCATGCTTTTTTTCAGATTTTTAAAAAGTGGCCAGAGCTATGAAAATACGGTATTTATTTCAATCAAGTGCAAATAAAATTACTGAAAACATTTTTTTTTTGATCGACGCAATTTTTCTTTGATTTTTCAACTCTCACTGCGCGCGCAGCAATCTCCATCGTAAGCAAATTTACTAAGATTTCTTAATTATTTGTTATAAATTACTGCCCTCTGATCGATGTATAAGAATATAATATTTATTCTTTGCATAATAATCTAGCGGTATGCAAAGTTTCATTACGGTAACCCAATTTTCCAACGTTTTTTTCTAAGTTACTGTGAATTTCCCATAAGAGCACGGGTTAAATTGTCACTTTTATTTCAGTTATAACTTTTTAATGAGTTAGTGAAGAGACTTGAAATTTTGCATACGACTTTCAAAGATATTAAAGAATCTTGGGGAAAAAATTGAGTAACTTCCTATATTTTTGATAATAGGTGTGAAACATCCTTAATAAATTCTTTTCACGGAATGTCTACAGGTATAATGCCCGCGTCTCAAATCGTGTCTCGCGTGCTCAGTAATCGGCGTTGCGAGTCCGTGTTACGTTAATAAAGCTGTTGGCAAGTGCGCGAGGGACCGAGAATCTTTGCTCCGCCAAAAAGAAAAAGAGAGCGGTTTATGTCCGACATGGTAATTTTTATTTCCCCGGATAAAAAGAGCTCTTACACGGCCTCTCCGATGCTTTCAACCTGACAGCTTTGCCTGCATGCAGGGATAAAAAGGGAGAAGGGAACACGCGAAATCGTTAAAACCGCAGAACTCGATGTCGGAGAGATCCGGGGCGAATATACGAGATGAAATTTTTCCTCGCAGGTGCGGAATATTTCGCATAGGTCTATTTTCTTGACAGTCCTTCCGACTTGATTTTTCTTGGTGTAGTTGGACTTTTTCCCAGATGAAAAAAATATCTACCAAAGATTTAATGTACTCTAAATCAGCAACTTTTAACGAATCCAATTAAAATTCAATAAAATCGCATTCAGTTTAATGAGAAATTAAAGAAATTTTATTTTTAGGCACATTTAATGTGAGCAAAAACCTTTTTTTCAATTAAAAGATTAATAAATTCTTGAATTATACGGACTAAGCAGTTGATATTACAGACGGATCTCTCTTCAGGTACATAGCTATCCCATAACTATTTCACCGGCTGTATCGTAGCGATATATAACGAGATAAGATTTCTCTTCGCAGGTGTGGAGTAATTTCGTATAGATCTATTTCCTTGAAAGAGTCCTTCCAACTTGATTTTTTTTGCTGCAGTTGCGCCTTGTTTCAGATGAAAAAAAATATGCATCAGAGGTTTAATGGGTACTCCAACAGTAATTTTTAATGAATCCAATTAAATTTTAATAAAATCGCATTCAATTTCGTGGAGAATTGAAGAAATATTATTTCTAGCAAAATTTAATTTTAACAAATCCCTTTTTCGATTAAAAGATTATTAAACTCTTGAATTATGCGGATTAAGCAGTCGAAATTACAGACGGATCTCTCTATCTCTCTCTCTCTCTCTCTCTCCCTCTCTCTCTTTCTCTCTCTCTCTCTCTGTTTATGTACATAGCTATCCCATAACTATTTCACCGGATGTACCATAGCGATATAGGAATCTACGAATCGACGAGTCCTAGAGAAAAAAAAAAAGATAAACACGGGGTTCACACATTCTCGTGGAAAGTTATCGCTCGACTTCTTCGATGCAAATGGTTACTGTTACCAGTTATAATGACGCAAAGTTTATACTCGTTCTCGATTTCAACGAATATATAGTCGATATCTAGCCCCGTCGTCGAGAGCTATCGGAAATATTGCAATACTACGGCAATGGCATAGCTTGTCGATATCTCGAGAAGCGCTTAAACAAACAGCGTATCTTTCTGCTTCTATAGGGTGGGGTATCACGGCTCTCGAAGCTCCTATCTTCAGACCAAGAGCTACTGCTACCGGCTGCTCCGTGATCTTCCTCCATTACTCTTTCTCTCCCTTCTTGCGAGAAATTCTTGTCTACAAGTGGTTCGTCGGGTGAACCGCACATTGTGCAAGTGCAGGTACATACGCGGAGCGTATCTCCAAGCTCAAATATTGACCATTGATATGGTGGAATATGGTGAAGCATTTATCGCGAAGCAGGGGATTTGTGGTCTTTGCGAGCGGTTAAATATAAGTGCAAAGAAGCTGCGAAAGCTTGCGTGATAGATAAAAAGCGTGACTTTACACGGAAAAAAATAAATCGTGACATGTACAAAGTTTGAGGTAAATTTCGGGACAAGGCCAATTTATTGTTAGGATAACTGCAATTTAGTAAAAATTACAGCAAGGCTCGCAACTTCTACAAATTTTAGTATAATTTTTACTAAAATTGTAGTTATTACAACAATAGATTAGCCTTGTACCGAAAATTACAACAAACTTTGTAAATGCTACGATGTACTTTCCTCCGTGTGTATAAACTTTGTATTAGAGATATAAAAATGTGCGCGTTTTGAAATGAATTCTTTTTCTGCCATAACGGATTTTCAATTTATTACGCATGACATCCCATTTTGTTCTTTGAATGCGATATATTTATTGACGCGAATGTGTCAAAGTATGTAATCGCACGCCGATTTTGTACGGCGGCAATTCAGTGGCGGGTAGCGTACCACCGTCGCACCACACATTGCTTTGAATATTTATTAACATGCTGAAAAACGATTCGGGTGCCTAAATAAACGGACATGGAAAACGTGTTGATCTTTCAATTATTTACGAACGGATGCCATAGGTTCCCCAATAAACGGTCGCTTCCTTCCACTCTCCATATTTACGTAAAGCTGTGTAATTTATTATAGACTGCTATTCGATGCGACATCCTTTGATGACCGTAATATGGGTCTACGAAGTGTGATGAGAGGACTAACGAGGGAGAATGCAGAGATATTTTCTATTCCCCCCCCCCCCCCCCCCCGAATATCAGTATCTATTCTCTTATAGATAAAGAAATAATTGCTGATGGCAAAAAAAATTGTCCTCGTTCAAAAATATGGTATAATTCTAGGACCAAGCCATGGTTCTCTTCATGTAAGAAAGTATTCGATGGGCTCGAGTAATTATTTTTTTTTCGGCGCAGAAAGAATTTCTTAATCCCACGATGGTATTCTTGAATCGAGAATATAATATTTTTCATTGAATAATGTGTATTCTTAAAAATTTGTAAAATCATATGTTCTTGGTTCAAGAAATAGCTTTTTGACACTAACAATTATTTATCTCTGTGTAATGGGATGAAAACCTTCCTGCGAATATGATAGATAAGTAAAATGAAAAAAAAGTTGTCACAGCGTTAATATTCTACGTACGTGAAAATACGAACGTATTCGTCATACCATTTCTCTTTATACCTCTTCACTTAGAAATTGAAAGCAAAAAGTAGAAACCTACAATAAAGCTGATTCAGGAAATAAAGAAAAAAATATCAGTTTCGTTTATAACCTCTGGCTCAGGAATAAAATTATCCTATCTAGATAATTCTTAATCGAGAAATGTCCTATCAAATATTTTACGCGAGCTTTTCCAAAATGACAAAGTTTTATTAAAATCGAAACTCGATATTAAAAGCTCCTTAGAGGCCAAATCCGAATCAGGGAGAGTGACTACTCCTTCCGCTCGCTCGTTCCACTCGACATTTGGCCCCGTAGTGGGCGTAGAATTCGTAAAGTTTCAACGAACCTGAGAGGGCTTTGCCTCGACCGAGAGAAAGGCGCGAACGCGTCGAGATTTCCAATTATTTTGTCTGGACTGTCACTGCTCGTATGTTGTTCGAAACGAAACCTGCTGCTCGGGTATGTAACTTCGGCTAAAAGCACTCTATAGGTGGTGAACAAGTTTTCCGAGTCGTCTGTACTCGGAGTGCCGAACTACCGGGGAGTTTCACGAGCGTTCCGGAGCTTTCGGACGAGGGAAGTCGAAACCGTTGTACCCGATGCCAAATAGTAAATCGATAGGCGAATTCGTTACCGCGAATATTTGCTGCCGCGGTTCGACTAATGCGAGGAGCATTAGAGGGAGGGAGGGGGAGAGAGAGAGAGAGAGAGACAAAGAGCTTGTTACAGTTATTCCATCCCGGTGCGCCGCTCCAAAAACGTAATCGATTATCAAATTTTGGGGACAATATCAGAGTGCGCACTCAGTCTTAAGGTAAGCTATATTGAGACAAAAAATAGATGGTGCCAAAAGAATGTTCTCTTCAATCTCAAGAACATGATATCGTGTCACTAATACTAAATGCCCTTTCGCCTTTAATTTTTCAAGTTTTCATTTTACCTTTTTTTGGCATTTTTTACATACTTCTATCAATTGTGAGAACATATTTTTTTATAAGCTCTTTTGGTTTTTACAATGCCAAAATGGTGTAAAGTAGAACACACGATCTTTTGGCTTTAGTGACGCGATGTAATAATTGCAGAATCAAGCTATGGTTTTTGTCATGCGAAAAAACATTTAACAGATTGAAGTAATTATTTTCTTCGCACAGGAAGAATTTCTAGTCCCAACAGAAGTGTCCTTGAATCAAAAATATACGTTCTTCTACCAAGATCTATATTTTTAAACACCTTTAAGATCATGCTATATTTTCAAGAAATATTTTTTAAGCCCTAGCTGTTATTTCTCTCAGTGTTATATACAGCTGATCTTTTAACGCGACAGATTTCCAAAAACAGACAGAAATTCAAAGACTGGACGAACTGCTAAATCATAGCCGCGTTGCTGATGTCAGGTTTCCCGCGCAGAAATCGAATTTGTATCTCGTTGCACTCGGATGCGCGCTCATGACACGAGAGAGATGCATCGACCGATCGACACCGCGAGGTTAAGGGCCTCGCTTTCCGGCGTGGTACCGTGATGTGAGCAAGCATCCAGGCGTAAAATATGCAGCCTTGCTCGTCACTTTGCTATTCCTTGTAGCAGTTGAACAACTTACGCGATCTAGTTGGATATCAAATCGAGCAAACGCCACGCAATGACCTATAGCTTCGTAGCATCGTATTCTGCCACTCGTATTTCTCTTATAGAGGAAGGGGTTGATTAAAATCTCGATACACCGAAACGTAATACTTCAAAATGACCTATTCTTTTCCATAGTACAGTTTGAAATATAATGAATAAACCTCCCTGATTATCAAAATAGTCAAACTCTTTTAAGACAACTTAAATCTCCTATTTAAAAGCAAAATAACAAATCTGAAATTGTGCACGATTTATTGCTCGAAATACTCTTACCAAAATTCACTAAAAAATGGAATTTCATATTTGGATTTCTCTTAAAGAGGAAAGGGGTTGATTAAAATCTCGATGTATCAAAGCTTAATGCTCCATAGAATTACCTATTCTTTTCCGTAGTATAATTTAGAATATAATTGACAAACCTCCCTGATTATTAAAATAGTCAAACTCTTTTAAGACAATTTAATTCATATTTAAAGGCAAAATAACAAATTTTAAATCTTTGACGATCTACTGCTCGAAATGTTCTTACAAAAAATCACTAATAATTGGACTTTAATATCTAAACTTGCAGAGAACAATAAATGCTAATATTGTCTTTCGTAATATAACATTAAGCATCATTAATCCCTTCGATTTCGACACTTATTTTCATTTTTCCGAACGAACACTACCTAAATAATTATACCGGTATTAAATTGACCGAGACATAAATGCGACTCCTCATTTATCTAAACTTTTGCGTAAGTTATAATGAACTCGACCATCAGCGGCCAGTTTCAAAGTCAACTCTCGGCGAGCGTAATCGAGTGTATCGGTAGTACCTACCGTAAGGGTAAGCGGACGACATTCCTGCAGCGTAGAAGTGTCTGGCAGTGGCGCGCGCCCGCAACATACCGCAATTGCGGTGGTCATTTTACGTATGCTGGGTTAGCCAGGAATGTTAATAGAAAATACTCATTGTCTCTGAAGTTTAATTATGAGGTGAGGAGGGCAGACGCGAGGTCGCCTCTGCGAAAATTCGAGCAGAGAAGTCTGCAGTACGATCAGCAAGCGTTGGGTATAGACCGCCCGCGCCGTTTCACAGAAGAAGAGAGAACTGAATCTCGAGAAATAAATCTCGGCGGTTTAAGTGTCGCGCGTTCGACGTCGAAAAGCCGTCGCGCGTCACGAAGAGGGAGAAGATTCATGGCGGGTCGATCGAATTCGGTACCATCCGCACGAAATGCGAAGGTGAACCGTAGGGAAACGGTATAATATTTAAACGTCGAACGAGGCAAAGTTAGCCGATAAATGTACCATCGAACGCCGTGTAAAAAATGCTTGCACTGAATTTACCGTAATGCATCGGAAAATATATGCACATAGAGATTAGGAAATTTACCGCGTATTTGAATTCGGTTTACATACTACACATATTTATACGAGACTTTCTAACGGGAAGGAAAATAAAAATTGTGACGAGAACAACCGATTTTTATTTCATTTCGCTGATGGAAAATTGTCGACAAAGCTTTTAACTCTCGAGAAATATTAGTATTAAATCTAAAATTTCCTTAAACTCCAAAATTTCCAACTTTTCACTCATGCTTCGCTAGTTTATTTACGAAAGCATTTTGAGAGTGGATCAATTTTGGTTATCCGACACGCCCAATCTGAGGATCGAAAATAATAGCGGAAAGTGTATTGAAACTGATTTGAAGTTTCGGGATATCGTAGCACTTCGATAACATCAATTCTAAACATAAAAGTAAACATCACGGGGATGTTATGCTTCCACATAGCACGTGAGTAAAAGTGGAGTTATGAGTATCGCTTCTCTTCAATGCGAGCTAGTGATACACATGTACCTACATGGCAAAGTGGTTTTAAGGGGAGAATAAGGGCCTCTTGGCCTCCATATTCAAATTACGAAAGACTTCAAATAAAAGAGGAATGTCCGCGAGAAAAAAACGGGCCACAATCAGCCGAGTCAGTACTTTGCGCGCAGCGCAAAAAGCTCTAGAAAAAAAAGACATTCCCGCATCGACCGCGCGCGTCCGACAAAAAATGAAAACAGCACGATAATCCATACTTCGCGAGCGCCGACGCCGCTTCGACTCCGAGTAGGTCGAATTTCGGTGCGGCTCGTATATTCCCGCATGCGAGCCGCGTGCACCTAATGCAAATACAGCCACGTAGGTATGTACGCGCATGCAAACGAATCCCACCTATGTATCTATAAATATCACGGCGAGTGTCAGATTTTGCATAAAAATAATACCGGCCCTCAAGACTGTGTGCGCGACCTACATGTCTCTGGTGGTTCCAGCGCGGTGTCTCTGTATGATTCCCGCTTTCGGAGATGCGATTACGGACCGTTCCGCGGGGAAATAAAATGAAAGGACAATAGCGCGCGCGACGGTTGCAAGGCTAAAATGGAATTAGTGAGTGCGGCGCGGAGCTTGGAGGATGGCAATTGTTCTGGGGGAGGAGCGCCGTTCGAAAGAGCAAAGCTTCTATTTAGGGGAGGGTTGATAGTGTAACCGGTTAAACACTTTAGAGATGGCCCATCGTCACAATGATTAGAAGCACAGGGGCTGATTTAAGTACCCGCCGTTTCACGCCACTTTCTCTTTTCTCACTGATCGATCGAAATGGAAATCGATATCCGTTCGTCCGAATTTTGATATTGTAGCATCACGAAGAGGATATTACGGTAGAGATTTCCAAGAGTGCGCCGCGAACTTCAATGATATTACTCGCGTCGAGCCTCGATTGTTTCGTGACGGCAACCGGGAATATAAATGGTCGAATTTGAAGATAACGCATTGGGGGGGGGGGGGGGGGTATGCATTTACGTATTTAAAAACAATTATTCTCTCCTGAGGCGATATATATCTATACATATAAAAGAGCATGTCTTGACTGATCAGATTGACTGATTCGTGAACGTTGAATTGAAAGCGATGGTGTTAATTACATGAAATTTTGAAAGTAGGTTTCTTTTGCAAGGATTTTACGAAATTCTTCCATCAAGGTGGTAAAATAGGAGTCGTGTAAGTTTATATGAAAATTCGTCATTTTTTAATTTTGATCCATAAAAATTGCTACTTGAACGTAAGGTTAAAAATGAAGAAAGACGTATTTTAGGATTTTCGGAAATTTATCCCTCAAGGAGGTACAATAGGACATGAAAATTTGGATGGGAATTTCTATTTATTTCGAAATCCACGTGGACAAAGTCGCAGGCGGAAAGCTACACTGAGAAAAAGAACTTGATCAATTTAACCTAAATCCTAAAAACGATTTAGTGAAATATAGATTCTAAATCTGTTTGGTTAAACTGACCATTTTTTAGTTAGAATAACTAAACGTTTGATTGCCATAATTAAACATATGGTTAGAATAACTAGATATTTGGTTCAACCTATTAATATTTTGGTTAGAATAACTAAATGTGTTTAATTAAATGCATTTTGCCATTTTAATCTAATTATTTTTCTCAGTACAGTCATACATAGACTCGAACAACACTGAAGCTAGAAGTCGGAATCGGGAACCGTGTGACGATTTCGACGATTACACTAAGAGGAAAATCTGTTTAGAAGAACCATAATTTAACTAGAAATCGCGGTCGATTTTGGTGCTAACCGTGATTCTATATTCTTCTAAACAGTGAACTTCTGGTTACAGTATTACAAGAGATTACGCGATTGATATATCTCCCTTTTTATATAATTGATATCACCATGGAGAAATATTGGCGATCTACTTTTCTGATTAATTTAGCCATGGTGCATGGCTATCATAAATTGCAAACTTATTATTACTATAATCACGTAACAAAAGTTACTTCGACTGCATTCAGGGTCTGTTTAATTGTAAATATAGTAGGTACTAGTAACCAGGAAAATTCAACCTTGCGATTATGGTTGGTTTTACTATTCATTTTTCTTTCAGTGTAACCTCGGCGCCATTAGACTATCGATAAGCATACGTATCGAATAAATAATAAAATCGTGATTCTCTGTTGTTGGAAAAGCTCGTAACGAAGTCAGTCGGTGCAGATTTTGGCTAGTGTAATACGATATATCGTCTCGTGTACCTAGTTTCAATATGCGTCACAGCTGGCGTAACGTCCACTGAACTACCACATATATAATACATTCATATCGATACCTCACGGTAATACTCGATACTGTACATTTTTATAGGTCAGTTTTCGATGTGAGAAATGAGAAAGAATAAAATGAATAAAGCTTTGGCATGCGAAAAAATAATACAATTGCTACGTTTGATGCTCCCCCCGTAAATGGAAGCGATTTTGTTGATTTGCGCACCGGATAAGAGAATATTTTGATTTCTCAACATTTCTATTTGCTTGATTTGAATTTGTTTGATCTAAATATAAATCTTTATATAAATAAAAGTACCATCTTTTTTTTTTATTTCAATGAGATAAATATTCACTTGAGTCAATCTTAATTAAATTTAGTATGGAAACTGAATTAAGTTCTTTTGAATTATATAAGTAATTTGGTAACTATTCTTTTCTGTGTCGAATGTAATTATCAAATAATCTCTATTGATCGTAATAGGACTCTCTCGTTGCAGGATTTTTAAGATTTAGCCACGGATAACACAACATATATTTTATAAATACGATGCCCTCATATATATAAATGGCTCATGAAACGAGAATCGGGTGACCGGTTGAAATCCATGGCTTTCGGTAAAACATTTATTCGCGTAAATATTAATGCGAAACTATCGTCGACGTCCCTTCGCGTTGGACAGGAAATGTTGAATGCGCGGGCGAATAATTAATGAACTGTCATTTATAGTGAATTATCACGCACCTTTTCATAATCTCTCGTGGTAGTATTTGACGTGGAAATTTCGAAACCACAGTTTAACCACCGGATGAAAATGAGGAGCGGAAAGGGATTCTGATCTGAACATTTCGATAGACTTATTCGGAATAGATTAATTAAGGCATCGTGTCTTCAACAGCTGCCCAATAATTGAATGGTAAGTGTTGAATATGTCACATAAATTCTAATAAATTATTGGACATTTTTTCTGAAAATAGTCGATTTTCTTATGATCCGAAGATATTTGAAAACATTTCAAGAAATTACAGGATAATCATTTTGTCGCAATATTTCGTTCCTTGAAGAAATCGAAATATTGTATATTATATAATGTAAAATAACAAACGATAACCAATCACGAAAAAAAAAACAATCACCGAATCTGTAAGCCACGATTAAAAATAATATAGATAGTGACAGTTTTTGGCTCGAAGAGCTAGAACGAATTTTACCCGGTGTCTCTTTAACTATACGTAAACATTACGTGTGATGATTCAAACATTCGTATCATGGGAATTGCGATGAATACTTAATGAAGAGCCCTTATCTCGATACACTCACGACTATCCAGCTCGTTCGTATACGCTTATTCGTGACGATCAACCATATGCTCCAAAGACGATAAGGATCGCGGAGTTTTTAGTAAATTGGGCGTGTTATGATGTCACGTACCCAAGATAGCTATAACCAAACAGTATAATTTTTATCCATATAAAATACACCGGTGAGAATAATTAATCCTATCTTCGACATCATTATTGACTAGCAAAAAGTAAAGATCCCTGTTTATAACGCGTTCGATAAAATATATTACACTCAAAACACAAAACCAAAAACGATCTCTCGAAGGAGGGATCAGAATATTTATGTCAATTCCACTTCACTTGACCAATACGTACAATCAACCCCTACAGTACTCACTAAATTGCACCGCAAAGGAAACGCAACTCTCACTGGATCCATTTTTCCACTCCGCTCCCGTTATCGAGCTTCGCTCGTAGAAATTCTGATCTCGGAAGAAATCTCAAACCTCGCACCAGTAAGAAAGTCGGAGCACGGCGAGTAAAGTTCGAACGACGCGATCAAATCGCTTCGAATCGCTTTCGATTCGTTCGAATTCAACGATCAACGAGAGACGGTAAAAAAAAGTCGCCTTCGATCGGTTCCTCGTCGAGTTTTGACCCACGTGCCGAGCGCGCGAATTGCAAACTGCTCCACTTTTCGGTCTCAACGACTACGCGACGAATACATTTTACCTCGTCGTTTCTCTTCGAAATCGCGAAACTCCTCAAAGATGAGAAACACCGAAATATCGTATCACGATAAATTTCCAGCCCCGATAGAATCATCCACAGACCGCGCACCACCCCCGTAGCCACCACGTTCTACAACCCCATCGTTAACGAACTCGCCCGAAACCGTATTCTCAAAGAGGAAACGAAACAGCGGAGCGCCGCGAGAGTAAAAGCGAGATGGGAAAAGAGCCTCGCGGATCCAGAGAGAAGGGGGGAGGAAATATTCAGCCGCATAACTCACCGAATAGAGCGTCGAGCGAAACGTGACTGAAATACCGTAGACTCCGGAGCGAGGAACGAATTCACTTGCCGAAGAAACTCACACGCGCGAATTTCGATCCCCGGACGAAAACGGCAGCGAGAACCGGATCGAGAACGGACGTGCGACGGGATTCACGCGGCGCTCTGCGAACCGGCACGGGCACTCGAATTTGATAACTGCTCCTCGCAAGCGTGAGAGCCGGCAGTCGCGCGGCACCGGCACGGGAGACCGTTCACGACGAACGTGTGCACACAGCGCCCGACCGATAAGCGACGTCGCGACGACTAGCGAGCGCAGACTGACTCGACGGCCGACGCTGGACGTCCCGACGCAACGTCGAGGGCGCTCGCCTTTTCTCGCGATTCTTCGGCTGCAGCAGCGTCGGCCGGCCCGCGCATCATCCCCTAATATCCGCACAGCCGTTCTTTCGCGCACCCTTCGCCTCCCACGACGGAAGATGGTAGAGCGCCGGTGGTGGGGTAGGTTGTTGGGCGGCGCGCGGGTGGTGCGCGGGTGGAGGATGCAACAGTTGCTCATCTGACGCCTCCGAGCGTCGCAACGCACGACGTCACGTTCTCGCGGATACACTCCGTGCCAGGCAGCCGCCACTGACGCCGCCACCACCGACGCTGCAAACAGCACCACCGACGCAACGCTAAAAGGGAGGGGGTGGTTGAGACTCTCGGGATTCGTACTGCGTGGACTACTGTATCGCGTACGCGTAGACGGCCGTATGTGCACGAGTTTATGCACAACGAAGCTATGGGGGGAATTGGATGTAATATTTAGATACCTATGGATGTAACTCTGCGCAGGGGGTTCCCCAAGAACTGGCGTTCGACGGTCTTTCGGTCTAACGATAAGTTTCAGAAATAACTAACTGTAAAATGGGTTTCACTGTTGGAAATTTGTGCGAATCGTTTTTTGATGCGACATAAATATGTGTGGATTATTTAAATATTTTCATTTATATTAAATGACTAGATGTGGAGTAATTCTCGGAGTGCTTCACAGAGACGCGTGTTTAAAGAGTCCTTTTAGCGGGAAATTTAATTAAATCGGTTGTGAAACTGAAAAGAGTCGGTTTTTCGAAGAAGTCCTAGATTCAAATATTGACAAGAAAAAAAATATATATATGTAGGGTGTTCCACGCCAGATCGACAAAACTCTGACCCTTACCATCGTGAATTTGCTTCGCGATTTTTTCCGGCCACTCTAAAAGGCGTTCAGTTTCTTTCATTTCGTTCGTGGCGGCGTTCATAAATTATGAACTTTTTAAGATGATCAAGAAACGCAATTTTTTTTTAATTCTGGAAAAGCTCTCAAAAATCTTCCGATCAATTACAATCAATTTAAGACTCGTCCGAAAGTAATAAAATTTGGTTCATTATTTCGTGATAAACTTCAAAGATATTTTTTTCACGAAAATAATTTTTGTACCTGGTTTAAATTCTGTAAGAAATATTAGAATATTCTCTCGGATGAATAAAAATCACTTCAAAAGTCAAATTAACTTTTTCCGAAATTATTTCGAAAAATTTTGGAAAAAATTAGTTTTACTTTTGAAGTGATTTTTATTCAGTAGGGAATATTCTAATATTTTCTATATAGAATTTGTGTGTGTGTGTGTGTGTGTGAACTAAGTTTAAAAACGATTTTTCTGAAAAAAATGTATTGGAAATGTATAAAAAAAAATAGTAAACAAACTTTTTACCAGTTTTAGATGAGTCTTAAACTAGTTGTAACTTCTCCGAAAATTTTTCAGAATTTTTTCAGAATTTAAAAAAATGCACAATTCATGATGACGGTCAAAGGCTTGTCGATCTGTTATGGAACACCCCATATACATTTCGTGGAACAAAAATTTAGTAAAAGCAAACATAAATTTTACTAAAACCTGCGTGTACTTTTTAAAAAATATTTCCAACTCAACCGTTTAATCAAATACATGGTCACCTTTTCCTCCTCCCTCTTTACACGATGCACTCCCACGAACTTTTCTTCTCGTAATTTCAAATACCATTCGTTAACTTTAAATGCACCATTTCCCCAGTGTGCAACCACCGTCGGCAAACGAATAAAAAATACCACCAAGAAAAACGCACCCGTGAACTTTATCGCAGATTGCCGACCCCCGTCATTATATTTCATACGGCGTCCTCCACATGCCTTCTAGAAGCTTCTTATCTCATTTCATCCGGGTAACAGTAGATGTACCCAGTCACACTGCAGCGAGACAAATTTGTCTAGTTCTTGCCGTTATTTACTACGCGTCCAGGAGCGCTCATCTCTCTAACAAGTGAGACAAAAGAAACGAAAAAAGGTGAGTAGGTACGATATTCATTCGCGTAGTTTGTCATTAGGTCGGTTTACACGAGAGGAGATGCCTACAATCGTCGTTCAAGTCTTTCTTTCGACATTTTCGTCGCGTGCGAAACATGCGCCACCCTATACCGCGTTACATATGTGTCTTCGTCTCTTCACCGTCGTCTTCCATGTGTGTGTACGATAGAAACGTTCTTTACATACACAACCATGTAGGGAAGATCGGGGTAGGTTGCATCGATGTTTTCTTTTTTTCTCCATTTGACTGAAATTGAGAATTAGTTTTCGAGAGCTACGTAATATAGTTTAACGTATTGGGAATAAGACTGTGGAACGATATATTGAAGTTATTTAAAAAATGAACGGAGTTATAAAGAAAAACAATAGTCTATACGCGCGTTGTCTTTTGCCCCACGTTCAGGATTATTGTATCAGTGCTTGGATACGTTGAACCAATTAACATTTTGAAGAACTTTTCAATGCTTATTAAGTCATTAGCATAAAATTAGTTAACAGAACTCCTCTAGATATCCTGAAACACAATTAATATTATACAAACAAAATAAGCGTCGTTATTGGCACACGAAAAATGTGCCCACCCTAAGTACATTTTCTTTTATAAAACTGGCGGGATTGTGCTCATACCGTAGTGCTTTCTACTAATAAGGGACCAAACTATGACTCGACTAATCCTGTAATTTATCTTCCGCCGGAGGATTTCCTAGAAAAAATTGATATGTTACACTCGTGTTGCAACCTGCCCCGTTCTCCCCTATGTATTGCACAACCGGCACAAAAGTCAAGACATGCGTCAGTCCCCGGAAACCGAGTCACTCTCTCCGCCAGCGGCATCAGTATGCCAGGGCGGTGCAGTCGGTTAGGCAATGCGATTACCGCAAGGCATCCCTTATTACCGCGTCCCTTCTCTTTTCAACCCCCTCGATGCGCGCGAGGCCGGAACTGTAGACATCTCGTGCATCTATCCGCAGCCTGTGTGATAACCATATGCCTGCATGTGGGTATGTACGTATGATCGGTACTTATCCACGTACTTAGTTACACCGAAATTATGTATGTACGGAGCGAGGCTGCCGCTTATAGGAATATTCTACTGCCATTGATGATGAACAGGCTACATGCAGGCTACGTTCGCTCGAAGCTGCACGTCAAATACTGTATCGGAGCATGATCTAGAGCCTAATAGAGCACATCGCACCATGGGTTAAATCCTCGGTCTGGTTCTATAGACGTGCGTACACTGAGAAAAATAACTTGGTCAAAATGAAAACACGCATCTGAATAAACGAGTTTATTTATTCTAGCAAAATTACTAGTAAAATGAACCAAATATTTAGTTATTCCAACTACATGTTCAGTTATTCTAATTATAACACATGTCTAGTTAGAATAACCAGACAGACAGAGGATCCATATTTCACCAAAGGGTTTGGTTTTGATCTCCAATATTTTGGATAAATTGACCAGATTATTTTGTTCAGTGTACTTGGACTCATTGCGCGATTCATTTATCAATCTGGAAAGCAATTCGAGAGCATTCGTATTAAACCCTGATAATTACGATTGCCAGTGGAAGCTAAAAGCGAGTTAACCAAGAAATTCCTTGAAATAGCCGTATGCGTGTTCCGTCCAAATGACATCTCGAAATAGTTATTTTCGTTATGAGGGCGTGAAGCGCTGTTTTTAACGAGTGTGAAGTTTGCCGCACGAGCGAAGCGAGTACGGCAATCACACTCGTTAAAACGGCGCGAAACAACCGAATAACGAATTCTATTTTTTGTCACTAAGTGTTAAATCCGAGGTTGACGATTTCACGCACTGCGCAGGTTATTTCACGCACTGCGCAACTTTTCACGAATTGGTGTGTGAAAGATGATTTCACATGCGTCAAGGACGCCCATGAAACCGAGTATTTGACACTGAGTGACAAAAAAGCAATTCGTTGTTAATCAACCGATTAAACGCGAGAAGCCGAAACGTAGTTTTCCGAAACAAAAGAGAAATTACGTCACGAGACGTGACAGCGGCAGTGGCTTTGCGCAGCAAGGCGTTCTCTCAGCGTGAAACAAACTGCGGGGCGAGAATAGTTATGACTTTATGAGGATTACATACCGAGAAAGCTTCCGTGCTTCCGAGACGGGAGAAGGAATAATTATTTCCGCTCAACGGGCGCGCTCGAGACTCGTTTTGCAGCTTTTTGCTGGCAGGCGACACGGTGCACGCTCGGAGAGAAATTGTACAGTCGAATCTCCCGAGATTTCGTGACTCGCGGAGGAGCAGTGTCATTTGAAATAATCCCGAAAATGTAATAAACATGATAAAAATACGTCCAAAACGGTGGTCGAGTGATTTGTTCCAGAGAATTTGATTCTTGGCAAAAAGTCGTTCCGAGGGGTGACGTCGTGGGAAGTCGGACTGTATTTCTCCGCAGCGAGGAAGCGATACCTTCTAATCGGGTATGCATGTAGAGATGCCGACGTGATCTCGGAGAGGTTCAAATTATCGAACGCGGGGTGAAGGGTGAAAATAAGAGTAATACTCACGCTCCCTAGTACTTGGTTTCTATACAACTGGTTCAAGTGCAACGCATAATTATTCGCTCCCGACTTGGACCGAGTTCAACAATTCGCCTAACAATGCCGCTACATTAATTCGCTCGTACCTATTTCCAGAATTCCCCTATGCGCCTCACAAGTAGACTCTTGGGTGAAATTCTAATAAATTTCATTTCACCAGTTTTACACACATATTGAAATACCGAAAAGTGAGTTCATAAACGATCGACTCCTGTTGCACTATTCTGCAATACGTTCATTACAAATAGATCGAGGTGATTTTTCGTACAAAATATTTGTACATAAATTAAATTCCGATATGTCTGCATTAATATTGATTTTTGGTGGTTCTAATTCTAATAAACTTCATCCTTGCTACCAAAGAACTCGGTAAAGTTTAAAATCCCCGATCGAATGGTAGTAGTTGGACCGTTCCAAGAGCCGCGACAATTTGCAACGACCTGGAAATAATTTGCTTTTGAAATTCGAGCTCCCCTCTACTCGGCCGACCAATCTTTAGAAGTGCCTACCAGCTATCGTTAGACTCCGGCAACGGCTTTTGGCACCCAAAACGATAACTACTTTCAGAACCGCGGGTTACGCGCACTCGGGTGAAGTACTCTCGATCGAAGTAGGCAATGGTAATGTAAAACACTGTAGTACCCGCTTCAGAGGGTATTCCCGCGCGTCGACTCGAGCGTGAACACACGGTAGGTATTATACTTTCCTCCTTCTCTCTCTCTCTTCCCCCCTTGCTCTCTATCTCTCCTTCGTACACTTTCCGACTTTTTGTTGGAACTCTCTTGGATATGGAGCACTGCACGATCCGGCTAAATGTCAAGGGACTCGTTTAATAGTAATTTTATCCCTATTTTTTTTAGCATTCGCGCTTGTAATTATGCACTTCTATTTCTCACATTAAAAACAATAATATTGCCCCAAACAAAAACTATTCGGCAGACACAATTTCCTTGAGGATTTCTTAATTATTACAATCCTCTCGTAGAGCCGAACTCTTAAGAGGGCACATACATACATTGACGAAACTAGGGTCGCATATACGAAATTTTTTAGAGAAATAAAAAACATTAATTTAACACTCATTTGTATACCTAAATATACATCTCTTAAAGTATCTTCGATAAAATTGATGCTTAAAATTATTCAAAAATTGCAGATTAATAGCCATTAGCACCGAGGGTGTCGTCCAGTATAGCGGTTCGTGAGGGTCACTGTAACTTTCGCAGGCCTTATCCAAAAACCAAACATCAAAGAGATTCTTAGACTATTAAAATATCTAGTCTTTGCCATAGTCGATTTTAAAATAATTGATTTAAAAGAAAACGGCTGCCATTTAAATTTGGGTAAATGATTTTCGTGAAAAATTTACTAATTTTCGGACTATTAAAAAAATAGTGCTAAAAAAATTCGTACTATAAAGCCTACGTAATTTTATGCAGGTTATGCTGTATAAATTTAACGCTAATCGATTCAGCCATTTCCAAGATATGTTAACCACCGATTTCGAAAACGAAGTTTCGAAATAATTGTGTTTGTTTTTCCGTCCAGGTTAGACTTGCATTACGTCGCTTCATTCAAAGTTCTATATCTTAGTCACCTTAGCGAATACTGAGTCTGAATTTTTTAGAAAAAATTCTTACACTTGTTTTTTTTTTCAAAAACGTAAAAAAAAAGTCGAATTTCTTGGCCAACCTATAGGCGTATATACCCCGTAAATGAGAAATGTATTTCTGTGCTAAACCACCAAAAATTCTTTAGATGTACAAAAATGGCTGCAAAATTGAAAACTATTCATACTCGTCCCCAATATAATTGCATCAATTGCCATTAAATTTTATCCCCTCTCCTCATTCACTGATACCATGCCAGCAGTTTTCCGCGACAAATGGCGCCAATTAGAGCGATAATCGCAGGCACCTCCAGGAGGAATTCGACCTCGTAATTTTACCGGGAGGGACACAAAAATCACGAAGACCATGCGGGAGCTCTCGCCGAGATTTCCTAATTTTTCAGATTCTCTCAAAGAACCGTGCGTTGAGTACGTGTGCAGGCATACCTGGCTGCAACGAATCTTCACGAGGGCTACGTGAAAATGCCGTCGTCTTTCGCGAACGAGCGCCGCCCGCAATCCAGGAAAGAAAATAACTCGACGGTTCGTCAAAGCACAGCTCCTTTGCGAAAACGGCGTAGCGTTGTATATAATACCTTATCGCATCTGCGCAAGCCGTAAAACGTTTCCGTCAGGAACGCAGGTCTTGTGTGTGTATGCGAGCTAAATATCGTTCCCGGAATACCTGCACCTTGCACACGCCTTTCTCTTTCAGATCTGTTTTCATCCGCTTTGCCACAGCGTCAATATCTCCCGACCCAACCGAAAACAAAGGGAATCGAGGTGGAGAAAACGCGAATGCGAAAAATCTACGGGTAGATTTCGCAACGCCATTTCATTCTTATTTCATCATCGTTATTCACTGTGAGAAATAATTGCTAACGCTGAATTGTTTTCTTCGATCAAAAACATGATGTAACCTTAGGATGAAGCTCATTCATTTTGTTTTAATAATTTTCTTTAACCAAATATACCCACATCACTTCCACGCAACATTGTTCGGCCAGATATTTTTATATAATAATATCATTTCAATTGAGGATATTCAGCATTTCATATAAATATAAACACATACAAAATATAAATTGAAAGTAGGCGTGCGGCAAAAACGAATATTACAGAAAAAATAGTTAATTAATAATGTATCATAGAAATGTAATGCATGTGCAGTAACGAATATATTGACTGAATATAGGTATTGTAAATTAAATCCCCCTACATATATAATCGCTTGCAATTATCAATTAAATTTCAAGGTGATAAAACTAAAACTAATGAAAAATAAAAACAATCAAAATTAGGCTCTTATATTTGTAACGTAATTCTGAACAAAACGTAATGGAAAGTCTGTGCATACATTGCATTAGGTGTACAATTTTGCTTAGGCCGTTTTCTTATACCAGTTTAATGTAAAAATCAGCGGGAGCAAAGTTGTACACCTAATAATTAAAAATCAATAATTTGATTTAATTTAGATAATAACATAATGTTGATTTAAAAAATATTGGCATCATAAAAACATTTAACGCTTTGAATATTGTAATTAAGTAAAATTATTATATGAATTAAGTTGGATACGAATGAAATAGTGTCGAATGAAAAAAGTAATACTGAAATATTATATAGAGCAGTAAATATTTAGTTAAATAAAATGAATAAAATTGATTAATCAACAAGCACGTACGCCTACTTACGAAAAAATGTTGCTGATAATATATTACACAGGAAAAAAGAATACTTACGTACCTACGATACATAAATCCTAGATTCACTTCGGAATTCAAGATCGTTATCATCGCACTGTCATTCATTGAGACATTGACATCCATTGAAATATCGCCATTCGTTGAGAGATTGACATCCACTAAGACATTGTCACAAATATTATCATCTTTGACCAATCCAACACAAATTCGACATTCTTGATGATCTACTCATTCAGTTATCTCCAATTCATTTCGCTGAAAATAAGGAGCTACCTCGGAACATTTTATAGCAGGATCGATGAGTCGAAAGTAAAGTGATATCGAGCCGCGAACGACGTTTCTCGATGAATCAGCATTACCGAGAAAACGTTCATTAACGACTCGTTTGATTTTATGTAGAAATACGCAGCCAACTTTTTTAGATTTTCCAAATGGAAAAAGCTAATATCTTGAGACAGAATATAGCCCAATTTTGTCAATACTTAATCGTCGATAAACGCCAGAACTAATATACGCTAGTAGGCGCAATAAGTATACTAATCCACACTTAATTTGGTCAACACTTATTTCGCAAAAAATTATAGTTATGCAATTTGCTGACAGTGTAAGTATTAACAGATTGTATCTACACTCCATCTCAGTCTCTTATTTGTTCGACGCAATATATTACTCGTATGATAATATTGATGGTTAGAAAGGAGCAGAAAATATGATGAGAGAAATCAGTTATTCCATTCTCAAATGCAGCTTGAGGCATGTAAATAATTTCATACATTTTTATGAAATATAAATGTCAATATTTCGAATGCAAATAAAATGCCACGTATTTCTTAATACAAATAATGATCTCACGTATTGTATATCATTTATGTTCACATAAAACTTCAAATTACATAAATGCAAAAAATGCAATCGAATAAAAGCCAAGAAACTACCCAGATAGACTTGTATGAACGTTTAAAAAAAATTGTTCTTCAGAAAATTGTTAAATGTACATCCCAATACGATTCAAATTAATCGCAATATTTATTGTAGCAACATATTTACGAAAAATGCAAGGTATATTAATTAAATGTTTAGCATTGTAATTGTACTAGTTTGAAATTATTTAATGATACAATAATGATACAAATATGCTTGTTTGATGATGACTCATAGAGCACACTACCTTGATGCATCAGATGAGCTAATAATACATACTACCTAGAGTTGCTGTACAATTTACGCATATTTATCTATCTGGATAGGAAAGCGTTAAAATCAGGTCATATAATATTAGAATATTCAAAAACTCGAACGTGAGATCCCTGGATACAAAATATTGACATAAAATAATATACGAATGACAATGTGCACGGTGACAATATGACAAATAAGTAAATCATCCTCTTCGGCGAATCGCCTCTTCGAGCAAAGCTCCCGACAATACGTAGGCTCGAAGATTCCCTGCATTCGACGAAAGCCTCGCCAGGATGAATAAAATCACCTTTCCATATCATTCCATCGAATCGACTAGACTCTCTAAGTCCGAGTCGATGGAAAGTCACAGATTCTTAATTATAAATATGACAGATTTCTCAAAATTATAACTGAGAACCAGTGACTTCTACCGATTCCGTTTCAAGGAGAACCTTGAACGAAACGAGATGGAAATTTCTGTTCACTCGTGCGACGCTTCGAATCGGTTCAGTCCGCCCTTGGATCTCAATGTGTCCGCAGAGACATATCGAGATCGAAGTACGGCGCTTTACGAGACTTTCTCGCGAGCTAAATAAATGACTATCCCAAACGACGACCTACGATTCGCTGAATCGCAGTCCGTAAACGTTTGTGCACATTTGATTGAATCCTCGAGCCCTTTATTCACTGCCACATTTCTTACTTAATTGCGAAATCTCCTCGGTCCGCTTTCGATCTACACAAATCTCTAAAGATTCGTGAAGATAAAGAACGGACATTTTATTAGGGATTTCCTTGCCAAGTAAATAAGCTCGAACGACGATCTGCGATCGTGAGAATCGCAGCTCGGAAATGTTCGAGCCAATTAACTTCGAATCTTTTTTCGCGTTCACTTCACGCACTTCTAAAAACACTTTCACGACTTAAGTACTTCATTTTCGCGTGCGTCCAGGTCTAGAACCGCGGGCGCTTGCATTCGAATCCCGGATATCTGGGAGAGCTTTCGCGTGTTATTCCGCGAAGGAACTCCCGTCCGGCCCTGCCTACTTAAAACTAGTCACACATTCGCTCCGAAAGACTAACCTCTCGGCTATATATAAAAAGATGCAACACATTCTCTCCAACACAACCATTCCACGAATTCCATTCGTTCCACCCCGGTGCAAGGGCCTACACTAGGGATAATGTCCCGGGACGCATCCGTCACCGGAGCTTGATCTACCTGTCATAATAAAACACACCTGAGTAATGTATACTTACTGTTTGCGAAAGCTGGAAAAATATTTCATGGATATGATTAGCAGTTTATTCATCTAAACGAGCTAAGGACTCTATTGAATTGTAGTATATGTATGCTTTTTCTGTAAAAATGTTGGAATATTGAAATAAGAAAATAATAAGGAATGCTCATCTCGAAACTCTAATTTCAAACAACAGAACACAATAATGCAAGAATATTCAACAATATATGTTTTAATTGTAACAAATTCTTCGAATCAAAATATTCGATTTAATATTGAAAACCCTGAGGCGTTCTCCGAGTAGAAGTAAAAATACTAAAGACCTCGCAAACTCGCATGAAACGTTTACTTCGACGCGGAGAATGACCTGACGCGCAAACTCTCATCGCTCCTCGATCAAATTCAATTCGACGAGTGTCTCTGACAATCTGAACGTTCGAGAGGGAAATTTTTGCCAGCGAAATCGGAGGGTCATCCGACTTCAAGACTAATTATGCGAGATCCAGAAAGATTTCTACCGAATATCGCGAAGGAAACGATGAGATGCTAAACCTGAAATTATTGAAAGCATAGCGAGAGAGTCACGAGCCGAAACCGGTGAAGGCTTCGACTCGTGGTCACCGCGCACAATTGTCGAAAGGTATGAAAATTACAACCAGTTTTCGGTGTCGGTTCGGACCAATCGTCCTGCGACATGATCGAAAACCGGAGGGACTCGAAGACATACAAACCCCTCTGCGTGATTCCCTTCGTCGAGGCGATGGCTGCTTACTGAAAGCTTCTTGCACTGCCCCCGGAGATCCCTCCACATAGGCCTATTCCACGAAAATCGGCTAACTAAATTAATGCTTCAATTTATTAATTACGATTTGTACGAAACGGACTACCGATTTAACGTGAAATAAGCCTACTCTAGGAGACCGGCGGGACTTACGGCGGCCTCTTCTTCGAAGTCATCTGCTTCAGCCCAACATTTTACGTCCAACCATCCTTTTCGAGAATCTTTGAGGGCCATCTCAGAATATCTCCGATATCGTTGAACGATATCTGCTGAAGGAAACAGAGGTTAAAATATTGAAAGCCGCAGAAATGTGGAATTGCTGATAAAATCTTCACGTTTAACTGAAAAGAAATCCAATACAAGGCATGTACGGTATTATTAGGCTTTAATTTCTATTATTGAGAACAAATGACAAGCGAAATTTGACTCGCGAGTAGCGAACATTCTTACGACGTGACGTGTTCGCACATCTAAATATTATCAATGAATAGCAAAATTAACATAAGTTATCAAAAGAGACAACATTTCCATCGACAATATAAAAATTCAATTCCATTAAAATATCTAGAATATGTTGATTTCCAATTTACCCTCAAATTTACAGCTTATTATTATTATAGAGAGTCTAATTTATAGAATAAATTAAGTTCTCCTCCTACAATTCGTAATTATACTCCGTAAAAACCCGATCTCCACGCGGTTTAATTCGTTTTAATGCATTTTTATGATTATATCTCCGTCACTTTCAATTATTTCTTAACACAATAGTAGTAATTTCTTACCAAGTTAGTAGCAAAATAGAATGAAATTGGAAGAAACAGACAAGATTGCAGGTATATTACACAAATTAATAGATCAATAGAAATGAATTTCGACATTTAAAAATTTGAGATCCCGCCTTTTGGACCAGAGTTCTTTATTATCAAGTACAAGTTCAACTAATTTTTCACTGAGTTGACAGTAAAAAGAAGTAGAGTAGAATGGAAAGCTAAAGATATAATTTGTTATACCTATGCAAAGTAATATACAGATAATGAACGAAAGGCGGATATATTTATAGTAAGAGAGCGCTGATTAACACTAAATTTACGGAACCCCGTCAAATGGACAGATAACTTATTCAAAATGCAATTCAATTTCAATTATCTAGTAACCTATGAGATTTTAGACTAAATTGGTGAAATACTTTTTTGTAGATTAGATTTCGTTGTACAAGATAGGTATAGTAGCATAGACTAAAATTCCGTAGTTATCGAGATAATTATCCGCCAAAGTGACCATTTTAAAACGTTGAAACCATCCATAAATCTAGTGTTAAATAATAACACAAGTAGTTATGTGCATTCGTATAGGGTAAACCTAGTCGAATTTGCTGAAATTCATATTTCTTAAATTGTAGTACAAATAAGTACTCTGATCACATTGGTTCAGCTTTTTCATTGAAGAAAGAAGCAATGCAAATGAAAAGAATGCTCATTTTTACTGTAATTTAAAAAATACGTACAGCTCATTTTATTCGCCATGGTTAATTTCAAAAATAAGAAAGATCTAACAACACTAGTGAATATTTGCCAAAGGAATCATGCAAAATCAAAGTATTATTCTCAAAGACTCACCGCTCTCAAGACGTTACAGTGCAAGCATCGATCCTCTGCATTCAATATCCTCTAATCCTACATTGGACTCTATCTCTGTGACCTGAGACTTGTACTCGCCTCTGCCCTTGAGGACGGCATCCGTAAGATTTCAATCACCAGTTGCTGAAACAATGCGAACATATGTCTCCAGAATTAGGATAGCCTTTGCCTTCATTAACACGACTTAACGTAAAATCAATGACTCATTCCACCCAGAATTGCCTTTATCAATCGAAAAATAGATTTGACCGCGCGTGATTAACTTGAAGGCATCAAAATTCACGAGATTCCACAGAAATTGCATCGTATTTTCTCGAAAAACCCAATGTCTTCTTCGAACTAGACATGCTATTACGCGAGCTTCCATTTGATTACCATGGGGCAATGTACTGTTTGATATATAAGACCCTTGACATTCATGTATATAGAACGAAATTAATCCTCCCGCGACGCGATTTGAAATCAAAATTACCCCGGATTTTGTATCGAGTCGACCGAATTTACGGTGAACACACCCCCGGACCCGATTTAACGAGCAAATGCAGAAATCGCGGTCGCCGTACGCCGAGAACGTGATGCGAGAGCAATATTGCGGATATCCGACGAAGCAAAGCAACATAGCTTCGTAGCGAAGCTCCACGGCAGCTCCCACGTCAAAATCTATAAAAAGAACATTCCCTGAATATTCATTAACGTTCCCGCGCACTTTTTAACATACTGCAAGCGAAATTTACTATGAAACACGAATGAATAAAAACTACTTCTGAAACACAGGTACACGCGCAATCAGTGACGCGCCGCCACTTGTCCGATCGCTCGTTTACGCGGGAAGCCGGTACGCGAGCGCTCGCGAAGGCTTCCGAAGATTACCGAAGTTGTTCGCGTGAGTACGAGTGAGAGGGCCGACTTGAGATTCGCTTTCTCATTCGCACTTGTACGATTAGATGCGGGAATAACATCGCGACCGAAGTGCATCTAATATACAGGGTGTTACTTAATGATAGGCCGTAATTGCAAGGGCACATTACTGAATCAATTTCCAGTAGAAAAGTTCATATTAACATGTGTCCTAAAATGTACACTTTTTTTGTCAATATTATTAGTGAGACTGTCCCCTGGGACGCCACTGGAACTCATAATTATCTTCTAGTTAGTGCTAACTTAGCGTCTTATTACAATAAATAACAGTGCCAAATGTCAACAAAATCGGCACAAGGATCTTTGAGATATTATTAAAAAACCGATTTTTTTTAAACTTTGACGTCCTGTATCTTAAAAACCAGACATTTTAGGACACATGTTAATATGAACTTTTATACTGGAAATTGATTCAGTAATGTGCCCGTGCAATTACGGCCTATCATTAAGTAACACCCTGTAGAAGGATATTATGCATTTCGTTCAGCTTCGATCACGATTTTCTCGTAACCTGCGAACTTTTGGTCAATATTGGTCTAATATTTTTGTATAGACCGATATGTGATCTTCAAAAAAGTATCAGGTATACCAAATTAGTCCTAAAATCCATAGGTAACGAGATAATCGTGGTCAAAGTCGATCGGAGTAGTAACACCTTTACCCTAATACCGAATGCAACTTTGCACTCGGCAGATTTCCGAAGGTTGTAAGCCAACTGGTGGATCTTTTTACCGACTTCTTTATCTCAGTTACCCGTATCACACACACAAACTTAACTAGTAAATAATTATGAGAGTTTTACTATACAGAAAATACTTCCAAATCTCGCCGGATCACGCCGGATTAAAAAAGAAAAGATAAGACGGATATCACATCCCAGTGCAGCAATGCACCTCGCATGCAAACAGCAAAATTACAAAAATTCCCATCCTCGTCAAATCTGCAAGTCTCTGTATTTATTTGTAAGTTACAAAAGAATCATGCGATATTGTGCTCCGTCACTTAAATACTAGATCGAGATATGCATTAACGCTGTAGTAATTCATTTATAGAATTCCGGGGCCCCCGCTATGGTATGCAAATACTTTTTATTAACACATTCGCGACCGCTGACGTAAATTCACGTCACGTCATATACATACCTATATGCATAATTATTATGTAAAGTTCTTTTATGCAAAAGTCATTGTTTTTCGAAATATCACACTAACCAGAAATATCAAGTTTTGTTTGTACTCGGCTTTTCCAAAATACCTGTATTATAATGCTAAATAAATTCAGCACAATAATAACAAGTGGTCTATTGTCTACCTATAAAGCAACTATACAAATGATAAAAAATCGTTTTATTTTAAACAACACATAACTGCAACATTGATATTTCAAAACAAATTTTATCATTTTTATCCTTGTCTTAACGATTCAAGTTTACGGCAACTACCTTTAGAACACTATATGGATTTTGCTTTGGAATTAGGAAACGCACGGTAGGTATATCACGTTTGTCAAATTGTCGCATCGCAAAAAATCTCATCGTTCGACCATCACCTGCCACGGACACCGTGTTTCATGATGCACGGTGTAAAAATCTGTGTTAATAAAAATTTACGGCTTTCGCAGCTATTCTATTGTCAATGCTATGAGTATTACTAGTCTTGGTTTCCGGGTGATAGCCGCGTAAATTACATTTAATTTAATAAGACTCTATAAACATCGCACTTTGCTCCGTTAATAATTATTTTTATTCGAATTGAATTGACGCGACCCTGGCTCGACAAAACGGTTACTCGTTTGATACGACCTTTTTAGCATTACGCCATAAAAAGCCCGTGTTAAAATTCAACTTTTTAAATAATTATAACTTTATTTATATGTAGTGAATCGATTTGATATTTGACATGCACTTTACATATAACTCAAATAATATAAAAAAATTGATGTGTAGTTGCCAGGTTGTTGTTACCAAATGGACAGACTCTTCTGTCAATCGTTATCTACATTTCACCAAACCAACCCATCGAAAAGATTATACGTTTTATTCACTTTGTCCTTCTACCATTCACTACGGAGGGTTCAGCTATACTTGGAGAAGATTCTCATCTCCGACCCCGATGATTCTGAGTGGCGATTTCAACGTAAATTTTAATGACCCTGCATCTACACCACTTATTACTTTTTTGAAGGATAAGTTGGAACTTGATATTTAAGAGTAAAATGAAACATGAATATTTATTAAATGAATGAAGGATGTTTTCTTAATTAAAAAATTTATATCTTATGTTATACAACTTAAATCTGAATAACAATCTGATTTAAGGAAAAGATACCAGTTATCGAATCGAGCTTCCAACAAGAAATATAGGTTCAACTATGTTATCACACTTGAATCGAAATATTGATGCAGGTAGATAAAGTTGAAATTATATTTTTCAATCAAAAAAAAAATTGACCACTGACTCATTTCACGTACTTAATTTGGAATGATGAAAAGACAAATTAAACTGAGAAGCTGAATAATAACTGGTTTTTTTAGAGGAAAAGTATAGAATTGTAGGGGAAGAAGGGAAAATCTAAAAAAAGTAGGGCAATAAAGAGATATTGGGGACACACTGTGAAGCCTGTGATTCAAGAAACATTTTTTTGACATTAGCAATTATTTCTCTCATTGTACGTTTATATACGCTTTCGTTTGATCGAATTGAGAACTCGCATAGCTGTAAAACACACTTTCGACTTGTTACGTTATTGCACACACTACCATTCGTTTGTTGGCTCGAACGAAAATGGTGACAAATGACAAGAACGAGCGACAGAACGCGCATCGACCGCAAGTCCCGACAACACCCTTACGTGTTTCCAACCGAACCGCGACCCGTATACAAGATGCATACATTTGCAGACTATCAAGGGTCTGTTAGCATTTTTTCCCCCCGGTTAGTATACATAATGTTGTTGTAGTCCAGAATGCAGAGGGGGTTCGACCCGTACATCCATCTCCCACGTCACGAACAGGCCGACCCCTTCCACTCGAGAGCTGAAACATTGTCGATTTTTCTTGCATAGGTGTTACGTGCTTTTGATAAATGATCACTCGCCCCGCGAGATAAGCTGACGGTGGCGATGGTGGCGATAGTGTCGATAGCGGCGCGGAGCATTTATTGTTGCTTAAATTTCGATTGAGAATATTTTCTGGCTTCCCCTGCGACCGCGTGTCCCTCGACTCTGCGTTTCAATCGTTCGCTTTATTAGTTTAATTCCATTTCACGGTGATTTCTGATGTGAACTTCATGAACATTGCTTTACTTTTCCAGGTTTTCTCATATGAAGTAACTAATTTTTCTGAATCTCAAATGAACGAAGATCTAATGCAATACTGAACAAGACAATTATTCTCGCGGATGATTCCATGGGAAAACAAAATAGTTTAATACGTAAAACACTGATGTCTATAATACTTCATTCTAGATATCGACGCGATGACTATGATTCTCGAAATCTGCTGTCAAACGATTAACGTGAGATCAGAGCGATGTAATCAAAGCTACTCCACTAACTGATCGTGAGTCGAGAGACTTCCCCCTAACCTTACTCTTGATTATTGTACGGTATTCAACTACGTAGGTACTCTCTATCAACGTTCGTCAGCCCCAAAGGCAAGATACCAATCGAAATTGTACTAAATCACTTAGCTACCTATCGCACGAGCGTAACTCGTTTACACAGAGAATTCTATACCAGCACTATCTGTTTCGATAAGTTATATATGATAAGAAAACAACTTCGTCCCACAACCTATAGGGGAGAGTTGCCTATATTGAACCAGTACCTAAATTGAACCTCCTGGCTATTTTAAGTAAATGAGTATTTCTACTGATTCCGAAGATTTCGATTAAGCGCTGATTCTAAGAAGCATGCACTTATTGACATACATATCTGTACCTCACAGCCAGACTATGTTAAATCCATAGTCTTAACATAGGACTTAACATAGTCTGGCTCTGAGGTACAGATATATACACTATATATATATTGACTATATCTCAAAGGAAATACCAAATATTAACGATTTTATGTACAAGAACATTTTTTTTCATGAAAAAGCATCGATATCTTGGCGATTTTCTAAAATTTCCTCAATAAGTGCATGACTTTTGGAATCAGCGCTTAAGATTTTAACAAAAATCGAAATCTCTGGAATCGAACTCTCGACCATCCTATCTTGTGTATTTTTTCGCGTTGATTATGCAAATCATTAATATATTGAGGAAATCTCAAAGGAACACCGAGATATCCATGATTCTTTTATGAAAAAATAATTTTTCCGAACATAAAATCGCTGATATCTCACATTTCCTTTGAGATATGGACCTGATAACCGCGATTTTCGAAATCAGCGTAAAGAAATACACCGGATATGGTGGTTGAGAGATCGATTTCAGAGATTTCAATTTTCGCGAAAAATTGAAAAAATCTAAGGCATATACCTTAGATTTTGACAAAAATCGAAATCTCTGGAATCGAACTCTCGACCATCCTATCTTATGTATTTTTTCGCGCTGATTACGAAAATTATATATATATTGAGAATATCTCAAAGGAAGACCGAAATATCGATGATTTTTCGTGAAAAAAATAGTTTTTTGGTACATTAAATCGCCAATATCTTGCATTTCCTTTGAGATATCGTAAATATATCTACCATTTTCGGAATCAGCGTGAAAAAATACATCGGATAGGGTGGTCGAGAGATCGATTTCAAAGATTTCAATATTCGCAAAAAATTGAACTCTCGACCATCCTATCTTATGTATTTTTTGGTGCTGATTACGAAAATTATAGATATATCGAGGATATCTCAAAGGAAGACCGATATATCGATGATTTTCCGCGAAAAAAAAATAATTTTCTGGTAGGTACATGAAATCACCGATATTTTATATTTCCTTTGATATATCGTCAATATATCTGCCATTTTCGTAATCAGCGTGAAAAAATAAATCGGACAGTTTGGTCGAGAGATCGATTTCAATTTTCGCGAAAAATTGAAAATTGTCAAGTGGTACTGACCGGTACTAAGATTCGAATTTGTACTGATAGATGACGTGGAAATGTTCATTTACTTAAGTAGCCAGGAGGTTCAATTTAGGTACCGGTTCAATATAGGCAACTCTCCCCTAATCGTTATGAATGTAGATTGTGTCAGCATCTGCTGCGAGAGCTGGAAGAAACTTAGCCGAGTGGACTAATCAATAGCACATGTAGGGGGAATTCTATATTTCTTACGTATATTTCTTTTGAGATATTGAAAAATTATAAAAGGATCAAAAATATCAAGGAATAACGTTTTCGCAAAAATCGTAATCTCTGGAATCGAACCCTGGACCACGCTATCTGATGTATTTTTTTTGTGCTGATTCGTGAAGAAATTCGAAAGGATAATCGAGATATTGATGATTTTACAACAACAAAAATTTGTTTCTCCATAAAATCAAAGATATCTTATATTTCCTCTGAGATATTGATATAATAACCGTGCTTTTTATAAAGAGCGTGAAAAAATACATGAAATAGGGAGCGATAGACTAAAAATGTCGATTTTTGGCAAAATATGAAGTGGTATATTTCCAGTTCGTAGGTATATCTTTTAACTACACCAGTTGCTTCACTTTAACAAACATTTACGAGTATTTGGCAGCCTAACACCGCAGTGTTTTGTCGAATGAAATAATTTTTGTCCGAATTAACTCAATTTATAATCAGTATATGCAACATACCGATGACTATCCAATCTTCGGCGATTCGTACGCGAAAACGCGTATTTATTGTAAAATGTGTTCGAAAATATTCTAATTGGCGCTGCTTCATACACTAAGAAAAATAATTGCTGGCGTCAAAATACATTTTTTTTTCAATCAAAAACAGTATAATTCAAGAATGAAGCCGTGGATTTCTTCGTGCAAGAAAATGTTTTATACGTTCGAGTAATTGTTTTTTTTCCGCACAGAACAAATTTCTTATTCCAAGGAAGATACTCTTGAATCAAGAATATACCTATATTCTTTGACAAAGAATTTGTATTCTTAAAAATTTGTGAAATCATGTGTTCTTGACACAAGACACATTTTTGTTGACACTAGCAATTATTTGTCCCGGTGTATGGCAATCATCGCGATGTTTCATTTTTTCTGTACCAGATCACTGATAAATCAAAAAATCTATTACATCAGCGATATATAGCCGATGAAGTAACTCGTTTGCTGCGCTCTTCGTGCAAACAAACGGCGCGACTCCTATTTGGTCAACGTCGCGATCACGACTCCGTCGATATTTACTCGCGCAATCGAATGGTGTTACTGGTCTTAATGCGAGGGGGTTTCACGTCGTGAGAAAGTCTGCAAAAAGATACGACGGGAGATACGAAACGGGCGATATCGTCCAAGAGGTATCGTTCCGCCGATAAGCGTCGGTCATAACGCAGCGCACCCAACACAGTCCCAGTCTGAAACTTCATCTGGCCAGATAAAGTTCCCCAGCCAGAAAAACTCATCCGTCACACAGCGGGGCGTGGCGCGTGCGCTCCGAAATCAACGAAGTGCACAGACGTCCTCGCCAAAAGTAGGCGTTATGTCGATCGAAATTTACATCCTTTTTTATCAAAGGGAGAATTTAAATATAAAAATATATGTAACGGAAATACATGAACTACACACAAATCTTTTCGACATTATTATTGTTTCAATGTACAGATATTATATACAGGGTGAGGAATTTAAATTGAGACGCATGAATATCTGTAAAACAATTAACGCATTTTAGGAAAAAATGTCTCTTATAAAAGTTATTTGCTTTAGAGGGAGAAAGAGAACTGTATATTTCATTTTTCATTTAGTAGACGTCGTCAAGGCCATTTTAAGGTCAACGTTTTTTTAATGGAAAGAAATAAAGAACCTTTAGACAAAAGTTGCCTGTTTTTATGTGTAGATTAAGAATTTGTTGAAAAAAAATATAGGCTTCCATTGAAAGAACAAACGTTGACCTTAAAATGGCCTTGAAAACGTCTACTAAGTGAAAAATAAAACATGCACTTCTCTTTCCCCCTCTAAAGTCAATAACTTTATACGTAACATTTTTTTTCTAAAATGCGTTATTTTACAGATATTCACGTGTCTTAATTTAAATGCCTCGTCTCTTGGGCATATACTAGGAAAAAATATATTTCAATTCGTATTTCGCCTAGAGAAAATTGGTAGCGACTCGTTAAAATTCCTCTAAACGCGCCGAGCAACGACGCTGCGTCGTTAAGACGCGTTGGTACGTCGAGTCATTTTCAAAGTCGACCAATTGTCGTCGCGCGAACATCTGTTCGACTCGCAGCTACTTGAAACCCAACCAACGAGCAGCTGCAGCAATTCCTTTAAGAGGGAGAGCCTCGCTCATTCATATCAATTACGAAGATAAATAAAAACAGATCGCGTGCTGTGAAACAGCGATGTCGATCCAATCCCCGACTTATTCGTACATTTCCAATATTTCGCCCCGCGGCACCCCATCGCGCAGCTCGCGCCACAGTCATCCCGATCGTTATTGACTTCATCGTGAAGCCAATCAGTCGGCAAATGGCTGATCAATGACTAACGCATTGCCCCTCTCCGAGTGGGAATCGACATTACACACGAACGATCAATTTGCGGCTCGCTCTAATGACGTCGGTCAGTGGGTGGATGCGTCTCCTCGTATTAACACTCGCGGGCAAATATGTAATAATAACATTATTTTGTCAGGAAGGGCTGTGCGACGTGTCGAACTACTGGATTCATTAATGCGACAGCATTTGGATTTCCGTTACGACGAGCTGCCGCTGAATGATGGGATATCGGGGCATAAATAAATTCAGAATTTAAAATTCACCCTCGAGCAAAGAGGGTGGAAATGATAGGTTCGGAAAGAAAAAAAAATAATCGAATTAACCACCCGTGACGACACGGTTCCCCATCGGTAATTTGGCCGATCGATCGGTTGAAAATGTTCACGCAACGAGGGCAATAATTGCGGGGACCCGAAAAAATAGTCCGACGTATACGGTACAAAGTCCCGGCTGATTTGGCTTTAGGAAAATCGTGCGGAGCAAATGTTTGTCGCGAAAGTTCGCGGCCGGTACACGGTTCTGCATAAATCGCGCATAAATTGAACGCTTCAACCACCGATTCACTCGCTGAATCGTTGCAGCGTGTCTCCGGAAAGACTAGCGATGATTTGCGAAATCGGGCATCGTGATGGAATCGACGCGCATTGAATTCGCGAATGCACCAGAAATGCGCAATCAAACGTTAATTGCGTTGCGCGACACCATTAGAACTATATTAATATCCCGATATTCTCGGGCGAGAATTGCATCGGTAAATCCAGTATGGCGGAAGGGAGCGAACGATTATTTTTCACGAAACTTTATATTCGACGTATAGGTCAGTTACCTATAAGTCGGGAATATCGAGAGTAGCTGCGAGAATCGTGCTGTGCTTTAGGGTCCGTTGGCGACCTTTGGCGCCGACATTTATGGCAAAATGTTTCTTGGTAAAGAACGGCCTCTCTCTACGACGGCCGTTACGGATCACCAAGCTCGTACGCGAAAATGTTAACATTAATTACCGTCATGGTTCTCAACTGCGCGAGGCTTGCATCATAGCGAAGTGAAACCCACGGCGTTACTTCTAAATAATTTTTCAAATAATCTAGCCTCGATCCTGAAAATTGATACTCCGGTAACTCGAATTCTATTTATTAAAATATTTATTTTAGGTTGTTATATCTATATTTGGCAAAGCAGAAATAGGATAACGATTCCCGCGTTTTATTAAAACTTATATTTTCTATTTTATTCTTAAAAGATATTGAAATAAAAGCGAATCTGAAGTTAGACTCTAGCAAAACGGAAATTGTATTGTAGTATTTGATGATATGATGCAAACTTCGGCACACATATTTTTATTCACAATATAAACCCTTTTGTGTGCATGATAAATACTTTCGCCTATAGAACAACTATACATATATACATAGGACCCTCTCGAGATTTAACGAGCCTATAATCCCTCTCCCTTTCCTTCGACCGCCGATAATGACCTGGTCGATTTTTTCCAGTATCCATAACTCTCCTCCCTCATCATAACTACGTACAGTCGACCCCTCGCGATGTTCACTCACCAAACGTCATCAATTCGAGTCACATTAATCCACCAGTCGTATTTAACTACATCAGTCTTATCAATGATTACGTTTCCATCGGGCATTAAATGCTATATACATAAATATTGATATTATTAAATGTACATTTAGAGAGCGTTTTCTTTCGACGTAAATGCAACCAAATATAATATTTAGAGATATAAATCCGTTTCCATTGCAATATTTACAAATACCAACATTTCTAAATACACCGAGAGAAATAATTACTATTGCAAAAAAATGTTTCCTTCAATCGAAAACACCATATAATTCCAGGATCAAACCACAGTTTTCTTTGTGCAAGAAAATATTTGACAGGCTCGAGTAATTGCTTTTTTTTCGCGCAGAAAATTTTCCCGTTCCAAGAAAAGTACTCTTGAATCAAGAAAATGTATTCTTTGGCCAAGAGTCTGTATTCTTAATAATTTGCAAGATCACATGTTCTAGACATATTGTTTTTGACACTAGTAATTATTTCACTCAGTGTACAGCTAAACACTGCATTTAACCGTTTGATAGAAACGTAGTTAATGTAAACAAAACACATTACGACATTCCCCTGGTCGAACAAAATAACCATGTCATTCTGCTTGCTCCATACCTACTGACTAGGAATCATTCCTAACCATCCGCGTCAAGGGTGCGCAGTAACCCTAATTACTAACGAGATCGCTATTCAAAACAAAATACCAACATCTGCCGAATATCGAGGCGAGAATGGAATAAGCCAAACGCGAACTGCCTACTCGACCGCCCTTTACACTCGAGAGCCCTCGTTCATGAATTCTCCAATGGCGATTTCATGAAATCAAAGGAGCACCTAACGCTGAAACGGCTGTTGAAATAACTCCGGGTGAAGTGAATCGCAAAGTGTGGCTACATACATGAAAGAACGCGTAGAAAGAACTTAACTCGGCTGGAGGACGTATTGAGTACCAACGAGTGGGTCAGATTTTGCATGAGTGATTTCGTGCTCGCGGGCTCTTTCATACTCAGAGATAAACAGTGGCTGAATGAGAGTCGAGTGAAGGGAGAGGTGAAAGAAAGGGAAGGGGATTTCTTTCAAATTCGGTTTTCCTCCCCTGTCCGAACAGTGTGTTCGTTTTTAAACCCTCCCTTCCTGCTTCGCCTCCCTGTCTGCCTATTCAGTCGGTTAATTAGCTGAAAAAGATCTGCGGATGGAAGGAAAAAGAAAAAGAGAGAGTAAGAGAGAGAAGGAGTGGAAAAGAGAGAGAGAGGGGGGGGCTAAAGTACAGGGAAGGGAATAAGCGAGGAGCATTAAAATAAGTCGCTGTGCGAGCTTCGTACATAGGGCTCGACTCGAAAAGCTGCTCTATGCGTTCAACGTAATTTAAATTGGTTTGCGCTTGAAAATGGGAAGCACAGCTGCACCGAGCTTTGAATTCAAACGTCGAATATTTACTGGGATTTATAGACGAGCCAGTGTAATGAACTAGAAATTGAGCGGGTGTTGAACAAAATTAACACCCGAGAGATTACTATTTCAAAATTTTCTGTACGCTTTTAGAATAGGTATAAGTCAGTACACAATACTTTTAAAAAATGTATAGTCGCGAGAGTCTATCCCATAATAATGCTTGCCTGCCCCCGGAGATCCCTCCACATAGGGTAAAGCGAGGAGAGATGGCACACAGTAGGAGAGACGGACCACCAGCGATATCTTTTGCATCGTGGCAACAAGGCCCGATCCAATCACGTTGACATAGCCGCAGTTAACAGTCGTGCTTTTAAATCCGTTTCTGCTGTTGTTTGTCATTGTTTTTGTTAGTTACAAGCGATCATTGTTTTTGACTATGCTAAAAATTTTTCTGAGGTTATTTTGTTCGTCAATTAAATCACTTTAAGGTAAATTTTAGCCTACAATGTAGTGCAAAGTACTGGTAAGACGGGTTTTCTGGTGGACACCTAACCTTAAAACAGGCGTGTATACAGTTTCGTTTAGTAAATATTGTCCGGTCCATCTCTCCTAAGCTTTTAGGAGAGATGGACCAGCATTTGCGAGGAGAGATGGACTAAGGCTTTAGATATGATTTCAGAAAAATGCCCAACAAGTGCAAGCAAAAACTGAACACACCTCCAAGGACTACATGGTCTGCGGATTATTTATACCTGGCAATAACATTTTAACATTTTAGCGATATGGAAAATGAATGCGTCGGGTGCAACGAAGATTATCGGCAAACCAAGAAAAAGGATGACTGGCTTAAGTGCGATTTGTGTTTGAAATGGCTGCACGACGACTGCACATCTTATGAAAACATTTGTCAAACGTACGGCATTAAAGCAATCAAGAAAAAGCGTTAAAAGTTAATAGTCCATCTATCCTACCCCTAATGGTCCAACTCTCCTACACTAAGTAGGACAGATGGACCAATTTAGTATTTTACTTTTTTCTTTTTGGTGTCATTATGATAAGTGTTTTGTGTTTCTCAACTATACCAAAAGTACGCTTAAGTTATTGTTAGTTTTCTGTATTACTTGGTATTTTTTAATTTTTCGTTAATAAGAAAATATTTTAAATGTTGTAAAACGTGTGCCATCTCTCCTCGCTTTACCCTAAGCCTAATCCGTAATAATCGGCCAATCAAATTTATAAATTTATCAATTTTGAATTATACGAAACAGTCTGCCGATTTATTGTGAAATAGGCCTACCTACTCCGAGACTGACATTTGAGATCTGTTAGAAAAAGCAAATATTAAAATAGAGGAAAGAGCGACATAAGTTTTTTAATAAAATCTAGTGGCTTACTCTAAGGAGGAATTCATTCAATTGAATAAATAGAATGCAGATCAGTATGACTGAAATAGGAAATACGCAGGATAGACTGTAAAGAGACGTAGGGATGTGAGTCATTTGATAAAGTGCCTTCCCGTTAATCACATTCAACGAGTTTATTTTCTAATATTCGTCAGCAACGACATGAAAATATTGGCTTCGGCAGAGTCACAAAATGCGAAGCCGGAGCAACCCTTCGCTGCCTTTACCGAGTTTCCCCGATTTTGGTATCGCAATTATATCGCGGCACGAGTAGAGATTGAGTCGACGCTCATAACTCTCGCCGCTCGTAACGATCAGCTACAGGCTGCTCGACCCTGCATTTCATAGTCCACCAGATGTCACGTACATATCAGCAGGTACCTCTTCGTGCAAACGTATATAGGTACCGTATTCATTACTACATTAGGTACAGCAGAACAACACAACAACTGCAATGCACACTGAAATGTGGAACAGATCATAGAAGAAAATTGTCGAACTGGACAAAAATAATCCCCTTAAACATTATTCTAAAAAAAACACGAAACCAAATATTCAATGGCAATGCCGAGTACCTACCTATATTTATGCATACATAAATAATGCAATAACGATCTTAAATTATTTCACAAATGTCATGAAATTGATAAATTAACGCTAAGAGAGAGAGTTGATATTTATATCATAAAATAATTAATTGAGTCATGAATGAACTTCACCGGAATACAATGTTTTGACAGATTAGTGAAGCTTGTGGCAATTACTATAATATCTATTAGTTTAGTCAGCTCTTAATATGGAAGACTTAATAGAGACTCTTGACAGCTTAAACTCCATTTCAGCGAATGCTACGTGAAAAAGGACGTCTAGCCCCGGCTTCAACCTTCTCCGAAGGAAACTCGCTGCTGGCATAAAATCCCTTCCAAAAGATCAAACAATGGCGAGAGTCGCGCGTAATCCGCCCTTCGGTAGGTGTTGCATAATTTTCAAAACGCTTCGCTAAATTCCTACTTTAATGGCGGGACACGGAGAAGATTGCGCGTACAATGGCGCCAGGTCGCGCGGAGCTAAAGCACCGGGCGACGAGGGCGCGGTTGACATTTTCGTTAAGATCCGTTGAAGGCACTCGTGTCACTCGAGTCTTAACTCCGTCAGTCTATAACGACTCACCGCTTGGTACAGTCTCATCGTTTCAAAATTACAGTGAAATCAAGATGTTTTGCTGAAACACTGCAGTGGAACTAATAATCGAACAATTTGTGACAAATCGACGATTATGAGACAGTCAGAATGAGTTTGCTAATAAATGGTCAATCAATGTTCTTTGATAGAAATGGAATGAACCATTGAATAATTTATGCACAAATGGGCAGTTCAATAATCAAACGTTTCCACTGAAAACAGTTCGTCGAATATAAGAAAAATCTTATGAAAATTTAAGAACATGAAATCATAAATGACTGGACATTTGCTATCGTTGAGAGAAATACATTTAATCGTGGAAAACCGATGATGTACTTTTGAAAAATATTCCGCATCGAAAGTCTAAGGGATGGAAGAATCAACGCTCACGATGTTTAACGAAGGCGACGTGTATTCCGGATCGCGCCGCAAACGCGAAATTCATAAAGATGCTTCCGCAACTGTACCGCTGGCGGTGGTTTGATCTCCCAAGCCCCAGCCCGCCCTCTTATTGTCTCGATCGCGAAGGGGTTAGCGCGGGGAAAGCGCGGAGGCTACGGCAATGACACCTAATTAAATCCAGCATTGTGCTCTAATATCTCGCTGTCTGGGCCCTCCATCTCGACTAGAGCCGAGCCTTAAACGACGGATAAGACGAGGGGGTTGGTTATGCTTGGAAATGGGGCGAATTTAACGTATGCACGAGGGAACGGATCCTCTCCTTCACGGCTCCTTCACGTGCATGCGCGAGAACGACGTGACGGCGCGCGGGCGGTATAACGTTATTATACGATTACACACGTGTACGGGATGAGGGATTCGCGATTGCGCGCGTGATTAGACCGAGGAGCGTGGAGATCGACGCGTGTAACGAAGCCTTGCACGGTTTATTATCGCAATTGAGCGGGAATTACGGCCTCTGGAAAATACTTCCGCATATGTATATATGAAATACATACGAGAGGTACGTGATAGGTATGAAAATTTAGGCCCAATTCTGTAATTTGAAATAAAAAAAATTCCCTCAAACACATTAATATACCATATGAGGATAAACTTACTCGCCAAGAAAGAAACTCGAATCACTATTATCTCATTATTTATGAACTTTGGCCTACATCGATATAAGACTTTGCTATAGATACAAATATAATCTTCAAAAAAGTATTACGTAAATATGAGAAAAAACCTCATAGATAATGAGATAATAGACGTTGAAGGTGAGTTAAGCCTCGTATGATGTATGAATCAAAGTAAAAAAAAAATTGATAAATAAATTTAAAGTACCTAATAAAATAATTTCAAAAAATATTCCTTATATTCTCCAATGTCTCTATGATGCATACCCTGACTATTCCAGATTTTCTAAAATTCTCTGATTATTATGCACATATACCGCGCTTGTTCGATTACTTATCCTCGCAGCAAAATCTCTCGAGATGTATTCATTTGTCCCAAAAGACGAGCCGACCTCGAATGACTTAAATAACGCGGCAAATCGCAATTATTCTAATTACTAGTTCCGTATACAGTTCGCAACGCAAGGGTAATCGAAATACCTTCTAGCCGAGGTAGAGTTAGTTTACAGAAATAATATCCGGAAGCGCTAATTGATTCAGTTTTCAAAGTTACCGTTTCATGTGGTTCCCTCGCAACTTCCTACTTTCCATTCTATAGCCGAATAACGTGGCCGTCTCGCTCCCCTTTGAGGCATGCCGCAACGTTTTCGTCGACTTTAACTCCAGGGTACCCAAACAAACCGAAATTTCTCTCCGCGCGCCAAAGGTCGATCGAACGAAGTCGCTTGTGAATTAATTATTCATCGGCTTAGGTTCAATTGGCCCGGCGGCAAGGGTTGCCAGGTTATCGGGTCTTAACGCGTGGATGCTCCGCCTTCCCGGACGAAAGGTGTAGTCGGTTAAACCCTGCACGAGTTGCCAGGGTCCGCCAGTCAGTCCGTAGCTATTTTATGCATTTAGTTCGCAATTCGCAAGTGCGAGCAATTTAGTTGGGTTGCGGTTGCCTAATGTCCTCCAGGGGAGCTGGAAGAGCCAGCGAGGTTTGGGAGATGGTTGGAGGAGGGAGGAGAATGAAATATATAATAAGGATCGGTTCGGGGGCAGTGTAAGTAGCCAGAGCAAAACACGGTGTGGATAATGGTCCTAACAAGGCTGAAGATGTGGGCAAATAGTCCCGAGCACCGCGGAGGAACACGTATCGAAATATTGAGCTAATTGCTCGGTCGAAAGGAAAGGAAACTTATTTCAAATAAAACGACTTAGTTATATCAACTTGTGATTCGGGTATTTAAATATTTCCCCCCTTCGACCTATAGATACCTACATATTTAACAGCGGCATTAAGTCAGATGAACCCAAATTTAATTCGGTCTAACAAAAAACAAATATTTCTATTTTCAAAATTAATTTGTAATCCGTATATATATAATAACAAACGAAAGAGAAATGGTTCGAAAAAATAATTATTTGCAATACTATAAGTGCGTTTTTCTCTAAAAGATTGTGACGTCATCGAAAAACTAGAAAGGAACATTTATGTTAAGAAACGAGTGCGAGGGAGATAGACAATAATGTAGCTGCACATGTTTAAATATCGTTTTTCAGCTTTGATAAGGCGGGAAATGCAAAATGAACAAATACAGGATAGATCATTTTATCTAAATTTGTCGAATCTGCATTTTAAAAAATTAGTGTTAAAAACGAATTCAGTGAAGTACCTTATTTTTCAGCATTTTCTTCTCGCTAAATGATAAGAGAATTCCAAACGAATTTATGAAACAAAGGGTCCAAAGCTTTACGCTCGTCGGACAACCCGAAAGCAAACGGGACGAACGGTTTCATTAACGGCATAAGTCGCGTGCTGAGCGCATACAATGAAATACACGAACGGAAATAAACAGTGACGTCAAATAAATCGCGAATACCGGCTTTAATGAAACGCTTCGCATTCAAACACCCCGCCGAACCATTCCCCCGCGGACTGGCGCATGGATCGTAAACTCGCACTAGTTTTCCGGGGGAGTGCCCGCGGGTCACGAGGGGTGGAAGGGTCGGCCGGTAATGAGCGCGTGATCTATCAGACGGAGTGATGCGCCCTGCGTTCTATATACATACCCACACGGCCTACTCGAGCCGCAGGACGTGAACCTGCGGTATGCTTAATACGCGATGAGGGGGTGGCGAGCCGAGGGAGACCGTCGCTCGGTTATGGTGGGAAGAATGAGTGAAAAATTACTGGTAATAAGAGGTCGCATCCCTCGACGAACGCGGCGATAGGCGGTGCCGCCGGTAAAACGGTATTGTAAGAGCGAACTGTGTGCGAATCCGTGGCGATGGAAGGTTATTAAATTTCTTGAGGGTACCGACCGCTTTTTAAAATATATCGAATTTTAATTGGGATCCCTTTAGATGTCGCGTTGCCGGCCGTTTATCCAGAAGTCGGCGTCGAGTATCTCATCAAATTACGTCGAGGGAGAATTATTGTTGTGAATCTACTATACTTTCTGTATGAATTATGGTAGACTGTGGTCCCGGCTTTAATCTTGTAGTACTTCTAAAAAAAGACATTTTTACTAATTGTAAAGAAAAGTGCTAACGTGCTAAAGAAAGCTATTGGCTACTCCATAGCAGTTGAGTGTCACTTAAGTTTGAGGAGACCTGGTCGAAGCGGCCCTTAATTAATCACATTCGACACGATACCATAGCAGAGTGATGCGATAAGGAAGGATAATGCATAGACTCGAGTAAATCGTCTTGCATTTCTACCCGATTCCATTATATTATCCGTTATCCCCGTTTATGTATCTGCATTTTACACGAAATTCCACCTTCGGGAACTACATAATCGTTACACGGGGGGTGATTTGTTATCAAAATCAAAAGAAAAAATACCAGTGAAAAAGCTTGTAACATTGCAGTTTTTCGCATTCTAAATTCTGAAACTTTACAAAGCCATCGACATATAAAATTTCACTTTAGATGACATCCTAATAATTCAATACTATTCGTCATTCGAAACTGCCCTTTAGTTTATTAATTTCAATCATGTGAATGACGTGAAGAATATTACTCGTGGAAAACTAGCGAAGGAAATATCATGATTATGGATCACTCAGTAAAGTGGTTACTCATCAACCTAATAAAAATGCCACGCACTTGATGGCACAGTCAGCAAAAGCCGCCCTCGGGCTTCTCATAATTAAGAGTTAAAATAACGCGAGACACCTATAACTAAAACTAGCGAGGCGAGAGCGCCCAGCGGAGCGCTGGAAAAACTAATTAACGACAAATATCATCAACGAGAGTGCGTTTCTGTTCCGCAAAGTCAACCGAGCAGTTCACGACCAACCTGGATAAACGCAATTTCCGAAATGACGAAAAGTGGACGAAAATGACGGCGAAAAATGAAATTGGTAATAGTCTGTATCGAGTTCGCTCATCCCCGGCGAACGTCAATATCACGGAAGATCAGAACATAAACCGATTGCGCTCTGATACAACAAAGGGCATCGGCTAAAGCGGTTATGCCTCTTGCCGGGGAAATTTCATTGCTACATCGCATCTCCGCATCACCCTCCAGTAGAACGCTACTCCCCTCTCCTCTCTCCCTTCGACTGAGCTTCTCCTTCTCACTCGCTATCTAGCCATTCATCTCTCTCTATCTATCTCTCTAACTCCAATCGCCCTGCGCGCGTCTCTACTCCCTATCAATACCATCGTAATCTACTTTACTGGCAAATAGTGTTCGCGATCCCCAGACAATGGTTCTCTATCCTTCATTCCAATATCAACCACCTTCACTCCTCGATGCTCTATCAAGGTATACGCGTATAGATGGTATGTGGCTGCAACGATAATAGTCATCCTCTCCAAAGAGCGATTCAATGCCGAATATTGGGCGAAATTGTTGCTAAGGAGACGAACTTAGTTCCAGGCCAGGCTCGCGTCTAACTTCTTGACCGAAGCTTAATTACTCGTTATAACCCGGAAGGACTCGAGACGCTATTAATAATGTGGAATTTAATGATCCACCGCTTAACGTGACTTGAGTTATCGATTAAGAACCACTCTCGGGTCACCTATAACTCTTAATGGAACGCGTACTAATAATACTGTGGAAAGATGAAAGATTCATTGACGTCTAAGTTGTACGTGCGGTAGATCTCTAATACTTTTAATGTCTTTTTCGAGGATCCTAATTAAATCCACAACAATATTTACAACGGTAATTCCATTGCAATTGACACAAAGCAAAATAGAAAATCTTAAGAGAATAAATTCAACTCTTTCATCTTTACGAATAATCAAACTGTCAAACAAATTTCAGTTTCACAGTTAACAAAACATTTTCTTCGTATTATATTATCGCATTTTATTATCCATATATCCTTGGCCAATTATTGATGTGGAGATATACCAGATGTGTGTTCTAGGTATACACAGGACTCAAGTGGGTTACAATGGTTATGAAGGCGACTATAGGCCATTCCCGGAAGCCAAAAGCTTTGGACTACTAATTGTAAAATTGACGTACAAACGCCCTCACGAGCAGGCAACCCACTCTACTCCGGTGTACACTCTGGAGCAGATAGTGTATGTATAAACGAGTCGAATGCATAATATAATAGATGTATCATTAATATGTATTCCGATAATACAAATACCTTATGATATTTTAAACCATAAATTGGAATTATATCATGAAAGAAAAAAAAAGAATTATGTGTGATGCAAAATAACGATTGACATTCGCGCAAAAAGATTGGCATTGAAATAAAACCATGTCAAGTTAAAGGAAACAAAAGTATAATTGAATACTTTATAGGTATTCTCGTTCTATAGATACACAAGTCACAGAATCTATGATTATGAATGTATAGAAAAATCGTACCTTTGTCGTCGTATTCGGATCTGCGTTGAAATCATGCCATTCGTCAAGTCTTCTGGTATATCTGAGGATAGAGCAGCGCACCTGCCATTTCCGTTGCCACGAAGGAACATATAAACCTTCCTTCGTGCTCTACGTAAACTCTTCATTTGGACAACAACACTGCTTTACTGCACTGTGAAGCGGTAATGTGAGATTATCCCAAGTGAAAAGCGGGTAGATTTGAGTGTTAAAAAAGAAAATAAAATTTGTAAGCGGTCTTCGGAATATTACTTTCGTCAAGTCAATAATAGCTCATTCGCGATTGTAATTCAATTTTCCATCGGAAAATCTTTCTTAAAATATTACGTAATATATTTGCTCAGAGATCTCCCCAGCCTTTCCTATCCTGCGATATTTTTCAATTTCTTATTTTTGTTTCAGGTACAACGAAGACTCTTAAATATAAATCTATAATAGTGTCTATTATAAAAGAATCTGATAAATGTATAAAAATATTTAAAAGATATTATTCAACTATAAGATATTATTTAGATTTATATTATAACTATTATTTAAATTTAAAAAAAAGAATTGAAAACCCTATATCACGTTTGATAGACATTCTGGACCTCCTTTATGGCGCTTTGTCATGCTTTGTCACACTATATCAAACCCCTCCACCCGCCTAATAACGATTCGAGATTTACGAACAACGTTCTATGACAACTCAATACTTGACGGTACAAGCGAGCCCCTGATAAGGCCATATACTATAGTTAAGCAGTTCGAAAACATAGATAGAATACTTTTTAAAAGTCTGCCCCTGTGGCTTCTCCAATAATAATCATCCGAATAAATTGATGTATGCAAAATCGAGGCAGATTAATTCTGCATAATGTTCGCTGCTAATTATAATCGAAGTAGGGTGAACTCGTGGGAATATTTTGATTCGAATCAAACACAGCGGCCCCACTCCTCGATGACGCCGGCAAATGTATTAATAATAATTAATGTACCTCAAAAGTTTGTATCCTATGAAACGAGATTATTCCTGAACCTGACGCCCGCGCTGATACACAGACCCCACGCGTGCACCCGTGCCGCGCTTTAACGCGCTCACGGACCCGCGGGTGAGTTACACCCGTTTAAATTCATTACCAGCTGACGGCTTATAAACCGAACAGTTCGCCGAAGTTTCAAAGTAGAATGAGCTTTCTGATAGAAAAGTAATTAACGAGTAATTACCTCGGCGTTATTTCGTGGGAGCACGGAGATCCTGCTCCGCGCCGTGAAACCGTTTCGCGCGCGATCAACCCGCCCGGCGCATTATAAATGCATGTTATCTAGTTTTTCATTCCTCGGCTTCCCACGAGATGGGAAAGCCAATTTTTATTTATATTTGCCTGGCGACAAATGCACATTCTATTACATTTTTAAGCGCGCGCTACGTTCGCGGTTTACTACTTTCCATTCAAAGTTTCATTGCGCCGTGTCGTGCCGCGAGCGAGTGTCGTTGCCGCACTCCTATGCAAGCTGAATTAACGTAACGCGAATCGAGAACCGAGCACTTACGTATGCATCGAAAAGGCGCCGGGTAATTTTAGTCGAGCGGATTTCAAGAGCGTGTATAGGAACATTGGAAGGCACTGGCGAGTGTGAGATAGGAAAGATCTTCGAAGTGTTCCGAAATTACCTACCTCGCTTGGCTATCTGTAAACAACTGAATTTAGAGTAAGACGTGTGACGGAGAGTCCCATTAAAGACGAGACCGGGCCAGTTATCGTTAAGCTCGGACAAACGGCCTAATTCATTATTTCTCGAACATTTTTCAACGCTTCTAAATAACCTCATTATCCTTTTGCTCAAGGACCACGACGGGACCGGTTCACACGATTTATAAACATTGCCCTCGCCGCAGAAAATACAAGGGTACCCCTGACAGTTACATTTATTAGGAGGTCCAGAAGCATAAATTTATTTGAAACAGGAATTTGATAGCCTCGCTATTACGTATTTCCGAAGATCAATATCACATATGTAATTTTAAAAAATGGTATTAACTCTTGTTTTGTACAATTTTGATCAAGACGGTTAATATAAGAATATGTCATGGGGAGACTTTAAACACAGTGAGCTATGAATCGTAAATCGTGCAGGCGTCTTCGATTTCAGGATGTCTAGTAAAATTTGAAAATAAATTTGTTTAATTTTTCAAGGTTTCCTAGTCTCAATAATTAATTTCACACAATACGTATAAAACTCCGATACAACATTGGAGGAAACCCTCATCTCCTTAGATGATTTTGTGGGGAGCGGAAAATTGTTTACTATCTAAAGCCGCTGATATCCCATATTTCCTTTAAGAAATCAATCCAATGACTATGTTTTTCACAATCAGCGCGAACAGATACATGGAATGCGATAGTCGAGTGATCGATTCCAAAGATTTCGATATTTTCAATTTTTCGACAAAATTTAAATTTCTGAAATCTATCAGCCAATCACCCCATCAGATGTTTTTTTTGGAGCTGACGCGTAAAATTATGAAACTATTAGAGGAAATAAAGAATGAAAATCTAAAATCCTACCTACCTATTCCTTTTCTGATTGCACATATCACGATTTAGTACTTAGAAATTAATTCCGTGAAACTCCGAATTTAAAGAATCTGCACTGTATTATAAAGTTAGAGCTTCATTCATTTTATCATCTACATATGTATAATATTTACATCAAAATCTTGCCTTTATTTGTACTCAATAGTATACAGCTCCCGTTTCACTTTGCAGATTAATTTGTTCTCTATCTCATGAAAATGACGTGGATGCATTTGATAGGAATGCAAGCAATTTTAATGGTATTTAAACGTGTGCGTAATGGCAGTCATATTAATGAATCCAGGCTGTTATGTATCAAACCCTTTCAGTGGAGCAACATATATGTATAAGTACATATTTAACAAGTAATCGAATTTCTCGTAGCAGGGCAAATTGCACGATAGATATATTAGAGAATATTCTAGCTACAAATAACGTTCACTGTGGTTGTTGAATATTGCTTGATAAGAAGTTATTTTAAATTATTAAACAGTATAGGGGTAGGGAATCCAGTAGGTCCTCCTCTCCCCCGCTCCTCCCCCTCGGTAATTGAATCACTTCGGTAAGAAACCCATTGGATAGAAAGAAATAAACATATGCCAATAACTGAAAAATTTCTCTGCTTAAACGATTAATAACCGCCCTCGTTACCCCTATTTTTCAATTGTAAACCGTGGTAATCATGAGAATGTACGAGATAGATAAAGCATATAAAAATAATATTGAAGAACATATGAACGTAAAGAATATTGATCAATGACGTCGATATTATGAACCATTAAGAAACTATGATTTACAAAAATTGACAAATACTTTGGAATGAATAATTATAATTATACAGACCACATAACTTCAAGCTGTACCTAGAATATCGAATTTTATACGTCATTCGCGAAGTCGGCATCAGAGTGCAGTACTTACTAGAGAGCATGTGATGCTGTTTTAACAGCAGAGACTGCAGCAGTTTCGCATACCATAATAAAAAAGAAGATACCTACATATCAACTCAAAAAAATTTGTTTTTCAGAAAAAGTAAACCCCTTATCACATATCGACATGAGAATCAGTTTTTTGCCATTTCTGAAAAACAAGTTTTTTTTGAGTTGATACTATTTTGTTCTACCTAGGTGTGCGATATGTATGTGTGAGAAGAATTCATAGAAAGCGTGTGTGAGTACTATAAAAAGTATTTCGAATAAACAAGTTCCTACAGATATATGGGCTACTAGCATTCATTCTAAATTACATTACATTATTATAAATTAAATTACATTACCAGAGGCGTACTCATATCCAAATAAGAGCTTATAAATTTTTCTAACAGAAAAAATCCATACAAAATATTTTTCAAAGTAAAGAAATTATCAGAAAAGTGGGAAATATTTCGAAATATTAGGGGAAAGTATTCGTTAAAAATTACGAAAAAATGCTTACGAAAAAGTTGGAGAAATTCTTTATATTTTCTAGAATATGATTACGATGTCCAGATAAAACATAATTTTCTTACGAACTAAAGTTTTTTTTGCTCAGTAAGATATACTTGAAAAATGAATTTTTCTTTTCAAACCTATTTAAAAAAGAAAGAACCAAGCTGAGGATTTTTATATAGCCTCTACTCGATTCTCCAATAATTTAGTGGGATATTTTGATCAAAAATGAGAGGATAATTTATTTTGGGTGTAAATAAATAGTCAAGAAGTTTATTACATATTTTCACGGACGTAAAAATATGAAGTGAATAACATTCGACTGATAAATCAATGAATCCCAAGGAAGAATTCTCTATAGTCAACTAAATGCTGTACATTTTTCATATTTTTACTTAGATGAGTAACAGCTTCCTAGTATACTGGGATTTTGTTCCTAGACTATGATAATTCTCAACATTGTCAACTTTTCTGCAGAAGTTTCTTAAAGTATAAGTAAATCTGCGTAGAAAATTAACAATATCAAAAATTTTCAATAACGAGTTATAAAATCACAGCCTATAGGAGAATGCTATTCCTATACATTTTTTTAATCCTGGAAGAAAGACATGTGCATAAATATTCAGGAAAACGATATGAAGAAACTGTTAAAATAATATACAAATTACATGATAGAGAAATCAATGGAAATAGTTCGAAAAAGTTGAATATTTCGCCGGTATTTTTAACTGCGAGAATGCCAATTCGTCGAAAAAAATTTGGAGCCAATCGATTCTTTAGGAAAGATTCGAATTTGAAAAAAATAGTAAAACGTAATACCTGTAAGCTCCAAAAACTTCTAACTCGCTCATAAAGAAAGTATCCGGGAAAAAATAAGCCACGTGCATTTCTCGCGATCGATCGCGTCGAGCGTTCCACGAGTCAAAATCTAACGATCCGACGAAAGAAAATTCAACCGTGCGAATGACAGCAAATAAGCTCGTATCGGTAATTATCGATACACATCCTCATTCAACATCGATTGACAGTGATAAGACTCTAAAATTCCGAAGAAACAAAGATACGTGTATTCTACGCGCGACAAAATAAATACGTAGGTGTACCGGACGACGCACTTCGGCTGGACAAAAGATGGCCGACTGAAATGGCCGCTCCGATTGGCTATACCGAAGCGCCACACGAGCCAGCGTCTGACATCTACTTGTGCTTCTGGTTAACTACCGCAGTTTTATGTGGCCTTTGGGTTTCCAAAATACATTTACACCGGGCGAGAAACGTATTTCGTGCGCCGTTCGACAGTTAACTCGCGAAGAAGTACTCGCACAGTGAATCGTCGGGACGCTTCGAGTGTGCTGACGCCATTGAGCAAGGAGGCGAGGACAGCCGAAATGGAAGAGAATCAAACATCGGAAAGTGTCGCTGTGTTACCGGACATGTCCGAACCGTTGACGAGCGAGACCGAGGAGGCCGCTACTTTGACGGCGAAACACGAATCTCATCCCGTAACCGTCGCGGCGAGCGTTTCCTCGGTCTCGGGAGTTGCTACTGTTCAAGGAGTCGGAGTGCCGGTTTCCCTTCCCGTAGGTTCGATCATCGGGGTAGCTAACTCTAGCAATGGCACGACCTTCAACGTCATCACCTCGGATCAACTACAGGTGCGTTATTGAAAATTACCGTGCAATTTCTTTCCCCGGGAAATCTGGCGATTTCAATGACATTACGGTCCGGCGCACAATCTTCGCGATCCATCTGAATAGATAGGCGGAATGCAATTTGACAGCGCGTCAATCGTGCGTAAAATGCATACGCGCGTATGCACATAGGCGTGCGCTGGCATGTCACTTTCGATAATGCATAACAATGGTAATCAGTTTGAGGTTTTCATGTCAAAATTATCTCGCGTAGAGCTATTTCAATGAAAATTGGAGCACGTTCTTTTTAGTTATTTCGTCAAACGAAAATGTAACTGTTTCTATCTTCGACAACTTTTTTTTTTCTATTCCTGCACATTAATCACATATTTGCTTTCTCCACAATTCAAGAATTAAGTGTATGCTATATGTATATGCATATGAGTAACACTATTACCAGTCTTCCTTTTGACAAGAAAAATCATCCACCTTTCTAACAAAATTTAATAATCTTGCAGTTGCCCGGATCCGGACAGTTCAAGCAGATGCTATGCGTCGACAATGGTTTCATCTGTGAACCTCGCCATGATAAAGATTCAGATCCCCTGCGCTGGAACGGAGAACTCAAAGCCACTCATATCGTCATTCAAAATAGTACCGACGAGACGGAGACCGAGCAGATTCATGTTTCCAATGCAAATTCGCAACCGATATGCAGTTGGTCCGAATCCGCCAACATGGCGGTACTACCTGTTCGATGCAAGAATACAAATGCGGAGCTACATAAAAGTAGATTTGGCTCCGGAGGTAGAGGACGTTGCATCAAATTGGGACAAGATTGGTATACGCCGAGTGAATTCGAAGCCCTCTGTGGAAGGGCGTCCAGTAAAGATTGGAAAAGGAGCATAAGATTTGGAGGAAGAAGTCTTCAAACGCTGATCGACGAACAGATCCTAAAACCGCACGCTACCTCGTGTACGTGTGCCGCGTGTTGCGACGACGACAGTGCGGTGAGTACTTGCAATTTAAATAATATAGTAATTCGTATCTGAACTTTGCACACAAAAGACATTTTCCCTGGATAAATAGAAATTGTAAAGGATGTATTGTCAATGCCGTTTTTTAAGCCCGTGATATTCGTATATACGCCCTTCATTTGATTAGCGTTTTGGTACAATTCTAACAGCTAAATACATAAAGTTTTTCTAAAATACATATAGCATCACATCCACCGAATTTCACAATATTTATAAATTTTACGGGAATCTAATATCATCACTCCTGAAGATCAAAAGGGTTTATTTTTCCCCCTTTTAAAATTGCGAAGGCTTTTTTATTTGAGCGCTTAAAACTCAGATACCACTCAGCTAATCGATTTAGCAGGAATTAGCGTAATTTCAGTTTAACTAGTCTCCTTATTTTCTATTTTCTCTCTGTATAAATAAATGATGATGATAAAGCGAATTTTCCTGATGAATGAAAGACTTCAAAAACTGTTTTTTTTTTATCTACAAAACTATTCACAAATGGTCTTAATAGAAAAAATATACTGCCATTAGCAAAGTACCATTTATCCACCAGTTATGCAGTAGAAATGTATTTATTTTTGTGAAACGACCTAGACATGAGTAATGTTACTACTAAATCATTGAATGAATTGTGTTTTATTAATGATGGTTTATTTTACCGCTAATTTGTTTTGAGACTGATAGATTGTACACTGTAAAATAATCTACCACCCAATAACATACAGCCGAGAGTCTGCCGCAATATATTCCTAAACACTCTATCCTCACAAACGACTTATACATAAAATCTATAGTAGTTGTTGCGTTCTATCAACTTCCCATTCTTTTTCATCGAAAAGACGGGACCGGTTCGCTTGTTTACACCGTACAAGCGACGAAGAAGAGCCAGGGAAGCGTCAGACGGCGAGACACCATCTCGAAAACTTAAAAGTGATAATTCACGCGATGGTAGTAACAATGAAGATAGCGACAATGAAGTAGTTGTCCCCGACACCAAAGAGGTTTGGCCGCCTTTTGTTTCCACCGACGGTATTGTCGTGCAGCAACCACAAGACACGGATCAGGAGGTCATTCAAAGTGTACACCAAACGGAGAACGGATCGAACGATGACGTCTTCAAGAAGTTGGACGAGATGTCGAACAAAATGTTGAAGCTGGCGTATGAATTTAGAAGAACTTTGGAAGAAGCCAAAGAAATGAACAGACAACAGAGAAGGGACCAAGCTCTAGCGGCACAGCTTAATGCTAGAGGAGACGTCATTGAAACTGTCGGTCTTCAACCAGCCTCGGACACACAGAATAAGAAGGTAAGCAGACACCTAAAAGCAACTGCAAATTGTTTTTCGCTGGATTCGTTTATATACAGTTTTTATTGTGTTTTTGTCTAGTGCGGAAATTGTGATCGGGCGGCGTTCGCAGAGTGCTCTTTGTGTAGACGTACTCCTTACTGTTCTATTTTCTGCCAGCGAAAGGACTGGGCAGGACACCAGGTAGAATGCGTTAGAGGCGCCGACGCGGTAATGCTAATAGTGGAAAGCAGTAGTGGTGATGCGAATACCCTGACGACGACTACAGGCGATCAATAGCTAGTGTTCCTCACTCCGATTCACCAAAAGAATCCTGGGAGTGAACAACTGGCCGTGGAGAACTCCACGGCCGACCAAGCAAATCAAGACATTAAAGATGACAAGATTAAGGTCAAGGGGGGAGATTGAGAATACCTTGTAAATATTACGGCTACAGCGTGAGTAGTCGTGATTGATACGTATGTCGAAATAATCTTTACCGTAAAACGTAACGAGGAATTAAAAAGGCATACATGGGTACAAGAGCATCAGAGAGAGAGAAAGAGAGCGAGCGAGAAAGAGAGAGAGAAAGGTGTATGTATAATTATGAAATATACAATTATTTAAGCATATTTCAACAAATCAGTCGTGTAAGTTTCGTGTGAATATGATTTAGAAAAAACTGACCAAAGTAGGTACTGTCGTTAATTTCACGCAAAGTGATTACTACATGAGAAACTTAAACTGATGTCGTAGTATTGTATATAGTTAAATTTGTCAGCCTTAGCCTTTTATAGTAGTTTTACATCGGAGGATATTTCGTTCGAAAATCGTTGTTTTAATTAATCTTCCTTCGTCATTACATCATATGATAGAAGTATTTATGATGAAAGCTTGACGTTCATTCTAGTTGGTTACACACCAAATTTGGGGTGTACATATTTTACAGTGGACACAATGACGTTGGAGCAATTCTAAATTACTTAAGTCTTTTGTATATCATCGTTGGAGTAAATGACATACTCCAATATAGAATTTTTGTAAGAGTATATAACTTTTATAATTTATAATATATTTCTATAAGACGAAATATTAACGTTTCCGTTTCGACCAAGAATCGCGATAATAGAAATACCATCGTTATGAAAAATCATCTCGAAAGATCATTCATAATTTACTTTTTCATCGTTCTTTGAAAAATGGCAGTATTATGTAGAAAAAGTCTTTTTGGTTAAAAATTTGTTCGTCGATTGCATTACCAGAATCGAATTAAAAATGTAGCCGTGATCATTTTTTTTGGTGTATCATACAATCATTGTAATCACAGTTTAATCCTAATCAAGTAATCACATTGTATTATCATGATCATAGTGATAATCGTAGCATAAAGGAATAAAGTAGCGATGTCCAAACGAAAAATTATTTTTTGTTTTATTGCGATGATACTGTATAGATATAACGTCGTTACAGTTGCGCGGATGTATTCGGCGCGAAACTTTACCGAGATTCTTGGTATCACGGATAATCAGTGCTAGAAATACCAACCCTTTCTTTATAAAATAAGAATTACAAACTCGTCAATGTATAAAAAACAGAGTACAAAGATACCTTCTCGGAATTGTATAATAATTTTTAAAATGGCGAAAATGTTTTAAGCTGTGGATTCCGCTGAATCTTTTTTTTTTTTATTGTTTCCGTTAAGGATTCATATTATCGATTATCAGGCATTTCTCAAGAATGGGAATGGAAGAACGATTCAGACTCAACTAAAAGTATTTACCATCTTGCGCGGCTCTGGATCGTTTTTCTATCGTGCTATACTGTATGATCTACGACCTAATCTAAACTTGTATATTGAAAATTTTTGATTAAAACCACATTAAGGAAATCTTCGCATGTGAAAAGGAAATGTGTAAATAAAGAAAAAAAATCCTATGGAACAACTTTACATTTTTTTCATTTATTATTTGGCATATATTTTAAAAAAAAGGTGCGAAATGCACCAATACAACGCGATATCGTACACTTAATAATTCCCATAATGTTTCAGTCTGTACAAATAAGCAATCCTTTTGTTATTGGAAATACCCATATAACCACTGCTAGGGGAAAAGTCGATCGCTAAAGGATTAAACATTTTCGTTTGGAAGGTTGGAAAGTTGGAGAATACAGTGACTGACGGCAAATGCACCATTTTGAATGCGTTCTCTTTTTCATTCGATGCCATCGCCAATATTTCGGATGTCGGGTTAAAAATTAAACCAGTGATAGGTGTGACGAGGTTTAAAATAATTTTGAGAGGTTTCGGATTTTTTTTGTCCAACATAGTGCCGGCATCGTAAACGTTAACTACCCCCTGTTTACTGCCGGTAGCTATGAATTGCCCACTAGGAGACACCGCGATTGTGGAGCCCGCCAAACAACCGTCGTCAGCCGCTCGGTGCATGCAAGTTCGAGTATGTACGTCCCATACGTAAATCTCTCCCCCCTCTGTTTACATGAAAGAAAAACATTCGTAATCTAGACTAGTAGTTCGAGCGTTCGCCATTGTGATTATGCGAAAATTCGACAAAACCACCCTTTTTAAAGATAAAAGTTTGTAAGAATGGAGTTACGTACCACCATGAGTGAACAACTTCCTGCTGTCCGGCGTAAAAGCCAATGTGTTGCATTCTTCGTTCATCTTTACGGTTCCTACAAGTTCCTTGGTCTTACTGGTCAACAAATGCACTTCACCCCTCCTTCCACAAAGCGCTATTAGCTTGCCATCTGGTGATATTTCAAATTTCTGCACATAAGAGAGTAATTGAAAAATACGATAGGATTAAAAATTTCTAGAAATATATATGTAACTTTGATTATTAACCTTCATATGAGTAATTCCGTGGTGCAATGGTATTTTATATGTCTGACCACCTATTAAATCGTACGCATAACAGTAGGCATGCCTCACTGATCCTACTACAATTTCGGATCCTTCTTTCGTAAATCGGGCTGTGTTTATTGGAAACTTTTCAAACCGCATACTGTGTAGTTTGTTATTTTCACGCCCATCGATCTGCAATAACAACCACCCTATATAACCAAGGCTATTCTAAGTAAAACTAAATAAACTGACAAACTATGATCTACCTGAAAAATTGATAGTATTCCAGACGACCCAGCAACAAGAGCAACTGTAGAAGAGGGGTGGAATTGTAAACTGTTTACAAACGGACCCTCTGTTCCGGTTTGTTTATTTATCTGAGTGAGAGCTTTTATTTCTATTGTTCCTTTTGGTAGATTTTTCAATTTTGGAGCTACTAAATGATTGCTATGCTAAAAATTAAACAAGAAGAAATATGTTATTTAGTTATGAGTGAACTAGTAATAATACAGGTATATGAAATAGAGGACCTGAGAACGTAAGTGGAAATTACCTTCAAAATTTCATCGTCAGAATCATCAGATCCTGCTTCCCTGTCCTTGTTCAAATTCGCCCATTTTGGGGTGCCAACAATTTGTTTGAATTTATTTTGCAGTAATTCGCTATATGTTTTCTCTGTTCTACCTCCTGGGAGTTTACGTCCCTGTATTTTCAAAGCAGCAGTTACCCTGAATGCAAGAATAATTTAGAACACATTGATTCGTACTCTTATTCAATGCTAAAAAATAAATAACTTGCTAATTTTTAAATTACTACTTACGAATACTGCTCGTCATCTTCATCTATCCAAGCTGCCTTCGCGTCATTTTTCACATCTTCGGCCTCAACTCCGGAGTCAACATCTGGAGCGGTTGAGATAATGGAGATATCTTTTTTACTACCAATCTCGTCGCTATCCGAATCATCTTCATTTTGACTTCGATTCGAGGTAACTGGCCTTGTCCTGACTTTATCAGCTTCTGGTTGAATTTCTTCGTCAACCATTAAATTATTTATGACATCACTGGGATTTCCAAAGACTAGTCTTTCTAACCTAAAAGCCAAAACGAATAGCAAATAAGCGGAGTTTCTACCATGTGTTAAGAAGATAAATTTACTTTAAATGGAAATCAAACCTGGCTTCTTCCGCAGGATCATACGCATTCTTCCGTTTCTTTCGTTGAGGTGGCATGATTTTTTCCAGCTCCCTGCAAGTTTATTCCCCTTACGCGTATCTTTGACCACGCTTTGACACCTTTCGCTCACGACTTTTTTTTCTTAACTAAAAGATCTGATATTTGCCACTATAAAAGAAGACTTTCAGATTTCGAACTTATAAGTATACTTTACAGATGTCACTATATGTCATCAGTCAGTCATGAACGTCATGAACGTCATGAATAAATGAACACAAATGAACACAAATTAAAAGCCGGGTCTTCACTGCGCGAAATTCTACGCGAAACTGTTGCGCGAGTCATGTCCCCTCTTTTTCTCGCGCTCCCTCTTCTCACTCATTCTCTCTTTTTCGCGAAACAGTTTCGCGAAAGTTTCGCGCAGTGAAGACCCGGCTTAAATAAACGGTCAAAATGGCTTGAGCTTTTCATAAGAGACATACAAAATCCATGTATTTAATTGAATACCAGGTGAGCGAAAGGGTCCATGAAAATTAATGTAGAAATGTTGAAAACAATTTAAGAAATGTATAGATGTAAAGTGATTGATTGGACTTTTTTCTACTCCAAAAAATAACATTCTCCTGTAGGCATGGTGAGAAGCCACAAAATTACCCGTCAACGGCACGACGCATAGTGTTCCCCGGTATATGGGAGAGTGGACAAAAATAGAAATTCCTCTTGACGGTTAATTAAATAGTAAATAAATGATTATATAGAGGGTTTTTAGAACGCACTAGCCACACACCGCGGCGGATGGCGATGAAACGGTGCCGCGAGGAAGCGCGGATTGCTCTTGCGGAAACCGCCGCGGATGGTTGGAATTTACAAGAAGCGCTACCATCGGTGATTTTTTAAAGTTTCCGCGAGAGTGAGTTAACTATTAGGCCGGGTGTCCACGGATCAGGCCGACCATCCCAAGTGCTTAGCAATCGGCCCGATTATGGTCGGCCCGATCCAGTGGACACCCGGCCTAAGTGATCGTGGTCAGGTCTCGCAATAAATGTTTCGGTTCGCCGCGGCGAGGCGCTGTTAAACACTATTCACTGTAGCAGTCATGAAAGTCCGCGCGGTTTCCGCGTTCGCCGCGTCCGAAGCCGGCGTCCGCTCATCCGCGCGGTTACGCGGATGCTAGTTAGTTGTGTCTGCCATATATATCTATATAAACTTATCCTAGTGATGAGCGTTCACTCCAGCAAAGCCACGGATAAATGGACGCAGTTAAGCAAAACCAGTGTCAACCCAAAAGGGAACCCGTGTGGGTTGACACTATTGCTTATCAGAGAGTGTCCAAATTCCAGACCCCGCGTTCATTATCCCTACTCCAACATACCTCTAGCTTTGCATTCGCGGACAGCGGCCTCAAGCAATGATGTCCCCAATTCTCTATTCTGGTTTACCTATATAACTCTCGGGTTAGTAACCAACGAGGAGGTGGTTTAGTCGCGATTAGCGCTTCTTGGTGAATCCGACACTACCCTACTCCATCTTGGGTATTTTAATTGAGAAGATTCCCCTCCTCGCTAAACATATAAAAAAATATAGACACTCTCTCTCTCTCTCTCTCTCTCTCCCGGGGCTTCGGCCCCGGTGCGAGTGGACATGTAGCGACATATAAGTGGCCATATGAAATCTGCTGAGGGCTGCGCGAAATGTTGATAGTTATGCAATTGTAACATCAAAAGCACACTCCTATAAACTTGACAGTTTTCTAGCACGTGTCATGCTTGGAATAAGGAGAGCCCTGGCTACAATTCGTCGACCATCCGACTGATGGCGATTAGCTCAAGTCGCTCTTCAGGTTTTTGCAGAGTATTTATCTTCCGTAGACGGAACATTACCGACTCCTGTTGCGCCTAATGGAAGGGAACTACAAAGTCCATTTACAGCGGAGTATAAAGCGTATCATCGTACCGATAAATACTTAAATTATTTTAACGATGGCTATGTTTTTATTTCACAATTTTTTAATTTAATACACTTTCATTTCTGTATATACATATCTTACTTTTTACCAACGATTGATTGTAGAGACGTAAAGTAGGATGCCGTTGTGGTCAGAAACTTTAACAAAGAGAACACACAAATTTTTTAAACGAATAAATAAAAACGATCTTATTTTTAACGTAATCGAAGAAATCAAAAGACTCGTTAGAGTCTCGCGTATGATATACGTATTACAGAAGTCATTATTACCTTTGAGTAATTCTCCAGAGTTAGATACGTCATCCTACCGATTTGCAATTGCGGTAGAATTGAACTTCGTATCATTATAAAAAGAACGGATCTACGGTGTCTTGCTGACAGTACTTCCCAGCCACACTCATATGCTGCTGATTTTACCCCTAACGCCTATAATAATGCATATGTGTGTGAATAACGAATTATCGTATCATTAGAGTATTATTTAAGATGAAAAGTATAGGGTGGGCTAGAACTCATTAAACGTAGTAGAACAATCTTATATAGAATACTGATAGATATATACATAGGGGAGTACGTATTTTATTTCTCGTAAACTACTTGCGCTTTTTATACTAATATATCGTACTTCAAAAATACGATATACCAAACAGAAAGTCGAAAGCTTTCATTCGAACTCTCCGCTTACCTCTTCGATAAGTACATTTCCCGGTACATAGTAAAGTAGTAGTTGGGCGACAACGCTGATAACCAATAAACAAATAATCATGCGCGATTTAACGGATTCATTGGAAGCCTGCGATAGAAAATGACGAAATCATTAGACGCCATTAATAAATAATATTAATAAACATTTGGCTAAGTTCGTTGTGTGTGTGAACTTACTAACATTGAGCATCTGAAATCCACCGCAGCAAATTGTCAAAATAGTTGTAAAGAATAACAAGAGCGCGATGTAAGTATAAATATCATTGATGTTTTCCACATTCCTGAAGGAAGCCGATGATACTAACTATGGTTCGAGACTGCACATTATGATTTAAATATTTTACAATAGCGATATTACCCGAGAGATTTGTTATGCAAATTCACGCATTCAGCCAGCCTCTCGTCGATTTCTTCGGTGAAGTCTTTCCCGTTCCTCTTTTCGGTCAATCGCCGCAATTTCTGTTGCAAAACTTTGAATTCAGAGCACACTTTCATAATGAAAATCCCGAAGAAAACGTCAATTGTCGCCGACGACCAACACAAAAGAATACAAATGATTTGTTGGGCGTATATCAGGCTGTAGATGGTCGTCGAATTTTTATAGTCGAACGGATACCAAGAATGTAAGGGTAGAAATTCTGAAGCAGTCCAAATTGGTTTTGTGATGTAGCCCAATGAGAGTGTCAAGACAACAGTGATGTATGCTTTATACAACGCACTTGCGGGGCGATTGTATTCGTTCAAATACTTCAAGAATTTATCGGAACCATGAGTTATTGAGTATTGTACAGAGTTGACGAGCTTCTTGAACGTACGGCTCCGCAATCTTAAAATTACAATCTTTGCACCAGAATGAAGAAAGATCACCTGTATAAACAGAATTGATTTTCAATCGTAAGAACTGCAAGTAAAAGTAGAAACTAGGTTTATTTCAATATAATGTTTTCGTATTGATATCAAATATATGACAAAGTAGAGAAAAAATGTAATTTTTTAATTTTGAGACTTAAAGAGTATTACTTATAATTGAATTTAAATAATGCAGTGACATATTACGTTTTATTATCAATTCAAAGAAAAGAATTACAACTTCACATTTCTCGCCGAATCACTTTTATCAAAGTCACTTTTGCTCTTCCACTCTTTTTTCATCTACTATGGCTTTAAAGTCACTTTTCCTTTTCCTGCGTTTCCTGAAATTACCTGAGTGCTAATAACACCCATCATTTCTTGAGGCTCGCTGACCTCGAGCATCACGTAGAAGAGAATTTGTACGAACAACAACGCCAAGCCAATCGTTGCGACGAGAAAGTGCGTCAGGTTGGTGAATTTTCTCAATGCGGATGCATCCGAACGCAGCGGCCACGAGGAAGTAACTCTCAAGAAGAAGCTCGCGTGCTGCAAAGAAGTTTCAAGCCTCGCCATTATCGCGAAAGCGTTTCGCCTTCGCGGCTGCTCGAGTCCTGCAACTATAGGTACACCCGCAATGCCTTCGCGCACCACAAGGCGAAGTGGTAATTGTGCAATGCTTACAGTCGGACAGACGCGCGAATGCGGGACTCGCGAATGCCGAACACGACGTTCGCGCGAGGGAAATGCGAGGAAAGAATACTTAATTGGCTCTAGCGCGCCGACGGTCGGAAATGGCAATTGCGCGGTGTAATAATTTCATCGTGGACGCGGTCCAGGTGCGCTCGATCGATTTCTGATTCTCTTTCCCAGTTGCAGCGATGAGGAATCCGCTTCGATTCTGCAAGTTGACTGACGATTGCCTCTCGAGCTTTTCGTCTTGCAAGATCGACGGGTAAAATTGACTCGGTGACGGTTACGCTGAAGTCAATGACTCCAACGGAAATGTCACCTCGCTACGGTGACAATGTCATTATCCCGAGCACGAACGGAAGTCCTATAAATGCAAGCGGTTAATTAAAAAAACACTCTCTTTAATTAGACTATTATCTATTCAGATAATGGACGGTTGGTCAATGGCTATAGCTATTATAATTGAATGGGACGAGACAGTTAATAGTCTAAATTCACATACGTTAAATAAATCACGTCTTTATTAAAATAACTTCTTTTCAAATATTATACTTGAGAAATATCGTTACGGTGGCTATAGGAAATATTTCGTAAGCTCTTATAGCATCGTTTTTGTTGATGATGTCTTTTATTTTGGAATTATTTTTGAATGTAGATGTCACATAATAAATCAATTGTGTTCTGATATTCTTTATCATATTCATAAGTCAAGGGAACTGTTTAATCTTCTATTTTTATTTATGCTTTTTTTATACTGCGTTTCTCTTCTCAATAACCCAAGGCTAACCGAGCAATCCAATCAGAATTACCAAAACAAATTCATGCCATGAAACTATTTTTAATACATGAAGGATTTTCCACGAGCGATGGGCGTTATCGCATTAATAATTGATTTCTATTTCAGTGATATCCTGTATGGTCGAAAAAAGCCGCCTAATGATTATCTCGCATGAGTTATCCTACTTTGGAAGCATGCGTTACACAAGTGTCTTTGAGCAATATGAAAGCTCATTCAACTGAATGATTGAATATTTATCTCTTCTTGCAAAAAAAGAATGGTGTACCTAGGGGAGAGTTGCCTATATTGAACCGGTACCTAAATTGAACCTCCTGGCTATTTCAAGTAAATGAGCATTTCCACGTCATCTATCAGTAGAAACTCAAACCTTAGTACCGATCAGTGTACCTCTTGATATTTCTTCAATTTTTCGCGAAAATTGAAATCTTTGAAATCGATCTCTCAACCAAACTATCCGATTAATTTTTTTCACGCTGATTCCGAAAATGGCAGATATATTGACGGTATCTAAAAGGAAATATAAAAAATATCGGTGATTTCATGTACCAGAAAACTATTTTTTTCACGGAAAATCATCGATATTTCGGTCTTCCTTTCAGATATCCTCGATATATCTATAATTTTCGTAATCAGCGCGAAAAAAAAAAAGATAAGGTGGTCGAGAGTTCGATTCCAAAGATTTCGATTTTTGTCAAAATCTTAAGGCATTAAGCTTACATTTTTTCAATTTTTCGCGAAAATTGAAATCTCTGAAATCGATCACTGGACGACCCTATCCGATGTATTTTTTCACGCTGATTCCGAAAATCATGGTTATCAGTTCCATATCTCAAAGGAAATGTGAGATATCAGCGATTTTATGTTCGGAATTATACATTTAAATGCCATGAAAGTTTTTTCGACATTTTTTGTTACATTTTAATACCTCGAGGATTATAGATTTGTATTTTTTATATTACTATGTTCATTTTATCTGGAATGAAATACTTCTTGAAATTGTATCATTCGAGATTTACGCTATATTCATTTCCAACGTGAGCTGAAAGTTCACGGTGAACTGTATTTTCGTGGTGAGAGTGAATTGCTAGCGGAATAGCCTTGTCGCATTCTCCAGGTCCTTCGATAAACAACGTTATTCTCGCTGTTAATCTCCTTCCTCCGCTCCAGTCACCTCCTTTTTTCAACAAAAATGCATCCGGCGTACACCGAAGCTCAGAAATACGCGAGAATTTTCCAATAATTTGCATGGCGCGATAAAAAGGAGCAAAGCGAACCTACCCCTGCAACGGGATGACCGCGGTAGCAGCGACTAAAGTGGGGTGGCGACGAGTCAGGCATCCATGGCGAATTCAATTAAACGGCGTCGGGGTTGAGCTTTTCAGAGTGACATTACAGGTGGAGCAGGGTAAAATGGAATAAACGTCTGACACGAGCCACGGCCTCGAGGAAACTCTAAATATGCTAAACCCGCATTTTACGGACCGCACCGCCTCCCCTTTCATCGTCAAAGCTGTAAGGACTCCTGTCGTCATTCCGTGAAATCTTCACCAGCCCTTCGAAATGGAATTTCCGTTCGGGGCTTAAATAACCGTGTTCCAATTCTACAAGTCTAAGGAATTCCTGGATCGTTGTCGGAAGGTTTTAATGCTCCTTTTTTTAAGGCTTTTAAATACCTTAAACTTCATTAATCGGTTTAATGAAACTTTTCTCTCATTATTGCGACACCCCAAATATGTACTGCTTAGAATTCTTCTAGATACGTGTAGATAGACACTGGCGTATGTTCTTCTGAACGTTCGGTAAACCTATATCGTTGATATTTTTAAGATACCCTCATATTGTTGTGATTTGAATCGAGCATCATTCCTGGCGCGAGATACACGCAAAAAAAGAAACCTATAATTTTTACTGCTCCATCCAGTAGTGCTGAGATTCGAGCTCATTTTCAAACATTTATACAAAGGACACATTTCTATTTATTGTTTACAACTGTATCAAATAGGTACTAGTTCAACCACACAAAATATCTGTTTTGCACAGGAATTTTTATCAGTTCCTCAGAAAAAAATCCAATTAGTGTACATTGAAAGAACTCTTGATTAGGCCAACAATATATTTCGAATGAATACAAGCCAATAAAACATTTTTTTAGAATCGCAAAATTCTTTGGTTGATTTCACGAAAACTTTGATGGCAGAGCTAAACATTTGGATAATCCAAGAAATATATCTTTAGGTTATCAAATTGACTCAACAGAATTATTTTGTTGGCTACTTTTTTTTTTCAGTCTATAATTCTATACAACTTCCTGGGGGCGGAATCGTAGTTTAATGCTAGTCTACCAGGAAAAAATACCTTCATCGGTGTCGTCGGATAAGATGCACCGAGGGAAATAATTCCTGGTACCAAAAAAAAATGTATTTTTCAATCACAAACACGTGATAATATATTTTCATAATCTGACCATAATTTTCGTCGTGCAAAAAAATATTTAATTGGCATAAATAACTGTTTTTTTTTCACGCAGGAAGAATTTCTTGTTTCAACGAAGATATTTTCTTGTCAAGAATATTATATTCTTCGACGAAGAATCTGTATTCTTAAAAATGTTTAAGATGATATTTTCTTGATTCTAGAAATATCTGTTTCATATACCAGCAATTATTTCTCTCAGTGTAATATCCTCTCTCAACCAGAAATTCTATTTCTGGTTCGCGGTGAAAATAGTCCCTCGTGTTCTGCATCCGTAGATCGACTATCTGTCTACCGTTCTCGCTGCAGCCCTCGGTACTTTACGCGTCTCACCCTATCGATCGAGTTGCTGCACAGAGAAAAACATTTTCCCCGACCACCAAAACGTTGCAAATCCGTACGTCTCATTCGACGAGAGAATATAAAGTTCATCCCTTTTCCTCTCGGTACATTTCCGGCGCGCGTTACTCCGGAAAATTGCGCAATAACATTTAATCAAACGCGCGACGACCGTGTCCTGTTAAAATACAATCGTTACAGCGAGGAGATACCAGTATCATCCCCCTCGGACAAACCTTCAAACTCGAAGTCGTTAAACCGCGCGCGAAATTTCCACGATATCGTTCCAACGATCGCGCGGAATCGTATCAATTCCGTCTAATCGGTTTTACAGCGGGAAAGAGACGAGCTCCTGCAACCTGTTGTATTGTCGGAACGACGGTGCTCCGGGTTGCGAAGCGCCGCGTCCGATCATAGGGGGCAGAGCCAGACGCCAATGACGCGACGCGCCGTTCAGTCGCTCATCGTCTACGGTCCACGCACGAGCCGCCCCACGAAATCTCTGGCGCCACGGAGTAATTCAAATTTCCCAGCGATTATCGCGGGCGCTCGTTCCGCGCGAAAATTCCGCGAGTTCGCCCGCCGACATTCTTGGACCCTGCGAGAAATAGTGCGCTCCGGACGACGGGTTTGGGGGATCGGGCGATGTCGCGCTGAAGGGTGGTTCGTAAAAGAGTCTCCTATTAAACAAAAAAAAGAAGAAGATACCGAAATGAATCCGAGTAAAATTAATTAAACAGTCGCGTCTCGTTAATTATTTGAGATCTCGTCGACGCGGTTTCTCGTTCTCCTCGGTTAACGTGTGCCTCGAGAGAGCAGCAATCGGACGACTCCAACGGAGCAATCGACCGTTCGATACGCGTATCTCCCCGCGTTCGACGAGACCGCCCGGTCTCGCTGTTCGCGCGTGAAATTGGTGCTAATTGTGCGACGATTCGTCGCGAGAACTCGAAAATCGTTCGTTCCACCGTGAAAATAATTATCGCCCGCAATCCCGGCGAGAGAGAGAGTGCCTCCCGATTGAAACACGGGGCTCGATCGCGATCGACGCACAGCTCGGTTTCGCTCGAAAGTTCCGATATCAATTCGCTCGCGAGATTCGAATCGCGGTTCGCCGGAAGCGCGAGGCTCTGTCCGGATCGTCGGTGCGGTAGATACAGGTACTCCGTATGTGACGCGGACGTTTCTACACGGTGCACCGTAAGTATCTAGTGAATATATAGTTCGTGTGCGGGCCACGGTTCCACCGCGGACAGATCCAGTCGGAATCGCGCGCTCCACGTGCCGCGCGAGCAGTGACGACGCTTCGAAGCGTGCGACGAGTGCGGGCGACGGACGACGCGAGTGACGTCGAACGCTCTTCTTCGGCCGGATATCACCGACGACGTCGAGGAGAACGCGCGGACGGAGGAAGAGCAGTGGCGCGTCACGCGCGCGCTTCGACGGAAACGAGATGAAATATCGCGAATTTTATTAAACCGTTGCAGCCGGGAAAAGGTTTCCGGTGGCTGGGCGAATACTTTTCGAACGACTGTGGAGAGAGCTGACTTTGCGATGGAATTTCTGTGAACTTCGCGATTGTCAAAGTTCGACGTCGACCTCTCGCTCTGTGCGTACGTAACTGCATGGAAGCTGCCTCGATCGAAGCGGATGCGGCGAGAACGCGGCGGCATCGTCGCGCGAAAATCCATAATTCGATGGTATAAAGTTCCATCCGAGTGCGCACCGATTGCGAGTGGGATTGAATTGATCGGTTCATTCGGTGAGTACCCGTATACGTACGCGTTCTCACGGTACTTTCTACTGTTTTACAATTTCGTCGCCGGCGTTTCGAAATCGCTGGAGAACGTGTGATATGTGTAGGTGGACGAGCGATTGTCGGGAATATTTCAGTTTTGTCTCTTCGGGAGTTGAGCGAATTTAAATTAAGACGCGAAGAGACTCTCGATAGTTTTTCTTGGGTCTTACGCGTGATGTGCAGAGATTCGTTTGTACGCTTTTTATTCCGACCGACGCGCGTAATAGGTAGGCGTTTTGAAAGATCAGCAGATTTAAAATTCCACTCTTATACGGTTGAATTTCTTTACGTAATATTCGCGATATCGTTATGTCTTCGAATAATGCAAGCAAACGACGCCGAAACCGCAAGAAAGAAAAGGATTGGTAAAAAATCATAAGAAGACCCACGAATTTTTATGTACTGAGAAAACAATTTATTCGTAGTTAATAAATATTTATTCGAATATGGCGTAATAAACATTTTATTGAATCAAGTAAATATTCGTAAACTCTTACGATATTTATTCGGCATAATTTGATCATTTGACGCGATCATTTGAATGAAATAAACATTTTAATAGTTAACATATTTTCTTATCCCGACGAAATATTTATTTCGCTGTATTTCAAATTACATTTATTAACTGTTATTAAATGGTTCTCTCAGTGCAATTATCCCAGTAACACACAGGGTTCCTCGATATGAAACAATAAAGTTTTTAATAAACCACAGCGTACTTTTGCAGTTCGTAATAGTATACCCATCAGTTTACACAGTAAGATTTACCAATCCTTCGTTAATATGTGTCTAGTGTTTACAGGTTTATACTATTAGGAATTGTAAAAAATATGATGTATTTGCACCGAAAGAAATAAGTGCTAGTTGCTAAAAAAAAATGTTTTCCTCAATCAAAAATATGATATAATTTCAGGATCATGGTTTTCCTCATAGAAGAAAATATTTAATCTGTGCTCGAGGTATCGTTTTTTTTCACGCAAGAGGAATTTCTTGTTCCAACGGAAGTACTCTTGAATAAAGAATATATATTCTTTGACCAAGATTCTGTATTCTTAAAAATTTGTAAGATTATAATATGTTCTTGATTCAAGGCATATTTTTCGACACTAGAAATTATTTCTCTCCGTGTATTAAAAAATTCAATGTTTCACCTCGAGGAACCCTATTACTGGGAGAGAGAGATTCACTCTAAAAATTACTAATACTTTTTCTCCGTGCGGCAGCCAGTAGATACGACCCGCCATACGTCGGCCGCCTCTTACTAGGGTCGGTACTCCTATATAAGTAGAAATCCTCTACTACGGACGGCGGTGAACATATGACGGACCGCGACTACTGCGTATATCCTCACACGAAACTTTCCTTGTAATACGAAAGTCAGAAACTCATCAGACTCGCCTGTATATAGGTATATACGTACGAGAATATCGGAGAGGCTGACACCTCGTGACACGGGACGAAATCTTCAACCGAGATAGAATCCTCATCGATTGACTCGAGTGAATTTCCGATGCATGACCTTTTATGTTTAGACCGGGGAACGGTTAATGTCTCGACCGAACGAAAATAACACGCGAGAGGATCCAGCTTTCCGTTTGTCAGTTCCTTACTCTCTGTCAAACCTGCCACGTGGCGTCCCTTCCTCCTGTCCTTTTTTGAAAGAGTTTTTTATCCTCGTTCTCTCGTATAACGCGGAGGAAAAGAGAGAAACGGATAAATGATTTTAATTGCGCCCCTAGCTCCGAAAACCGATAATTAGAGAGGGTTCACTGCACGTGAAACGGGTGACACGTTGAATGAAGAGTTAACTGTCTCCTAGCGAGTTATAATCCATTGATTTGAAAGCAGATTATTGATATGATATGGAAGAAAAATTCAATAAATGTTTTTGACAGTATTTATCACGTCTTCATTAATTGACGAAATTTCAATTATGAAATATTCATTCAATTCCAAACGATACTCGAACTTGAAAAAAATAATTTCATAAATTTGACATAACGCGATAATCAAATCTTTATTTTTTATAATAGGAGTCAAGATATACCTACAATCAGAAGTTTAACTGATTTTTTGAACTGATATTTAGGACGACCATTGACCGAGAGAGAATAGAGATTAGAGATTAAGAAACCGGAGCAACTTCGTCATACTTTCATGCCTTCTCATGAGCACATTCACAGCGTAAGAGGATGATTCTACCCTTAATCCCGCACCTCGACAATACGAAAGCACTCGCAAGATCGTAGCATTAATCGCTCAGCTCTTCTCATCTTCATATAGACTGTACATGTGTATATCCTCCTCAAAACTGTACTTTAGAGAGATTACAGCCCCCTCGCGCTGCGTTATCATCCCCAAAATGGAACAGTCGTTAAACTTAAATCCAACTTACCGTTCACGACGACTGCTTGGATTTTAGTGGACGTAGGTACATATATGACAAAAAAACGGGCGAAGAATCTACATACGTGATACTCTACAACAAATCATTCAGAGTTCAACAGTTAAGCTCCGAAATTCTATGAAAAATTTTAAATCACACAATTCAGAGCGAAACTCATTCTTCCTTCCACACACCCCGAATACATTGAAAAAAAATGGCGTATTTAATTAAGTCGGCGTTTACGAGTGAAGAAATGCAGAATTAATTGCCTCGACTAATAAATTGCGTTATAACGATTAACGACTATTTGAGGAAAACAGGCTGTAGTCCATTCAAATCAATCATGTCCAGGTAACTAAATCTGCATTCCCTCACCCGTAACCGTCGATTTAGTTAAATCTACAGTGAGAGAAATTTATAGGTCACACACACACACAGTAATAAGTATAGCTGTGATACCTATACTTTAAGGCTAAATGAGACTAACTAGACGGTATAAGTAATATAGCAATATCAAATATAATATTATAATAACATATTCTAGCTGAAATAGAAATACGTATTGTCAAGCTAATTAGAACTTATTCTTATATTAATAAATTACTAGTGTTGTGCCGTACAACCTATAGAATTTATCTCGGTGTACTGTATTTTTCTCTCATCGTATATTTCGTCTCAAGGATCTAAAAGGAAAAGCTCGCCGTTTAATTACCGCCGATAATTAGAATCGCCAGTGCTGATCGGGGTCGAACCCTGGATAGTTCGGTATGGAATGCCACGTATACGATTTGACCCGTCGACTCTACGTTCCACCCCCGACCTGACAATGGCTTCGGTTATTAAGCCGAGCGAGGAAGCAATGCATATTGATGAGATCGCGCGCTCGGTCCCGTCATGCCCTTCTGTTTGCTCGCCGCTATAAGACAGGCGACGGAGTTCGTCGTCTCGAGACGTCGCGAAGGAGAAAAAGTTCTCCTCGGACCCCCGAAGGGCACTCAACCACTTTCACCTGGCCCCGGTGTACGTAGACCCCGTACGCGGGAGAGGGAGAAAGAGAGAACTCCCCTCGACGTACCTTTTTCGACGGGAGTCGACAGAAATTTACGCCGCTCTCCGTAATAATTGGATCGCTCGAAATTCGCTTGGTCGATTTCTCGAAACTTTGCTCCCGTCACGTACGCCCGCGTTCCCTCCCTCGTTAATGGTTGGCAGGATTGATGCGGATGATGCCAAAGGTTCGTCGCCTGGAATATCAAAGTTGCGACGTATACGCGTGACGGGTGGCTCCGACGAGACTGGCGCCTTCTTCGATTTCGCTCTCGAATCGTTGACAGGGGATTTTTTTCCCTCGTATAACAATTCCGCAAACGGTGAAATCGCGGGCGCGCGAGATTCCCGAAAGCGATGCACGTTCTCGAGCGTCGAACGCGTTCCTCGCGTGATTTTCGTCGCCGAAATATCCCGGGAGGAGGGGGGCGAGACGACTTCGAATCGATGATCGCGGCAACGCGCGATGCTGGAATAATCTTCTTACGTGTATCCGTTCACGGGGAGAGAAAAAGCTGATTTGGGGGAAAACTTGTATAGCGAATTCAATTTGGTGTACGCGTACTGAGCATAATGGATGCTGATAAAATTATTCTGAAATTTTTGATCGTCGACTCAAGGATCTGTTCTGCTGTGAAACATGTTCTTATTTCAGAAATCCTCGTTTCTAAACATAGCGATACAATTATTCTTAGTGCTTTGCGATACACTTTTTTACCACAAAGAGTGTAATTTTTCTTTAATTTTGGCAAAACAAACTGTTGCATCAAGACACTTAAAATGCACACACTCTTAAGTTGGTCCACCTTTGTATCTAGATCAGTGGTGATATTTTGCGTTCTTTGGGTTAGTTCGATATATCATACATGCTCCCGCGTAAACAAAAAGTACGACTGGAGTATGGCAGACATCTGGGAAGGGTTGAACCAAAAAAGTATCGCTACGAATCGTAGTCTAGAATTTCAATCAGACAATTTTCTTTTTTTTTTCTCGAAAGTATGGTGGAGTAAGCTTTGCTTTTCAGCCGATATGAGAACATTGTCTGGCTAAAAGTCTGGAATACGATCCGTAACCATATTTTTTTAGTTCAACTCTTCCCAGACTTCCGTTATACTTTTTTTCTTACGCGTGCTCACACTTGAAATTGGATGATGCATCTTTTCCATTAGTTCTGATGGCCATATTGCACCTGATAGGACAGTAACGGTTCCAGATATAGAAGTGGTTTATCCTAGGCGCCGGTCCAAATTCGGCTACTCTCCCCTACTGATCGCAACACACAGTTGCCCTATAATATCCTTAAGGGCAATAAAATTGTACTACCCATAACGATCCATTCTTCTCAGTGCATTCTTCGCCACACAAAGAAAAAAAAATCAGTTGAATCTACTGAAAATAACGCGCAGGGTCGCAAATACCTATTTCTTTATGTCAATAAAATTTCTTAATGCGTCAATTAAATACTTCTTTCTTAAAATTATGTAGAGTAGTATGTGATTGCAAGAAAGAAATATTTAATTGCTACGAAAATAAATGTAATCGATGTAAATAAATAATTACGTGCGACCCCGCAAGTACTTTTTAGTAGATCCAACTTATTCTTTTTCTCTGTGCATCTTCTCAGTTTATTCGACCTATCCCTCAAGTGCAGTAAGTCGAATTTATCTATTATAGAATCGCGCAGCTACGAATAGGCCAGACGAAGAAAGGAAACGCCAGAAACCCGCCGTATGCTTCAACGTAACTCCTACATTTTAATTTCCACGCGCGTATAAGTTTCTCTACTCCTAGTTTCACCGTCGTCTCACTTTTACCGCGGAACGAAGTATACGCCGACGGCCGACGTCAGACATCAGCAAGTTCGTAATGAGCGATCGATCAATCGGCGAGCGTCTCGCGCGCGACGGCTCCGAAAATACGAATTCCCCGCGAGGATCCCCACCAGGGTTCCGACCTTCTTAACTGCAGCCTCCGGAAAAAGAGTCTCATTAATCTTTCGGGGTTTAGAGTAGTCCCCCGGGTTTTTGTGTCCATTGAGAAGAAAAAATTAGAAATCACAAAGAATCGCGAATAGAGTATTTGGAGTCGAGCCGAGTTTCCCTTGGGGGGAATCCGAATGCGCGCGAGCTAATCGACTCTTTTCTCGGGTCGACGTCTTCTTCGAAGGATTATCTCTGCTGGTTATCAGTAAAAAATGTAGGACCTCCTCGGTGAAACGAAACGCGTTTCTTATTTGCGGAACGATCGGCGCGGGAGCCGTGCTTAATAGTTATTTTCGTTATTAGGGCGTGAAGCGCTGTTTTTAACGAGTGTGAAGTTTGCCGCACGAGCGAAGCGAGTACGGCAATCACACTCGTTAGAACGGCGCGAAACAACCGAATAACGAATTTTATTTTTTGTCACTAAGTGTCAAATACGAGGTTGACGATTTCACGCACTGCGCAGGATATTTCACGCACTGCGCAACTTTTCACGAATTGGTGTGTGAAAGATGATTTCACATGCATCGAGGACGATCATGAAACCGAGTATTTGACACTGAGTGACAAAAACGAAATTAATATGTTGGGGCGACGAAATAATTTCTTTGCTGCGCGAAAAAAAAAAGTTTTCGATAGCGGAACAAAATCGTTCGATAGTACGGAAAATTTAGGATGATCCTCTGCTGTTATTGGCTCGTATTTATCAATAACATTTTGTCAGGACGACCAAGGGAAAGGTTGAAACGAATCCTCTTCTTCTCCCTACAGTGGCAAAAAATCGGTAATAAATTACTTTATCGACCCTCGGGATTCTCTCTCTGAGTATCTCGGCTCGGAAGCGCGGTTTTGTATACGCTTCGCCGAGATCTCGGATTTTATGTTCAATAAAGTTCGCACTAACCGCTATTGTATCCCGGAGTCTTAAGTCACGTTAATTGCGACGTATCGTCGATTTTATATCGCCCGCGCAACCTGAGATGTCATTAACTTTATCCGGCGGCAACCGCGCCGTGGCGAGTCCCTGAAATGTTAACCGAGAATGAAGTCAGCCGAGCTGACACCTCTGCGTCGTGGTGCATCGGCTTCCCCGGCTCGTTCGATATAGCGAAACGAAACGTCCGACTTGCTGTATGCAATTTAATACGAAGATATGATAGAGATAGTTTTATATACAGAAAGACTGGTACTAATCAATTTTACTATATTTAGAATAAATGAGGAACACACTTCAGAATATTAGGATGTTCCTACTGAGCTGAAGAACAATTTTTCCTGAGAAACTAGTAATGTAAACTATGACAATCAAATTTTTTCAAAGGAAAAACTATTGTACTGTACTGTGGAAACGTCTAAAAAACCTCATGTGCACATTTTTTATTGTAAATACAGCAAAATTTATTGGTATTAGTAAGAATTTATTTGTAGTCAATAAATGTATGCTTGATTATGGCGAAAGAAATATTTCGTTGGGCCAAGTAAATCTACGTTAATTATTAGAGAATGTTCCTTTCATTCAAACAAAAATATAGTAACAGCTAACAAATATTGGTTGGCTCAAAGAAATATTCCTTTTGCCATAATCAAGTATACGTGCATTAACTATAATTAAACTGTTTTGTCAGTGTAGAGTTATACGTTTTATACATGAGTAAATGAAATTCGATGGTTTTATTCCATAGTCCCCATTTTATCGACTCCACTTGCGCCTATCGGAATGCAACCGTAAAACCCGTTTACAGCGAAGTACGAAGCGTATAGCTCGTACACGTTAACGATGATCCGCTAAAATTAAATGTCATTCTAATTTTTACTGAGATACTTTGATAAAGAATCCTCACGAAGAGTTATTGATTCTAAAAGGAAGGAAAATCTACATCACATGTGCAAGAAAAAAGAGAATATCTATGTGTGCAGGTTCCATATATTCAAGGTAAAAAATTACCTTAAATACTTCGAGTTCAATATTTGCAAACGGATGGCTGACGTTAATCTATTAATTATTTCTTAAATACTGTACAACGAGAGGTATACGGAATCGGTGATAATTTACGACGAAGTATTTCTCCTTACAGTAGACACATTTTAAGTGGGATGAAGTATTGGTAAACCGCACTACAGCCGAGTTTTGATGGCAGCTGCATACGTGGCGCATCGGTTAAAGAGGAACAGTAGAGAGGAATGCAAGGAGAGAGGGACGGAGGGACAGAGAGAATGAGAGAGAGAGAGAGAGAGAGAGAGAGTAGTAGGGTGGGAAAGCAATCACACAGGAGGTGGCAGAGAGGGTGGTATACCCACGCACGAACTACGCCAGCTGAAAATGAGATTAGAAAGTTAAATTATTTCTTTCGCCGGATAGAAGTATGACGGAATTTCGTACGAATATCTACGAAGCTCGTTAAAATAATACAGTGTAAAGTTCGTTTGCTGGGAATTTCGGCAAATTTTCGTAAGCATTTTACGCGATTTTATAGACAAAAAGAATTATGAGCAAATAATCCTGATTTGATATCTCCGGCCACTCGCTAATTACGATCCGATATATACCCGAAAGTGGCCTTGGAGCCCTCCGGAAGTTATTTGAAATATTAGCTGTTCAAGTTATACGAATAAAAAGTTAGCGAAATCGTAAAACTTTACGACTTTATTGGCAATAGGCAATCCGGCAAGTGTCGCAGAGCAGCTGGTCACGTCTTCCACGAGCAAGACTAGCTCGTAATATTCTTCACATATATTAAAGAATTAATTAACGCGAGGCGAAGCAATTGAAAAAAATCATAGGAAACCGTATGAATTTTTACAGTTATTCCTGTAACAGGGCTCCTCGAGGTGAAACACTGAAGTTTTTAATAGACTACAGTATACTTTTTGCAGTTCGTAATAGTATAAACATCAGTTTACTCGGTAAAATTTATTGATCTCTCGTTAATAAGTGTTGAGTGTGTTTACGGGTTTATACTATTACAAACCGTGAAAAGTGCGCTGTGTCTATTAAAAAATTGTATGTTTCACCTCGAGGAGCCCTGTTACTGGGATTCACTGTAAAAATAACTAATCCTTTTTCTCCGTATAGCTATCTCGTTCTCCACACGAAAGGTCCTTAAATCGTCCTCGCGCTAAATCCGTCACCTCCCTTCGGACTCTCGCCCTCGAATCAACGTACGTTTCGCGTAGGCGTACTATCGACTACCCTTCCCGACGTACGCGACGTGCTTAATCTACTGCAGAGCTCCGGCCATGTTTGTAATTAAAAGCGGCCCGATACGTGCTACCTAACCACTTTTAAGGAGTGGACCAGCTCCTGACGGCCACCGGAAGCGTGCTCAAGAGTGGCTCTAATTGAAGAGGGGTTTTCGATTAAATTCGCCGAAAAGAAAGTGTCGTCGCGTCCTCGATAGTGATTGCCACGTTTAGCCGGTCGCCGTGGAATTCGAAACCTGATAAGCTCATAGACACCTGCGTTGCACCGCGGTGACACTCCAACTCGAAGTCCATTAGTCGCGGCTCGAACGTGCTTCCTTTCTCAAGTTTATTATTTCGCAACGACGTGGCTATTGATATTCTCGTGATGACCGAAAGCGAGTGTAATGAGGTCCGGAAGAATCACGTTTTGCCATAATGAGAGAGAGAGAGAGAGAGAGAGAGAGAGAGAGAGAGAGAGAGAGAGAGAGAATGGTGGACGTGGAGTTTATCAAACAGCTGGTCGGGGTACGATATCGATTTACCATTTATTCGGTTTGATTCTTTGAAATACTTTTCTCAAAATTATCTGTCTCAAACTTTTATATAATATTTCGTAGATATTACACGGAAAGACTGATACAGAAGACTCTCCCAAATGGCGCACCTGACCAGGGGGGTGAGCTATTTGATAGGCTGCGTCTAGAGGTGTGGTTTACATATCGATAATGTAGCGGTATCAGTCTTTCCTTGTAGATATTAATTAAATTATTTATTAGGTATAGGGAAGAGATTTCTAAATTTGCTGCAATATCCAATTTCTAATCTGGATTTTATTTTTGTTTTATTTTAAAATATAAAATTCGAGTTTCATATAACGACAGTAATAAATATTGGTGAATCCATTAAACATCTTCCTTATTACGATGCATCTCTAAATATATCCGAGCATCTCGGAATAAAAATAGGACGCGCCAACAGACCGAGAAAGATTTTATTCCTTGAAAGCAAACATGTCAGAGGGAACTCATGCGACAAAGCGCGCGGCTTGACAGACTACCGCCAACGCGCGAACTTTCCCGGAGACGCGAACAAAAGTTTCCTGCCGGAGCGGCGAGCGAGTTTAGAGGATTTTGAAAACGGCGAGAAAAATCGATCTAAAAAAGCAGAGACGACAAAGTTTAAGGCTTTTCCGTCGAGAGAAAAAACGTTCGCGCTAATCTCTCTTTCTCTTCGCGCCTTCCAGACCTATTTATCCATCCATCCGTTTCTCCTTGGGCACGACAATAGAATAGTGCCGAATTGAAGAAGACCCAATTTCCGCCGAGGGCAAAGGGTTCCGCACGCGTCAACAAAAATAGATCAAAACGCCACGACAATCATTTTTCCTCACGGAGAAAAAAGATAAGAAATCATGGAAAACCCCATTAATTGTTACAGCTATCTCCAGTAACAGGACTCCTTGAGGTGTAATATTGAAGTTTTTAATAGATCACAGTGCACTTTTTACAGTTCATAATAGTATAAACATCAGTTTATACGGTATAATTTATCAACCTTCCGTTAATTTGTTTCGAATGCTTGCGAGTTTATACTGCAACAAACTATAAAAAGTACGCTGTGTCCATAATTAAAAATTCAATGTTTCACCTCAGGGAGCCTTGTTACTGGGATTCACTGTAAAAGTTACTAATCCCTTTTCTTCGTATAGATACGGTCCGCCATACGTATGTCGTCTCTTCCCAGGGTCGGTACTCCTAAGTAGAAACCCTACTAGGGTCGGCGGTGGAGACATGACAGACCGTGACTACTGCGTATATCCACACGAGAAACTTCTCGCGTAACACGAAAGTCAGAAGCTTATATCAGACTCGCTTACATATAGATAGGTATACCTATACGTACGAAATAAAAAAGAAAACGAAAATTCTCACGATCGACTAAAATTCTTGCACTCTCTGTATGTAAGTTTATATAAATATATGCACGATGAAAAAGGATTAGTAAAAAATTATGGAAAGATTCATTAATTTTTACAGTTATCTCAGTAGCAGGGCTCCTCGAGGTGAAACACTAAAGTTTTTAATAGACTACGGCATACATTTTACAGTTTTTAATTATATAAACATTAATTTATATGGTGAAATATACCAATCCCCCGTTAATATATGTAGAGAGTTTATGGGTTTATACTGAAACGAATTGTAAAAAGTACGTTGTATCCATTAAAAAATTCAATGTTTCACCTCGAGTAGCCCTGTTACTGGGATTTACTGTAAAAATTACTCATCTTTTTTCTCCGTGCTCGCAGTTCTCTCGATCCATCCATTCGCCTTTCATGCACCGAGCAATCCTTATGAACGACTAGGACAAGTACTGCCATTGGTAGCGTTGAAAAAGCACCAGTTGATGAAGAACAATAAATCCCAGATTACAGTACAGTTCTCGGCGAAACGGGTATAATAAAATTTACCATGTATTCATAGATCGTAGCTAATTCCTCAAGCCCGCTGTAGCCGCGTCGCTTTCACCTCAATTGCGATCGTTGTCGTCTCGATTGCCACTGTACATTCGTACGTTTGATTAAGTGTACATTCGACGATAGCGTTGTACAGTGTTCCACGTCATATCCAATGGTGTGCAACATTTGACGCGGTCGAAATAATAATAATTAACGACGAACGGACAAGTCTGATAAGCACCCATTGATATTCTGCGCCGCGTCCGGAACCCCATGGGACACGCTCGGCGTTGATCAATATGGAAACGATCGGCGACGAGTGACTGGCGAAATTTGTTATCAAGCATGGAGAAAAAGGATTAGTAGAAAACCATAGGAAAACCGATGAATTCTTACAGTTATTCTAATAACAGGGCTTCTCACCAGGTGGAAAAGATCTATGTGGATTATATATATATATTTTGTATAATAGAACATGTATAAATTTAGGCTTATTTAATTTATATACAATTTATATATAACACTTATATATGGACTATATATGGTCTGTACATAGTATTATTTCAATTATTACAATTTATTGTACAATCCGTATATAATATATCTATAGGGGTATATATATGGGGTTTATATTAAAATCATATAAAAATTTAATAACCCCAAATTTATATATGTTCTATATGCAAAATATATATAATCCATATATATAGGTCTTTTCCACTTTGGTCGAGGTGAAACTTTGAAGATTTTAATAGAGCACAGCGCAATTTTTACAGCTCGTAATAATATAATATAATATAAACATCAGTCTGTAAAGCAAAATTGACCAATCTCCCGTTAATATGTGTGTCGGGTTTTTACGAATTTATATTGTTACGAACTGTAAAAAGTACGCTCTGGTTATTAAAAAATTTAATGTCTCATCTCGAGGAGCTCTATTACTGAGATTCACTGTAAAAATTATCAATCCTTTTTCTCCATGAAGAGTCGATAGATGGACGATATAAAAACCTTCCTGACTCCATTGTGATGTTGCGGGAAGTGCAGCTTCATCGTCGCGAGGCCTGATGTGTTCTTAAATCATTAGATGCTGCAGTGGATATGGGTAATTTCTAGAGCAGGCACACATACTCTATACTTTTTTATTCAATATACTTAGAAAATTATTTGAGAGACGATGGGCCGAGAGACATATAACTAAGTGTACTATTATCCCATTTCTTAGCGACACTAGATATACGAAGATGCCGGGAACGATTGGACGTCTCTTGGCAAATAGAATTGATAGCTATCCCTTGCCACTAGTGTCGAACGAAAGTCGTTACGAACACGCAACGGCCGCAAACAATGGGGTAATAATCAATATTTAGTGTCAGTGTTTTATGGGTAATAGCAGTCCGTAATCGTTGGGCGACCTTGGATAAGCGAAGGTCGGCGAATGAATTATCGCGGGAGGAAACTATACAATGGAGCCGTGGAATTGACATGTGGCATTTCAAAGAAACGTATTATAGATAGGTATCCTTCTGTATTTTTTATTCCCGTACGTTCATTACTATTTTCGAGTTCATCAAAATATGAAAAAACTAGAGAGTTCCTTTCTTCTCTTGGAAACATTTATATTTTTTGATTAAAGTTTTTTCCATTATGAACCCCTCAACTTCTTTCCTTCTTGGTTTATAAGAAATGGTCTCTGGAGTCACGACACGTATAAAGAATTTGCATGCAGATGCGAGGATGAACCTCAACACCTTGTCAGGGGGGCCTCATTGCGAACGAGAACTTTATTCCAAGTATGATACAATCGAGTTTGGATGTGATAAACCTTTCGTGCCCTCGTACGTGAAAATTCGCGATAGAGCTTTCAAAAATTTTGAAATAAATGATGAATATTTAAGTACTTACGAATCACGGCTCAAACCAAGAAGGCACATTGTACATTCGATCCTTCTCATCAATTTTGACACTGAATCGCTTATTTTCGAAAGTTATCCTATTCTGTGTGTGTATAATTTATTTATAGTCCTTTCATGAAAATGTATCCTTATATGAATTTCTTATTTCCTTCGATCGATTTTAGGGCGCCACTATGGGATGGGTGTCTGGTCAGAATTACATTACGAAGTGGGGAAAGTCATGGCTCACATTGTTTCACCGTAGAGTGCCAGGGGTGGCAATGGTGGGGAACAATGCGAAAGAATTTTTAAATTATCAAGAAGAATCATCAAAGTTGAACGAGAATCCTCATAAAAAATAAATGCTTTTGTAGCCAACTCCAATTTTGAAATATGATTAAACCCCGCGTACGAAATAAGAGATACAGCAATCCCGGAAGGGTAAAAACTTGACGAATCACGTACCCCTTTTGCGAACGTGACGAGTACGCTGCTCTCTGCTCGACACAGGTTGGGGGATTACATATGTGTGCATTTTACCGTAATATCTACATACTCAAACGATTCGCTCCAGTGACGTCAATGCATTTAATGACCCATTTCGAGTTTTATTCGTCGCCTTTACGCTTAAGCGGGGGATCATCGCTTGGAATAACAATGAGGAGGCAAGTTGTAAAATGCACACACACGATTTTCCATGATAAATAAACGATAGTCTCTATACGTACTACCGAGCGCGTGTATGTACATACTGAAAATAATATCAAACGGGGTCGAGTTAGTTAAATTTTTTAAACTGAATCGATTTCGGTTTTGCTCAATTTACCTACCTAGTGGAGTTTTCTTCTTTCGATCATGTAAATAATTGAAGAAACTAAATGCATTTATAGTAGCCCGTGAATTTTTGTTTAATTCATACTAAATCAATTTTTTTTTAATTTATAGGGTAATTATAGGATAAATATTGCGGTTTCTAAACAAATTAATTTAATTGCTCTCTATTACATTCGTTTGCTCAAACTTTTCTAAAGTTCTACGATATATTCCAGCGAATATAATTTTCATTCGAGGAACGAATTTACCCATAGTTAACCGATAGAAGCTAGAGATCATCTCGGGTAGTTCGATGTAAACTATTTTTCGATGAACTCAGTTGGGCGTGGTTCGACACCAGGCATTTACTTCCGCAGTTTATACAACTCCTCGAGTATCTTGCACCACCGTAAGTGCATGCACACGTCTATTTGACCACTCACGATAATTTACAGGAAAATTACATAACCCCTCATTTTCCAGAAACTGTCACATCCTATACCTATCAGCAATAGCGAGAGACATACGTACCTATAACTGAATGCGCTGCGCGAACTCGCGTGTCCGTCTCTCTCATCCATGTATTGTATATTTACGCTAATGACCCATCATTCTCTCCTGTGGGAATCGTTCGAATTTTATCAACGATATAGCCGCATTATTCACCGTCGACTGTAATTTCATTTATTCGCAGTAACCTGCGACTAAACGTCCAGAATATTTCGTCGAGCTTCAGTGTTTGATTGGCACCGACAGTTTGTCAGGATTAGCCTCCGTACGGTGGTTCATTCAATTCACTGCTAAATAATTTAAAATCACTGAGAGAGATTCTTGCTTTTCTATAACAAGTGTAGAATTTTTTTATTAACAGCGGATTTCTTACTTCGTACTTCAACTTTTCGTATTCTGTGTACTGAGAACAATAACTTGGTTAAAGTAACAAAACGCATCTGGTTAAACGAGTTTAGCTATTCTAACCAAAATATTGTAATAGTAAGTTGAACATAATATTTAGTTATTCTAACTACATGTGTGGTTATTTTAACCAGAATAACTAGACAAAAAATTGTCAGTTTAACCAAATAAATAGAGGATTCATATTTCACCAAATGGTTTGGTTATGGCCCCCAGGATTTTAGTTAAATTGACCAGAATATTTTTCTCAGTGTGCGTACGCATCCTCGCGAAAGCCAGATGCTCTGAGATATCCCAGACTCTAAAACAGCGTCGATCCTAGATTTATCGTTGCGCATTCGTACATGTAGAAAATACATATCCAATGCGGCGTCGCGACCCGGACCAGCGCATTCACCCGCGATACATATGTACATATGTAGGTACAAAACTGCTCAAATCATCCGGCAGATTTATAGGGAGGATTTCACGTGGATTTCTTAAAAAATAGCCGCAATGCGCGACCGTCCTTCTCTCCCTGCAGGAAAACGACGACGTCTATTCCGACCGTCGACTTTAGTTTTTTCGACGTATAACACGTCCTCCAGAAATGCGGGGAAGCGTCGAAGTTATTAATGGGTTTGAGGCATTGTACGAGCCATCGAATATCCGACATTCCTCGGTGACGCTATTAAAGCGGAGGAGCCGGACGGCGACGGGGTAATAATTTGTTTTCTTTCGCAAGATTCCGCCCGAAAATTTCAAATATTTCGCAAGGGGGGAGAGCGTTAAATTACGAGACCATCGAACTGGAGGATTAGCATCAACCGGCGAACGAGCTTTTATCGAGAGAGGATGGGGCTCGGCTAGTGACGTTATCCTTATTAGTAATTTATTGTAGCTAGGTTTTTTTACAGCTTATGGATAATTTAATGAAAATTCTTTGAGTTTGAATTCATTTCTACTCTTAAACTTCATTGTATATTGAGATAAGTAATTAGGATAAAATGACAAAACGCATCTAGTGAAAGCAACTTAGTTATTCTAACCAAAGTACTGGTCAGTTGAACTAAATATTTAGTTATTCTAACTGAATGTTTAGTTATTCCAACCAAACGTTTAGTTATTCGAAACAAAAAGTGGTCATCATCTCCAGGATTTTGGTTACATTCATCAAGTTATTTTTCTCATGTAGACTTTCTATCGTTGGTTATTTGCACTAGAAGAGCAAAATGTTCTTATCAAATTGGGACGACTAAATTTCAGTAACCAAATACCCTCATATCCTCTCCAAAACTCGTGACCCCTATAGTAACATGTGTTTATGCGGAAATTACTATTGATAAGCGTACCACAATTGCAAGTTTGACAATGAAAGTTTCCGCGTGAGAACAATATTATTTCTAGCACAATACGGAGATAACGGAATAATCAAGCATCGCATTGTGCGCACCAAATCCATTTGGGCCGTAGAGAATATATCAACAAATTTGCATTAAGCGGGCTACGGCTGACGAGTGAAACTGATCGCTCTTTCGCAAGAGATATTTCCGAATCGACCGTTCGCGTTGTATTTTGTATTTTATGAATCAACGCCTGGAGCGACTTAAAGTCATAGCTTACCCATCGCATACCCTCGCATCGAGAATTATTAAAATGGCATTTAATTATGCACACAACGAAAGATTTTCTCGGACAGTAATGAACGGAGGTTCTGCGCGGGGGGGAATAAAATTTGGACAGTTTGTGCGAACGGAAGATTTATATACGGATTCCAAAGATAAAAGAAAACTTTTCCTCTTCTTTATTGTTTCGAGGAATTTATTCAAGCGGGAGTGTTTGAATGGTCGTTTACGAGATTCAAATCGTAGTATTCCTCGTTTTCGCTTCTTCGACATTTCTTAAGGGGGTTAAGTACTCTAAAATTTCGAAAAAATCGATCAGAGCTGCAGTAACCAAAGAAGGGCCCCCCAGTATGTACCAGGAATTGATACTGACTGGTAAGTTCACATAAGTGGTCCTAAAGTGATAAATAAGGGCTGAATTTTAGAAAAAACCTCATTATCTCAAAACATACTTTTTAGAGTTTCCGTACATCATATCTCAAAAACCGTTCCATAAAATTTGATGAAACTTTAGGATATCTTTTGTACTATCCATACCTTCAATGTGACATTAATTTTATGCCTAAATAAATATTAGAAAAAAAGTTAGCAGCTTTCAATTGTCAAAAAATGGCTATTTTTGGAAAGTTTTACTTTAAAATGGCAAAAAAAAATAAATAAATAAATAAAATATTAGTGTCACATGGAAACTACAAGTACTTAAATTAATTTAGCTTTGGGGGCTTTGTTCCAGATTGCTTCCTGGCAGCTGTAGAGTGTACGGAAGGCAGAGGTGGATTTCCTGCAAGCATTTTTTAACCGGCTAATATATGAGGGGGTCAGAAGCCAAGGGGTCCAAGTAGAAATACAAGTTTTCCGAGATGCTCCACATTAAAGTATTCTTGTTCTTTAAAAATACCTGCAATTTTCCTTTGCATCAAGTGTATAAGGTGTATGAATAGTTCATACAGCTTATATATTTGAGGCAAAGAAATTGCAGGTATTTTTAAAGAACAAGAATACTTTAATGTGGAGCATCTCGGAAAACTTGTATTTCTACTTGGACCCCTTGGCTTCTGACCCCCTCATATAGGCTCGTATGGGGTCTAAAATTTTTTTGATATTTTTAAAATCGTTTTGAAAGTTCTATTAAACTACAGTATTAATTTCAATGTATGAAGTTTTCTTTAAATAGTCCCCAAAAATCCTCAAAAAATCGGTACTTTTGGGTGCTTTAGAATACTTAACCCCCTTAATGGAGCTCCTCGTTAAGAATAATTCTGTAAACAATTTTTCTCTATTCGTACATGCGCACACACAAATACTTTGATTATATAAATGAAACCTTCCATTATAATTCGTTCTAGAAGCAGACTAACGAAGCTGAGTGTTTATTAATCGCAGTGAGACGTCCTGAAAGGGAGAATAAGAGAGGAAAAAGGGCAAGAAGAAGGAAAATAGAACGGCAGACAAAGGATGGTAGAAAGGCTTTCTTAATGAATCGTACCGAACCAATTAAAGGGATGTCTAAGCATATATTAAAGCGGCTGTATCTCAAGGGATTCTTAAAATGACATTTATTCCAGTCAATATTACGATTCAGTTAAAAAATTATTCATTACTTTAGCTTTCCATTTGCGAATTACTTACTTTTTTTTTTGAGTACTTTATAAAAAATTCTTTTTTCCGTATAGATTTACACTTCCGAATTCGGGAAATCAGTCGGTTCACAGAAATATTCCTTTTGTCATCCAGAAAATGATTATTTCTGTTTAACTATTATTCTCCGCGTCACCGTTTCCAAAAGTAAACTGTAAAAACATCGTGGAACGTTCCGCTGTCAGGACATATCTCTAGATCTCGGAAGGACTGTACATCGAAATAGGGAGAGTGCGATAAACCAAGTATCTGTTTTATTGCACCGATCTTATTTAAGTGCTCGGGAGTAGGAAAATAGGAGAAACCGAGATAGTAAGTTCTCGGTCATTTCATCGCACACAACGGCCGATCGTTGCACATCGCGTTGGACCTTATAGCCGCTGCGGTAGTCAGCTGGGGTGGACATTCACGGTCTGTTCTCTTATCGTATCTTACGCAACATTGATCATAGCTATTAACCATCGAAAAAGTCCATTCCGGCTGAATTACCTCCCTCCTATCGTACGTGGAGTATAGGTCAAGCAGGAATAGGGAAAAGCTTCTATTCCGATGCACCGTGCAGGGGGGGGGGGGATGTTCCTTCAGGTATTCGATTATCTCATTCGGATAATGTTGTAATATTGCGATGGTATTGAATTTCAAGTACTTAAATGAAGTTCCATATATTCTTCATGCTAAATCGATATTAAGTTTTTTCCTCGAGGTTCGAATTCGATTTTTATCTTAGAACAATAATGAAATTCACGGCTAAAAAGCGAAAAGGTGCAAATAGGACGACTCGTATTCAAACAAAAAAAGAGTCACCGATATCGGCTTGGAGAGCGGATTTCTGCGCCTGATTATAGATTTTTATACGAAATAAAAAACCAATGCAGCACAGAGCAGCAATTGTGGGTCGATTTGAAATGTGGGTCAGCATTTCCTTCGACAACGCCATGCGACAATTTATTCAATACAGATGCAAGTTTTGCATTTCAATGTAACCGCTCCAACTCTGTATACCTTATTTTACATGTATTTTTCAATGCCTATATTGAATAAAATGTCATATATAGTAACTGCGGAGGAAACACTGAACCACAATAATTGGTAACGTTCCGCAGTCAGTTTTCATAATTATACTAAGAAAATCATCTTTTCCATTTCCGGACGATCCTCGCAATCGATATCTACTTGATACCAACAAACGAGGAATAAATAGCGCGCTGGAAAGAAATCTGACATGAAATGTGCCACCGTTATTAAAAATTTTAGCACTGTTCGCCGTTGATTACAAACGTGCGAAGTGGGTCACCCCCGCTGTGGGATAATATATAGCTACGTGTCACCAATTGAAGAAATCTCCGCATTGCGAAAAACTATTTCAAGTGTCGAATAACGGCGGGAACGTATGAAAGAGAATTCCGATGAGTTCTCTTCCCTTTATTTCGACTTTCCCCCGTAACGTTTAAACACGTTCGAAAAGACCAACCGCGACGTGGCTTTGAATTCGATAATACTCGCCCGACAATGGCTCTCGGCTTAGAGTAAATCTCTACCTTAAACTGGCTAGGTAAGTCGTTTAACGAACAACTTGGAGTGAGCAAAAAATCAATCGTTGAACGAGGCACCGTGGCCAAGGCTGAACTTAACTTGAATTTCACCTCCTCAACGCGTCAATGCCGGCGGAGCTGGTACAGACTGCGACAGAAGTAACGTCGAAATTAACCGCGAAACGAGAGCGAGGGGCTTGGTATTGTATTGAGAATAACTGGAAATTTTTTTCATAAGTCAAATACACCGAAAAAAAGTATCTGGTGACTCGACTGAATATCAATTAAGCCGACTACAGCGGGACGTTAAATACGCGGAACCCAAACGTGAAGTTGTCCCAACTGCACGTGACGATTTAGCGATGGTTATCTATAGACGTCATCGGTGGTTGAGATAATTTGTTTAGGAACTTGGATTAATTTTTTTAGGAACTTGGATAAGTTTAGCGGAGTATTGGATTGATAGTTAATTGAACAATATAGTTAATTCAATCACCCAACTGTTGTTTCAATCTCTGAACATTTAAAACAACTGCATTAGTATTGTAGTTAAGTCAAGTCAACTATGTCGTGCAGTTGGATCTACCACATTCATTTAGTTTCACTGACCTCCATTTAGTCATGTTAAGCAAAATTCGATTAAATTGACTACAAATTATCTGACCACATGGTGCAGTTACAAATGTAACAATTTTTTTGTTCAATGTACGCTCCAAGGAAAGCCTCGATCGATCAAAATACTCTCATAGCTTTATTATTATTACTATTATTGACTCTCTTTCTCACGGCTTTGTAACCCTTGAAATTCGAAGGAAAAGAAAATGGAGTCGACTGAGATGGAAAAGCACCTATAGCTCTTCTCAGGCAGAAAAGTTCAATCTTCAACTTCCGAGCTCTCACGATGGAGTACCATTGATTTTTACCTAACATTCGCAAAGTCGAAAGTCGCACTGCATCTTTCAAAGTTTTCACCCTCTCCACGAACTGAATCACGTCGAACGCAATTCGCGGAGATTTCGAAGTGACATGTAGCGCCATACGGGGGTCCGTGGTGCTTATCGGTATAGTAAGATAAAGTATGACTGATATATATGTACGTGGGGAGAGCCTCGGAGAGAAATAAAGCGAGAGAATGGCGGCGAAAGAAAAAGAGATCGGAGAGGGAAAGGGAAACAGTCGTGCGACGACAAAAAGTCTAGTGTCGCCGACAGACGACGCGGAACAACGAGGTGCGATCGAACTGGTAAGAAATTTTAATGTTTTCAGTACACAGTAAAAAAGTTGTGTTCATTTTTAATACCATTTCACACTGGTGTGAACCTATATGTACCATATCTGGCGCCATTCTGTCTTTGTTATCTAACACTAAAAATAGTCTGTATACACTGAAAACAAAATAGTATCAATTAAATCGACGTTAACGGGTGATGATATTTGAAATAGATCTTTACTATCTATGCCCGCCAAAAATACGAATGATGAACAAAGAAACTACCTCGGAAGATTTAATAAAAAATTCAGATTATAAAAATGTATACTCAATATTTAAGTATGTCGATTTTTAGTCGCCGGATGGTTGGACACAATACGAGATCGTTACTATTGTTACATCGGTTTATCATTTCAGTCTCTGTGGCCACAACGTAATTATTTATACAACCAACGTCGTGATTCTGCTTTATCATCGATTAGCGATTTCTATTGTATGTACATCCCCATCGATTCGTCGTCGCCCGACATGAAATTCCAATTGATTCTCGACGAAACCGCGGCTACACCACCCCGCGTGAATTTGCGTTATCTAATTGAAACTAAGAGATAATGAGTTTTCATTCACTGCTGATTGGTGTAATTACGGGGTACAACCGGCGATCCTGGACGCCGCTCGTCAAACGGAGATCGGACGGCGGTCGGTATTGAACAAATTACCCATTGACGTCAAACGCACTTTCCCCGTGGCGCGAGCCACGAGAGATATGGCTATTGTGTACTCATCTGCCGTCCGACGTCTAAGGGAAGACGCTACGTTTGAACAAAGAAGGGATAGAAGCAGTTAAGTACGCTTCCGCTTGTACGTTTGTGCAAAGATCGACATTGTTATGCGATGTACAATGGGAAAACACTTTATTTATAGTTAATAAACCTTTATTTGAATAAAGCGAAATAAATATTTTATCAAGACAAATAAATATTAGTTAACTATTACAATATTTATTTTACTCAAATAAACGTCTTTCGGTAATACTCTAAATTAATTAATAAACGTTCTAATAAATGAACAAATATTTTTTTGTCCCAACGAAATATTTGTTTCGCCACATTCAATTAAAACTTTACTATAAATAAACTATTTTTTCAGTGTACGATAGAGATGGAAAAAGAGATTTTTAAAATTGTCGATTCTCTCTCAATCAGAGAGAGAAGTTGGAATCGTGAAATTCAAAGAAACATTTTCCCCTTCTGTCGTCGCGTCTCGAATTTTGCCTTAGACTACCGTGTCAACCAATCTAACAAAAAAAAGCAGGGCTTAGGTGTAGTGATTCTTTATTGACATTTGTTTGTCAGACTACTTTTAAGCTTCCGTTAATGAAAATTTAATGAAATGCTTTCGGTGTTCCTATAGAGAGAGAGAGAGAGAGAGAGAGAGAGAGAGAGAGAGAGAGAGAGAGAGAGAGAGAGAGAGAGAGAGAGAGAGGGAGAGAACATTAAAAAAACTTGTATAATTCTTTACTGCCCTTGCTTAGTGTGCCGAAGGAGAGAATAGCTGTTCTTATGTCATTAGGCGGAAATCCGAGGTTTTTTCAGACTCTGTTTAATTAGGTCGTAGCATGAGACATGGTCGAGAGACGAGGCTCGCCTCATGTACAGAATAGCGAGCGAGATAAAAAAATTTACATCCTAAAGCGACAATTTAAAAAATGTATTTATGAACTTTGCTGTTGTTCTCTCCCTTGTAATAATTTATATAGAAAGACCCGTTAAAAAGTATTTGTAAAATCGAATAAGTATATATAATATATATAAGTACATATAATATAGGGGAACTGCACCTTGGAGATAAATCATCTACAATTCGTTGCAATGACAAGCTATATTGTTCATTCTTCTATGGCGACCCGTCACGCTACGGCGGCCTGCCGCCAGATGGCGCCGACCCTCTCGGCCCTCGTCTCCGCGGCTCCCGGCCCATAGCTCTCGGCTTCTCATTAGTGATCCGATGACGAAGTCACTATATAAAACCGCAACTGCCCGTCTCTCACGGAGGAGCACAGAGCGCCTAAGGCAGGAGTCGGCCTAGCCTTACTAACTAGTCCACAGGCCAACTCCGGGACGAAACGCTCCTTATCCTTAAACCGTATCCTTCATTGCTGAGTCATTAATCGCTTTTGATAATTTTGACTCCAAAGCAGCGTACCTCTTTTCCATCTTCTCCTGAAGCTACAAAATACAATAGTAATTTTATAGCCGATAAAATACGAACGCTCTCTCTCTCTCTCTGTGTATGCGGTCTGCCCCGTAAATTTTGGATCTCTTTTATTTGGAAAATTTACAGTGTAAGAGATAATGTGCGCATTCTTCGAAAAATTTGAAGTAAATTTGCGAGGTGTTGCGCGTATTAGAAAATAATTCCTAATCTTTCGTTGACTTATTCTTTGCGTAGTTACTTTTCAAAATTATCCCGAATTACGAATTGATTCGTACACTCGCGATATTTTCCAACACCGTGTTTCACGCGTCAATCGGGGTACAGACAATCGGTGGTCACTCACTCGCTTTCTCTCGTTGCTAGTTTCCCTCATTTTCATTTTATTTCGCACGACCTCACCGGGGAAATTGGAAAGATGCGAATGGAAAATCTAACTATTAAAATGAGACAGCTGCGATGTCTCGTCAATCGGGATCGAAACTAATTTCCCTCGCCTCAATGAAGAATGAAGTGTTTGGCTGTTGATACGCTTTAAGAGGCATTTTTAATGGTCGAGGGATTCGGACAATGTTATATTACACATGTGAGAAACATATTATAAAATATACCACGTACATATAATACATACATACATCTATTCCATCCTTATATGCTACATCAAACAAGATTTCTGTACGTTCTAACGGCTCTGGCTCCACTCGCGTGAAATTCGTTTTTCTCGCTAACTTTTTCTAATTCAGATTTGAAAAATTTAGACTAAATAATTTACTCCGTATTTTTTATTTTTCATTTTCCGCCTTATTTAAGCTGGGAAGCGATATTTATTATAAAAATGCGGTAAATCATCGCCTTTCGAGGCTATTTCTCTCGCATTCATTGCTTAGCATAAGTTCGTCTCTCTAACTTTTCGATGACGTCATAATCTTATAGAGAAAAACTTTGCGAATAATTATTTTTTCGGGCATCTTTTTCACGTGATATTAAATATGGAGTCAGATTACAAATTAAAGTTAAAAATATGAATGTTTCTTATGTAAATACCGAATTCAACGTTGATATTACGTTCGCTGTACATTTTCTAATCGTATAATACGTACAAAGAAATAATACAATCCGTGTGCAGCTTGTCACGTTCAAAGGGTGAATGAATGACCGACGCATACGTTCGACGGTATACCTTCACGCGGGAAAGCTATTCTGAACTTCCCAACGTCTATTTGGAACGAAGCAGTTCTCTCCCTTTATCCGTTGATTGGAGAATCGAACCGGGTTGGGGTTTCATTCGCTACATCCGGATTTGCAAGTGTGTGACGGGTACTGCTATCGCTTGTATTTCCGTCGTGCACCCTCCCGCAGTCTGTCACGGTATCGCGGAATTCGATTCGGAAAGTAATTTCCCGCATGCTTCTCTCTCTCTCTCTCTCAAAGGTGGAAATCGGTGAAATAAAAAAGAGATCATCTATCTTCGAGTCATACAAGCTTTTCGCTGCCTCGAGTTCACGCAAATAAATTTGTCAAGTGCAACGATGGGTCACCTCGTTCTTTGTAAGACGCTGCTTCCACTAATGCAAATTCCGTCTGCACTTCTTCGCGCTATAATTACCATCCCATTTACTTAAGTGGCAAAACTAATAATAAAAGAAGCCAGCCGTAAAAACTTCACTCTCACTTTCCGCCGAATTAATGCACGGCGGCGTTGAAAGTCGTAAAATCCTGAGAACAAAGTCTGCACTTGACGACAAAATGTCATCCCCGCGATAAAAGCATGCACTCAGTTCGAAACATCGCGAAGCGAAACTTCCCGCTGCAGAATCCGCTCGTGTCGTTAAAATAGCGCGGACACGCGCAGCGAAGATACGTCTCGCGCGCTTCGACGTAGCGGTGAGGTTCTCGCGGCAATTTGCAGCGATATATTCTCGCCCTTACGTGCCGACGTCTTTTTTATCGCCGCCAAGCCGAGGTACCTACTTGTTACGCCGCGGTTTTCAAAGGAGCGACGTCGGGAGCATTCGCGGCGATATAATATTATCAGTTTCCCGCGAGGTGCTCCGGCGCCTGACTAAACACGCCCCTTCTCTACTAGCGGGCGCACAAAACCGACGACAAACTACTGGCTCCGTAAGCATCGTCGAATCGTCACGCTTCAGGGAGTAACTTCCACTGCATTAGCCAGACGGAGTACTGTCGCTATTACAGCCAGATCTCTCCTGACGTCACACCCCATATAAACTTGGTTCATTCACCGTCGGTTCGGATACCTTTGCGAGACGTGGCGATATATTCATGTAAAGCTGCGAACTCGAATTGAAGAACTTTTTATTAATTGCGGAGATAAACATCATTAGATTTCCGTGAAATTCTCCTATGGCTGACTCAACATAAACTTCCTCTACTAGCGGGCGCGCAAAATCCATGACGAACTACTGCGGCTTCGTGTGCACCGTCGAATCGTTACGCTTTAAGGAGTAAATTCCAGTGCATTAGATAAATAGGTCTCTCGTGATATCATCTGCCACATATAATTAGACTGATGGAACAGTGGTACCATCCGACTGTAGAATGCTACTGACATTTTTTTGCAAACGAGTATGAAAAAGAACGTCGACTATAGTCTGATATAGTTCCTCGCAAAGTTCTTGTGGAGAATGGAATTAATGCGATCGAGAGAAGCGCGATGCAAAAACGCGACTGTCCCACTGAGTTGGCGAATTAATTACGAATTAAAATCAAACGATCATTTCTTCGAACTACACCTACCGTGATGTGGCGGCTATCTCGTCCAATGAGAATAATTGGTAACACACCCAATTTTGTCTTGCATACACGCATAATGCGATTACGGAAGCATTACTGCAAGTTAATCAATCGTAATTGTCGATGATGCGAATATCATCTTTGTGGAAAACAGGAGTAAATTGGGAAGTAGAAAGTGGGATAGTATGTACAGCCATAATTCGTAATTATCGTTAGATAATTATTACACCGAGAAAACAATTTATTAATAGTTAATAAATGTAATTTAAAATATGGTGGATCAAAAATTTTATTATGACAAGAAAATATGTTAATTATTAAAATGTGTATTTCATTCAAACGATTGCCTTGAAGGGTTTAATTGTTTCAAATAAATATTGTAATGGTTAACGAACATTTATTTGATCCAACGAAATATTTATTTAATCATATTCAAACAAACCTTTATTAGTTACAAGTAAACTGTTTCCTCGGTGTAGAGAGAATTGCATGTTATATTGTATTACTAATAAAATTGCAATAAGCAAATAAGATGCTGTAGCGAAAATATGATTTACACTAGGTGAACTGTATTAATATCAAATGCCTTTATTCTTTCACAAAAAATATAGTAGTTTGTGTAGAATGAAAAAAAGTATTTTAATGGAAAACGCCCTTTTCTAATTTTGTACAGAACAAGCCAAAATTACTATAGCAAATTGAAACGAACTGATTTTTAAATACACAGATACCAATTAATTTTCAAGCATGTCATGAACAGCAGAGATCACGCGAGCCTTCGTTGCTGTAGCTTCTCGATATTGCGGCAGTACTTGATGAATTATTCATGCCACGAGCGGAGAAAATTATTTCGCGAGGCAAAGGAATTAATTACGTACGTGGGTAACTCGGCGGCTTCGAGCCCCTCCTCCCTCTTTCCAATCTTTATTGAGCTTTATCGCCTAGTCTGAGATAGACATCACGCCGCGTTCCTGAAACGCTCTCACCTCGACTTCTCGACCATCTATAAAGTTCTCTCATAGACGCTTCTTGATTTTCCGACGATATCCCGGAGGCTCCGTCTAGAGATCGGAATACCTACACGTGTGCGCATTCGTCGTACGAAAGAACGTTTGATCTTGGCGGAAACCTTCGGGTGAACTCTTTGATCTGTAGCAATCTTAAGAGAGAGCGCCATACGCTTCCTTTATTTTACATTTCTCGAGCGTTTTGTACCACCGGTTTCATACAACGCGACGTATCATATTTCTCGCGCACGCTTCTACGTCTATATATAAGACTTTTCATACAGAGAATGTAAATTTTAACGTGAAACGAATTCGGGGAAAACCACCCGCCTGGAAACACTCCGGCCGTAGATTAGTCGAGCCATTTTGGGTTCGAGAGGAGGGGTTAAGCGTAGAAGATCGAGAGATGAGTGGAGAGAAAATAATAGGATGTTTGAAAAACTTCGTTCAACCAAGTTAAGGAATGTGCGTACAGATATGTGAACTAGTATAGATAGGGGCCGTTCAACTATTACGTTATAGCACTTGGGAGGGAAGAGGGGTATATTTTTATAATGATTAGTGATAGCGAGGGGGAGGGGGGGAGTAATGTATGGCGAGGTATGTTATACGGTCGTATTCTCATTTCGTTGGTTAACGTAATGCTTATTTCGTTATCCTCTCTTTCCCTGCATTATTTTGATATATAAGGGAAAGGGGAATGTAAATTGTGACGTATATTAATCGAAGAGGGGTCAGTCGAGAGTGACGAAGTAGTAATAGTAATAATTGTAATAGTAAGTAGTAATAGTTGAATGGCCCCATTTGAGTTTGTCTACCACGGGCAATTGAATACGAGTATTTTCAAACGTTTAACTCTTCCACCCTTAACCATAACATATTTCTCTCTATTTCAAGGAGGTGAAATTTCTGATTTCTCAATTTTTCGCAGACTATATTAGTAGTTACCTTGTATAACATTCTCAATTTAAAAATTCTAGACAATCCGAAAGTATAACAAAAACTGCAGCGCTCAAACGTTCAAGGGGCATGTGGAATATTTCATAAAGGAGTTGGTTGAATCCTTTGAATACCTCACAAGAGAGTGTGCGGTGGCAGGCATTATAGCGATGCTACATACTGTATACTAATACGGGCGACAAGACGACGCCGCCACAAAAATGCATAATAATATTTGAAACCAGGCCATCAGTTACGTTATGTACGCACTACCCCTACCACTCTGCCGTCATTTTATTATTTTATAAAAGAAATGATACTTTCAAACCATATTCAGATAACGAGTTTCTTTATTTAGGTAATGAATTTCATTAATGCACGTATCGAGTATAAAATACCTCTGTCTCCGAAATACCTTTTTAAAAAAATGTACGATAAAAGTAATTAGGTACCTATGCGAGTTTATATTGTACCAATTGCAAGTAGTATCGAGATTTCGCACCCTAAATATATCATATAAAACTTAGCATATATTTATGTATTAATGGTTGCATAATTAAAGGAACTAATAAATAAATACGCTTTTAGTCCGCTTTTCGTTTTTATTTTGTAAAGCTATGGTAAAAATACACATACAGAAATAATTGCTGATGCCAAGAAATGTTTTGTTCAATCAAATAAATAATCTAATTCTAGGATCAACCCATGGTTTTCTTTGTGCAAGAAAATATTTGATAAGATCGAGTAATTGTTTTTTTCGCACAAAAAGGATTTCTTGTTCCAACAAAGGTACTCTTGAATGAAAAAAATTAATATTTTTCGACCAAAAGTCTGTATTCTTACAAATTTGTAAGATCATAATATTATATTCTTGGTTTAAGACATATTTTTTTGTGACACTCGTAATTTTATTTCTCTCAGTGTACCGCTTCTTCGATCATGCAACCATTAATACATAGATAGACGTATGCTGAGGTTCACTTTGTATACAGCACATGCAGTACCTTCCCTTCCATATACTATATACAATAATTAATTGTCTCCTCGATGTATTTGATCATACGTGCACATATGCACATGTCAGCCGCGCTGCATCAGCAATAATGCACCTCCACGTTTGCACCTACAAGTTCGCCAAGTTCTAGACCGCCTCGCACGTGAAGTCCATGTCAATTCCTCAATACAATCCACCCGCAACAATGCGCCCGCATTTCCCAAAAACGATTCCACGCGCGTGCAGCGTCCGACGCGCCACGCAACGACTCGTGCACTCGCATCGGCGCCCCGACGGGTGGCGCGCCACCTGCCGCGAAAATGACTCCTTCCTCAAAATGAAATTTGCCACCGCCGTCGCGAGACTTTCACCGCGTAGCAACGAGACGCATCGATTGGCACGTGCTGAAGCCTCGCGTACAGCACCCCGCGTAAACTGGGGACAAAAACATCCGCGCGAGCCCGCAACATTTCTCGCGCCGCATCATTCGCAGTACGCGAAGGCCATGAGCGTAAAACGTTACGAGTGTGGAGCCCTAAAGAAGAAACTATAAAGCTTCTAACACTTTTTGATGGCATGTTAACTGGCACGGTCTCTGTCTGAGTGCAGATATAACTCGATCAATATAATGCGCACATATAGGCACGCGTATATCCATTTCGCAAGACGCTACGCAGCATCCCAGCTGCTCCAGTTCGGCGGGAAGACGTTGCCCGAGTATCTAATTAGCGCCGTGTCGCGTTGGGAATGGTATAAGTAAATAATAAAAGTTTTACGACCATCGCGGCCGATGACGGCGAATCATTCACAGAGACGTAGATACTTCGAGCGACGACTTCGACGATCGATAGAAATCGACGCGCGAGGAGGAACATGTGTGTGCGGTTCTCTTCTTTTCTCTTCTCGTCGGTTTCCTCTCTGCGCAATTTAACCAAAATCTTGAAGATCATGACCAAACCGTTTGGTGAAATGTGAATCCTCCATCTGTTTGATTAAACTGACCATTTTCTGGTTAGAATAACTAAACGTGTCGTTGAAATAACTACATATTTGGTTCAGTTGACTAGTATTTTGATCAGATTGACTCGATTCTTTTAGCTAGATTCGTTTTGTCACTTTAACCGAGTTGTTTTTCTCAGTGCGTCTTCTCTTTCAGTCAGGCATGTGTGATGCTAATGACGTGGGGACGCCACCAATACGACGTGTGGCATTGGTTCTGGCGGTGGCTGCTGGAACGCGAAGAGCCCCAGACGAGAAGAAGAATCTGACCCATGTGGACCTACATGATGGCCGCAGCGAGCGCTGACCCCCTCGCGGCCCACGCGCGCCGACTCGCGGCCTCTCACCGACCCCGCAGATCAGCTCAACCACCGGAACCCCCTGAACCTCCGCAACCCTTCGAACTCGTGCATTCGGCCCAGGAACCCCTGGGCAATCATGTGCCTCAATGTGACACCGCCCGAGCGACACAAGTGAGCATTCTCCCGACGTCAGATCCTCGAGACGGGATTTCTCAAAGACGCCGGGGCCGATATTAAGCTGGGAGATCGTTCTTTTATCACGTATCGCTTTTCTCTGCTGTTTCTTTTTCACCCGCTTCCCTTCGCGCAAATAGATCGGAGTTGTGCAAGCGCAGAAGGCGCTTTGCCCCTGTCACGTAACGCGTCCTTTTCAATTCAAGGAGTTTGCTTTCGTTCCACTTTCAGATCCTTGTCTAAGTTCAAACTTTCAATAAAAAATGGGGATTTGTTGCAGATGTGGAATAAATGATTCGGTCTGATTTAAACAGATTTTGAACGATTTTGGATGCTTGTTGCAAAATTTCTTTTTTCTTTAAATACCCGGGGTTGATAGTCTAACCACTTTTTAAGAAAATCTGTAATAAAAAAGCTAAGAGAAACTCGATTCACTTGTTCCCTCTATTGTTAGTTCGTACATCGTTATTATAATGAGGGACGCGGACCCTCTTTGCTCCATTTTCTCGTAATAGACCGTAATTCCGATCGGTTATCAATCCACCACCCTTTTTCGATGCAATAAACCTTGCAACTGCTCCATTACGCTTACTTTCACGGGCCAGCTGGATTGGTTTATCTGCGATGCCCACGGAAAACATTTATCCGACATGGTTCACTCGAGTTCGACGCCTATAAATACTTGATACTCGAGTTAATTTTCCGACCATTAGCTGATTAAACAGGGCGTTAACGAGCGATGCTGCCATGCACCACCTGTTTCAATGAGATTAGAAGTACTCGATCAAACTTGCTATATTGTGTAAATGTACCATTACCTGGATTAATTTAAACTTATACCACGAGTAAAGGAAAATTTCACGCGAAGCTGAAGAATTCTCGAGTTACAGGCGTATCTGCAAATTGCGCCGAGTTACACGTAAACGATATCTTTGAATTAACGAGCGAACCCTTTTCAATTTAACTTTCTCAAAAGCGAAGGACTTTTGCGCTTTACGCAACTTTTTCTCTTTGCTCGTTTATCTCAGTTGACTCGTCATTGAAAAATTCAGTGATTCATTATTGTTACGAATATGGAAACTAATATATCGAAATACAGTCAACACTCGATAATGGGCGCCGAAATGCCGGGGAGGGAAATATAATTCCAGGAAATGTGTGTTGTATCCCCACTAAGTATGCTAGAGTACGCTGTTACGTATGTGTCTGATATCCGTGTTTACATCCGTTCCCTCGATGTGGGCGCGGACGCAGCAGGAGCGAGCAGAATACATACATGCATACATAATTCGTCGCGAAACTCGCATAATTTTATTGACTGCTGAATGCCCACAATCAAGAGACAAAGAATAAATTCTTATCTTGTTTGAAGTGGACGAAAGCCTCGGCTGCAATTTTCTTCGTGCAAGAAAATATTTGATAGGTTCGCGAGTAATAATTTTTTTCGCGCAAAAGAATTTCTTGTTCCAACGAAGGTGCTCTTAAATCAATAATATATAATATAATCGTCAACCAGGAATTTGTATTCTTAAAAAATTGTAAGGCTCTTTATTCAAGACATATTTTTTTGACACTAAAAATTATTTCTCTCAGTATACAGTATCCCATTAAAATGTATCCCGGAGCGTTTACTGATTCTGTAAACGCGCATCTACAGGCTGTTTCATAAGTATTGTGACAAACGTAAAGGGGTTGTAGAGGGCATTAAACTAAGCAATCTTGATCAATAAACCTGTGTCCAGAAATATTCCGTTTGGGCAGGAAGGTGAATGAACGTTTCATTCAGATACTGCCGCGCTTGCAAAGAAAAATGCGCCGGAGCGCCATCATGTGCGACAGTCCGCATTGTGCATTGGCCCGCAAGGTCTCCAGACTTAACACCCTTAGATTTCTTTTTCTGGGGCCATGTCAAAACGTTGGTGTACGAAACACCTGTCAACAACGTGGAAGATCTATTGGGAAGGGTGATGGCCGCCTCCACAGTTGTGCACGACATGCCTGGGGTATTCCATAGGGTCCGGACTGCAATGCACAACCGTGCCACACTCTGTATTGAGCGAAATGGAGGCCATATTGAGCCATTTTTATAAACATTAAAAATACAATAATTAGTTGCTTCGTGTTTCTCTCATTCACCTTCCTGCCCAAACGGCATATTTCTGGACACAGGTTTATTGGTCAAGATTGCTTAGTTTAATGCCCTCTACAACCCCTTTACGTTTGTCACAATACTTATGAAACAGCCTGTATAATAGTACACGGGAAGTCTGATACCTGTAAAAATTGTATTGTATTTATTGTACAATAAAAGAGGAACACATAAGGGTTTTCGGATATTCCTACTGTGCGGAAGAATAATTTTTCCTCAGAAACTAGTAAATTGTTGCGTAAACTGTCACTATTTAATGTTTTCAAAAGAAAAAGTACTGTACCGCACTGCAAAAATATTCGAAAACCCTCACGTGTACTTTTTTTAAAATGTAAATACAGTAAAATTTACTGGTATCAGTCTTTTCGCGTATAATCAAGATCATGTTTTTTGCCAACCACTCTTAGAATTCTCCAGTAACGAGCTTTCCGCTCCCCGGGGAGGAAGGTATACGCCGAAATGGCAACTTCTAAATGAACCGCGCTCAGAAGATCAGAAGTAATCGCGCAGGTAAGCTCTCAGACGCGATTTCTTCCGGCGAAAACGCGCGTAATTACGTCGGCATTCATAGATTCGCGAGAAAATGAAAATTTGCCACTGAGAAAAATTGTTTAATCTGTTTGAATTAATACATTCTGAGAGCCTCCTGTACTTCTGATATTCGCGTTGAAAAACTTCAATTTCTTAAATATCTTTATCGACTCTCGTTACAGCATCTCATTACATTACTACAGCACAGCGTTTCTAATCAACAGGAGGATAGAGTGTCACGACTATCGGGCACCGAGCGATGCCCGGATACAGAGCTGTCGGATGTCATTCGCAGTCTGGACACTTCCCTTCCAGATCAGGTCAGTAAGAGAATCTGTCATACTCTACATCGCGCGTAGCATTGTAATCCCTTTAATTCAATTGAAATAAAGCGGTGCAGTTTCTCCGATCGGAAACTTTCGATACATCCGAGTCGATGACAACATTTCAGAACATTTTTCAGCCCTTTTCGGATCGCGATATACATTTATAAAAACGTTCCAACGAATTCAACGCCCACTCGTCGTCGTTAATGGAGATCGCATCGTCCAACGCTTCCGAATTACATTTCCTTTCGTGTATTAAAGGTCAAACAAATGCCTTATATTTCCTTCCGCCTAGTGTAAAAGCAACGAACTTTTTAGACGAGCATTTACGATACCCGGATGAACACTTAAGCAAGAGTTAGGAGATTGATAGCTGTTAAAAATTACCTATACCGTAAATCCTATCGAAGAGAAGATTAGGGTAATCCCATCATCGTCTCATCACACGACGATGATGCGAACACTTTCGAAGTATCTAAACGATGTCATTAAAGACTTTGGTCCGTTTAACGGCACGGAACGACTCACATAAATTGAGATCGATCGCCCTTCCGGTGCGCTTCGAGTCAGACTTCGATCGGTTGAATATCCCGCTCGCAATTCATATTCCAAATGGCATTTAATGTTTAAGAGGCTTAGAATTCACCTCGCACTTGGGTGCTCTAAAGTTCCGTCGAACCGAGGCCGTATCTACGAACCGTAGGACGGCCACCGTTAAAGCGCGTCAGCTGTATAAGTTTATTATGGATACCGAAACGATCATGGCTCGTTCTCCAACGGTAGCAGGAGCTGAGCTCTTTGTCGTAGTATGCAAGGTTTAGCGAGCTCGTCGAGTCGCGGGCTGATGGATTCTAATTGTCTCGCGTTTGCCGTTGTGTACATACTTCGTAAAATTTACAATCGTAGTTGTATACTGTATTTCTGTAATTCCAACTTGCTCGATCGTTTCTCGGTTTTTCATTAAACCTAATGTGTCATGGCAGCTCCGACAGTGCACTTACACGGTTCTACGATTCACGTACGACATCGCAAAGGCATATCATTCCCCGCTCAATAGCCATAGAGTGCCACGTAAAAGGTATTCGACGGCAATTCGAATTAAACCCTGACACTTTCCGGCATACGTGCTCGGAAAATTAACGAACAACCTCCACGCGTGAGTCCCCGAAGTCGATCTGTTCGATGCACGGACGGATAAATGAAAAGTTCGTATTCCGTGTTAAATTTAGCAAAATATACCGCATCGAATTCAATACAGTCCGGAGCTATTTAATACAGCCAATCGCCACGCAAAGGCATTAGCCTTCATCGTTACGCTCGATTAAAAAGATATGCAAAATACTTATTTCATTCAAATAGATTTTTGTGTTCGATGTAAATAAATTCCTATTCATCTCAAATATTATAAATTGTTCTACTTCGTCCGTATTCAACTAGACCTTTTTCCTCGGTGCAGGATTTTTACTAGTGTGAAGCTTCTTGTATATATGATTAATTTATTTAAGATTTTTTTTCTATTAGTCATTTCTTCTTATCCTATTCAATAATTTGAATTATACTGAAATATGTCTGGCTACACTGAGAAAACAAGTAGTTTTGACAATTAAATATTTAGGACTTGACTGCTCCAATTTTGTAATCAGCAGCAGCTTTATATGTAGTTATCGTAACAATCGTAAGATGGTTGCAACTCTAAGAACTGGTGTTAATTACCAAACTTGAGCAGTTGGGTCCGAAATAGTTGTCGCAACCACATTTATTCCTTTCAGTGTACTCAGACGTGTTACCTTACGCACTTCCTCGCGAAACCATCGTGCGATCGCTGTCCACCCTTCACGCACTTACACCCCCGCGCGTGTGTGTACTTACGGCGCGTCTCTCCTTCGGGTCGTAAAATTAATTAGAATTCTGAAATGGGTTCACGCGCAGATAAGTCATATTTTACAACAGCTACGCGACGTTGGTCCGCGGGGAACGATCGGTCTTTGCCCGCTCGTGTGATTTACGCGCGTCGAACCCGCTCGCGCGATCTACCTATAGTTTCTCGAATTATACCGGGGGGCAGTTCAAAGCTGTCTCCGGTATATACGTGCAATCCCATCGGCAAATCCCTAATACCACTCTAGCCGGAGGAAACCTTTATCGGCCTACGCGATTTATCGATTTTACAGGAGGCGGGCCAGACGGAGGACTCCCGAGGGAGTCACATCCGGAACCCTGACAAGCTTCGCCACCGTTTCCACCGCCTTACCAGCCGTCTTCAGGTAATTGCTTACTAAATCTATCCGGCTTATCTATTGGTTTCCCGCGCCGCTGATTACTCCTACCGAAGCTGATTATCGTCAAGTACCACGTCATTTCGGATAGGATCTTTGGAACCTGAGATACAGGCGAATGAAACGTGTATATATAGTACGTCACTAACATATTTTCTTTTTAAACTCTAGTATAGGTATATATTCTCAGTAGGAGGGTAAGAGTTGGGAAGTTTGAGAATGCGCGCGATAAATTGAGTGGAGATTTTTTTTCCAAATAATCACTTTCTTTGCTATAGAGCCGTTAAGAAATTGCGTAAGCAAATTTTTGGGGGAGAAATAATTGATAAATTCTTACGATGGCTTATATAGCAGATTAGGGAGGCGAGATAAATGATTCTTTAAGTCATTCCGGTTCGGCTTAAGAAAATCTTTAAATTTAATTATCCCGGAGGGGTATTTTGAAAGTTTCATTTTTTACGGTTGGATGAAGTTAAACGCGAGCTCGGCTGTAGCAATTGAAGAGCGGAGAAGCTAGAATGTGGTTTATAAAATGTGGAAAGTGTAACTTAGAAGAGTTATAGTTATTATAAAATTTGATGACTAAATAAAAGTAACAAACACGCTGACGTTTCAACAAATTTGACTGAAATCGTGCCTCGTTTCAAGAAGAAAGGAGTTAATCCAATCCTTTCGTTTGCTGATGAGATGAGAAAGAGGTTCGAGGGGCGGAGAGAAGTCCAAAGTTACCAAAGACGTGATTAAGTACCTCTTGAAGTTACCTCATCAATTCCTAGAATTTCTTCTTAATCATTCGGCAACTTCCGATCCAACATTTTCACTGTTTTACATTTAAGGAAGTTTTCACCAGTGCAAGGGAGAGTAAAATAACCGAAGTATCGATTATTCAGACGTGTGCTTCAAATTTTTTATTCTGAAAAAATATATACCTATTAGCGTACAACGTGTAGATCATTCTATTCTCTCTTTCGCGTTCCCTACAAATCTTGCCCGGCGAAAATATACGAAAAGCGCGCAATATACTCGACCGAGTCTCCTTTATTACGTTGCAGAGCATGTGGAAGCGTAGGCCGAGGAAGAGAAAAAAAAATAGAGAACCCGACGGATTCTTAGCGAAGTTCCAGGGAAACGGCGCGTCAGCTTCACCCGAACACAGCGCAACTTGCTGTTGGGGGCACCGCCTTGCCATCGACCCTACCCTTCCTTTTCACTACAGGGTGAGTACATATCTATCATCCTCATCTCCGCGTGACTGGCAACTTCGTTTGGATAATAATTGGTTTGCTAGATTACGTCTAAATATACGAGAGCACCGCGGGAGTGAAATCGGCTCGAGCGATGAGTTTTCGATTTACACTCGAAATAATATTATATGTACTGTGTGTGTGCAGGAGAAATGTGTGAAAGAAGTGTATATAAGTCCCTTTTCTAGTATATCTTCAGTGAAGATATACTAGTAGATCTTGACGTCATTTTGTGAGGAGACGTATCGTAACTCAAAATGCTTTAATTTTCAGGTCACTCGTGTTAAAATCATGATTGTTTCCATCAATTTTGTAATAAAATAAATCAATACCGTAATAATTCCGCATTTGAGAACGAAAACAGATATAATATGTAAAAACCATGTCGAAATACTTCCATTTTACGTTAGCGAATCAACATGAAGTTGAGTAGAGTGACTTGTTTATCGAAAAAATTTGTATTTTTCTTCGAGATGTAGCTTATCGTATAGACAGGTTCATGGAACGGTTTCGCACTCCACTGAACGATTCAGATATGTACGGCTCAGGCTGGTGATGCACTGCCTTATAGAAGAGTCGATTCCCGGTTCCAAGGTGAATATAAAGCGGGTCGTAAACACGTTGCTCTTGGACTTATGCAATTTATTTTGCATCGATTCTCCCGATAGTACTGAGAAAATGGAACTCGCCGTTCGCCTTCGGAGAAGCATTCTCCCGTGGGAGCGATTTCTCCGTAACAGCGTGCAATATTTTCTTGGTCGGTTTATCGAATGATTACTTACAGTCGACGTGGTAAAAATAATGCGCCATGATATCGATTTTTGTAACCCTCCGTGGTCACACGTCCGTACAGTTCAGCGATGAGTCACGCATGGGCCAGATGGACCCAACCGATTTTTAAAATAATAGCTATATGAAGAATTAAAAATAATAGCTATATGAAAAACATCCGTCGATCTAGACCGACATATTATGGAATATTCTTCGAACATTGTAGAATATCTAATTACCGTGTCAACGTAAGAAATGAAATGATGACATTTAAAAACCATCGTGAATATGTAGATGCGCAAAAAATGTGCAGCTTCACTAAAAGGGTCATGACATCTTTATTTTTGAGTTTTCTTAATAAAGTCTATGGATAATTTTCATGAGGTATGATACTCTCAAGCAATAAATAGTTCTATAGTGCATGTTTCAAAAGCGATTTGTTCCGAAGTCCGAAGAAGGTTCGTAGTACGAGTTTTAAGAAGAAGTTATTTATTTCGATATCTGACAAGGATCTAGTTATAAATGTAAAAAAAGAAGTAGAGTCAGCTTTAAAATTAAAGCCTGGGTCAAGTGAACCCGCGGTGACCACAGAGGGTTAAATATTATGCAATAGTAGGCATAGGAAAATCGATCAAAAAGAGTCTTACCAATTTAGAAATACGTCATGATATATCTTACTAAAATTTATTGGTTAAACCTAAATATAATTTGACAAAAAGATAGTATTATTAGAAGAACAATGGAGATTCGAAATAATATTATTAGCATGTTCACATAAATACATCCTGCAAGCATTAGTATCATACAAATGATCATCAAGAGGCTATTGTACATATTTAATATGCCGACAGTGAACCACATCGGTGAGCCATATTAGGAAGTGTAAAGAAATTGAGTTTGATTTAACGTCTCTTATTTGTGGCAAACAAGCTTGGCTGCTCGCCATGAAACGCCCAACCCCATGCCGACTCGCATTCAAATAAGATTTGGCACGAATGCCAGCTCACATTTGCCAACAACAACATGATCACAATAAACGAAGTGGAAATTCGATTTTTTCATCTCATTTTATATCCATTCTTAAAGTAGAGATAAAGCAAATATCACATCGAGACTCTACACCGAGAAAAATGGTTAGTAAAAAAAACATGAGAAAACCTATGAATTTTTACAGTTATCCCAGTAACAGGGCTCCTCCAGGTGAAGCATTAAAGTTTTTAATAGACCACAGCATACTTTTTACAGTTCGTAATAGTATAAACACCAGTTTACGGGTTTATACAGTTATGAACTGTAAAAAGTATGCTGCTTCTGTTAAAAAACTCAACGTTTCATCTCGAGGAGCCCTATCACTGGGATACGTTAGCAACTCTTACTTGTAGGGCTGAGCATATTATTTTATTTTTCAGTTAACTCTTTTGCTCACCTTGTATTCAATTAAATACATGGATCTTGTATACCTCTTATGAAATTACAATTAATTGTGTTTTACCTATCATTCATAATGTATTCATTTGGATACAACTCCATAGTGTAAAAATGGGGTAGGTACATGAAAAAAAGTGACACTTTCAAAAAATCTAAAAAAAAGTCTTCCTTTATAGTGGAAAATGTCAGATTTTTTACTTAAGAAAAAAAAGTCGTGAGCAAAGGGTTAAAAAGCGTAGTAACTCGAAGTTTGGTTACTGGTGCCCACTTACATTCAGTCGAATAGCTTCGCTAGCTTTATGCTTGATCCTGTTCGCCGATAGCATGGAATTCGTTCTTGAAAAAGAACGCTTTCCTTTAATGTACTTCCTACCGATACGGTAGAGTGGAAGATAGTGATGGCGAGCCACTATCTCCACTTTCAGCTATAGACTCTCTTCAACGTACTCTCTACGTAAGATACCTACGTGTCGAGATGAAGAGTGAATCACTATCCGCTGCTGTCCAAGGGAAGTAAATGGAGAAGACGTGATAGGGTGCACGAAGGAAGAAAAGAGCGTATAACCAACGAT